>OZ024743.1:353409275-353499275 GCA_964016885.1 Eledone cirrhosa | reverse complement strand
GAACGTAGTCCTATATACACTATGTCTGAGAAACCATACATGGTGAAGTTCAAAGCTGAAAGTACTTTCATCATTGAAAGTACTATTGCATCAATGCTGACTTGGGATTAAACAACAATAATAAATGTATATACAGAAACATACATCAACACATACGTATTCAACGATGCGTATCTATGTACACTGGAAAAATCACATCTCTGTGTAAATGCATGTGAGTGAGTCTGCATGTGCATGTTTATGTGTGTGTTTGTGTCAGTATGTGTGTGCGTTTGTGTATACGTGTATGTGTCAGTGAGCGCATGTATGTGTGTGTGTATATTTATGTGAATGGATATTTCTCTATCTCAACCTATCTATGCGCGTATGTGTGGTCGACGTATGTATCTATCTATATATGAGTTTGAGCGACTTCCGTCTGTCACAAAATGTGTGTGTGTGTGTGTGTGTGTGTGTGTGTGTGTGTGTGTGTGTGTGTGTGTGTGTGTGTGTGTGTGTGTGTGTGTGTGTGAATGTATGTGTGTTTAAATGGAAAGAAGGGAATTGTGAAAAAAGATACAGCAAAACAGCGTTTGGCGGTCCATTTGCTACGCTGTGTGCGATTGTATGCGTCTGTTATGTGTATGTTTACGTAAATATATGTGTGTGTGTGTGTGTTTGTGCGAATGTATGTGTGTTTGTATGAAGGTATGTCTGTGTGTGTGTATTTTTATTTTTGCGCGTTTATATGCATATATGCACAAACACACATGCACACACGTACACATATACACACATGCACACACATATACACATGCACACACATGCACACATATACACATGCACACATGTACACACATATACACATACACACTACCACACACATATACACATGCACTCATGCACACATGCACACACATACACACATGCACACACATATACACATATATACATGCACAAACGCATATACACGTACACACAAATACACATGCACACATGCACACACATATACACAATGCACACACATATACACATGCACACATGCACACACATATACACATACACACATGCACACACATATACACTTGCACACATGCAGACATGCACACATGCACACACATACACACATACACACATACACACACACATATACAAATACACACATGCACACACATATACACATGAACATATGCACACACATATACACATACACACATGCACACATGCACACACATATACACAAACACACATGCACACACACATACACACATGCAAACATACATATACACATACACACATGCACACACACATACACACATACACACATGCACGCACACATACATGCACACACACATACACACAGACACACATGCACACACACATATACACATACACACATGCACACACACATATACACACACACATGCACACACACACATACACACATGCACACACACATATACACATACACACATGCACACACACACATATACACATGCACACACACATATACACATACACACATGCACACACATATACACATACACACATGCACACACATATACACATACACACATGCACACATATACACATGCACACATGCACACACATATACACATACACACTTGCACACACATATACACATATACACATGCACACATGCACACATGCACACACATACACACATGCACACACATATACACATATACACATGCACACAGACACACATGCACACACACATATACACATACACACATGCACACACACATATACACATACACACATGCACACACACATACACATATGCACACACACACATACACATACACACATGCACACACATGCACACACATATACACATACACATATGCACACACATAAACACATACACACATGCACACACACATACACACATACACACATACACACATACACACATGCACACACACATACACACATACACACATCCACACACACATATACACACATGCGCACACACATATACACATACACAGATGCACAAACATGCACATACACACATGCACACACATGCACATATACACACATACACACACATACAGACATACACACATGCACACACACATATACACATACACACATGTACACACATATACACATGCACACACACATATACACATACACACATGCACACACACATACACACATACACACATGCACACACACATATACACATACACACATGCACACACACATATACACATACACACATGTACACACATATACACATACACACATGCACACACACATATACACATATACACATGTACACACATATACACATGCACACACATGCACACACATATGCACATACACACATGCACACACACATATACACATACACACATGCACACACATATACACATACACACATGCACACACATATGCACATACACCCATACACACACACATATACACATACACACATGCACACACACATACACACATACACACATGCACACACACATATACACATACACACATGCACACATACACCCACACATGCACACAATACACACATGCACACACACATACACACATAAACACATGCACACACACATACACAGATACACACATGCACACACACATATACACACATGCACGTAGACATACACAGATACACACATGCACACACACATACACACATGCACACACACATACACACATACACACATGCACACATACATATACACATACACACATGCACACACACATACACACATACACACATACACACATGCACGTACACATACACAGATACACACATGCACACACACATACACACATACACACATGCACGTACATATACACAAATACACACATGCACACACACATACACACATGCACACACACATACACACATGCACGCACACATACACACATACACACATACACACACATATACACACATGCACTCACATATACACATACACACATGCACACTCATATACACATACACACATGCACACACATATACACATACACACATGCACACACATATACACATACACACATGCACACACATACACACATACACACATGCACACACATATACACATGCACACACATGCACACACATATACACATACACATATGCACACACATAAACACATACACACATGCACACACACATACACACATACACACATGCACACACACATACACACATACACACATCCACACACACATATACACACATGCGCACACACATATACACATACACAGATGCACAAACATGCACATACACACATGCACACACATGCACACACATACAGACATACACACATGCACACACACATATACACATACACACATGTACACACATATACACATACACACATGCACACACACATATACACATACACACATGCACACACACATACACACATACACACATGCACACACACATATACACATACACACATGCACACACACATATACACATACACACATGTACACACATATACACATACACACATGCACACACACATATACACATATACACATGTACACACATATACACATGCACACACATGCACACACATATGCACATACACACATGCACACACACATATACACATACACACATGCACACACATATACACATACACACATGCACACACATATACACATACACCCATACACACACACATATACACATACACACATGCACACACACATACACACATACACACATGCACACACACATATACACATACACACATACACCCACACATGCACACAATACACACATGCACACACACATACACACATACACACATACACACATGCACACACACATACGCACATGTAAACCCATATACACATACACACATGCACACACACATATACACAAACACACATGCACACACACATATACACATACACACATGCACACACACATACACACATACACACATGCACACATACATATACACATACACACATGCACACACACATACACACATACACACATGCACGTACACATACACAGATACACACATGCACACACACATACACACATGCACACACACATACACACATGCACGCACACATACACACATACACACATGCACACACATATACACACATACACACATGCACACACATATATACACATACACACATGCACACACACATACATGCACACACACATACACACAGCACACATACACACACACATATACACATACACACATGCACACACACATATACACATACACACATGCACACACACACACATACACACATGCACACACACATACACACATACACACATGCACGCACACATATACACATACACACATGCACACACACATACACACATACACACATACACACATGCACACACACATATACACATACACACATGCACACACACATATACACATATACACATACACACATGCACACACATACACACATACACACATGCACACACATACACACATACACACACACATACACACATACACACATGCACACACACATATACACATACACACATGCACACACACATATACACATACACACATGCACACACACATACACAGATACACACATGCACACACACATACACACATACACACATGCACACACATATACGCATACGCGTCAGCATGTTGAAAAAGATTCTAGTTATAAAAAATGTATTTCTGAAATGGTGACCAGGCCGCCATTATACAGGAGGTGAGTGCAGTTGCTGGAAATGAACGCTCTAGATTCTTCAGGGAAATATAAAGAAATGTATAGGATAAGTCTACTTTGATATCATTTGAACTCAAAATGAAAAAGGGATACTACCAAATACTCCTTACATAATTGTACTAGTGTATTACTGGTACTTTATTTTCTCGACCCCGTAAGGATGAAAGGCAAAGTCAACCTCGGCGGGATTTGAACTCAGATCGTAAAGGGACGTAACTATGCTGGAAAGCATGGCGTCCGACCCTCTACCAATAATGCCAATCCATAGTAATAACAATAACATCAACAATATCAACATTATAGAGACTAACCACAGCATTAATAGATGAACTAGTGACCAGGATAGAAACCATAGCAGCGATAACGACAGCAGTAGAGGGAGCCATAATAGGAACACAGGAATAACACCGTGTCGCAAAACTATATCTGTAATAATTGTTTCTACTTTTGGCACAAGGCCAGCAATTACCCCAGTGTATTACTGGTACTTTATTTTATCGACCCTGTAAGGATGAAAGGCAAAGTTAACCTCGTCGGGATTTGAACTCAGATCGTAAAGGGACGTAACTATGCTGGAAAGCATGGCGTCCGACCCTCTACCGATACTGCAATAGTAGTAATTAATTGTTTCTACTTTTGGCACAAGGCCAGCAATTAACCAGTGCATTACTGGTACTTTATTTTAAGGACCCCGTAAGGATGAAAGACAAAGTCAACGTCGGCGGGATTTGAACTCAGATCGTAAAGGGACGTAACTATGCTGGAAAGCATGGCGTCCGACCCTCTACCGATACTGCCAATCCACCTACATAATATATATATAAATCAGATGCAAGAATGGTATTTAACTAATGTATTGGTACGCGATGGGGCCCACCCACAGCCCCCGCCCGGCGGACAGAATGGAAAAGGCGTTTACCTGGAGGACGGCAAGGGAGACGCGCTGGAAAAGCCACTCCAACTCGCGGGGCTCACACCTGCGGCTGGCCAGCTCAGCGCCTATGGTTGTGAGTAAGGAGGTAGCCCTGGGGCCGAGGACACCAGAAGTCTCCACTGCCAGGGGAACGACCGCAAACCTGTCGGAGAGCGACCGGTATTTGAGGAGACCGTAACTTTCCTTGTGCACTGTGCTATTCTCTTTGTCATTCATATCTCACAGGAGATGTTTCCTACGTGATATCACATGTCATAGTATTGTATGATTCATGTTATGTATAACTTTCAAGCAAGTATGCATTCTTAATGTATTCAAATGTACATAAATGTATATAAGTGTGTAGCTAATATATCTAGTACAGCTTGCATTGTATATATGTATATATATATAATTTATATGTGTATATGTGTGTGTGCACGTGTGTATGTGTGTATGTGTGTGTGCATGTATGTGTGCGTGCATGTGTGTATGTGTCTATGTGTGTGTGCATGTCTGTATGTGTAAATGTATATAAGTGTGTAGCTAATATATCTAGTACAGCTTGCATTGTATATATGTATATATATATAATTTATATGTGTATATGTGTGTGTGCACGTGTGTATGTGTGTATGTGTGTGTGCATGTATGTGTGCGTGCATGTGTGTATGTGTCTATGTGTGTGTGCATGTCTGTATGTGTAAATGTATATAAGTGTGTAGCTAATATATCTAGTAAAGCTTGCATTGTATATATGTATATATATATAATTTATATGTGTATATGTGTGTGTGCACGTGTGTATGTGTGTATGTGTGTGTGCATGTATGTGTGCGTGCATGTGTGTATGTGTGTATGTGTGTATGTGTGTGTGCATGTCTGTATGTGTAAATGTATATAAGTGTGTAGCTAATATATCTAGTAAAGCTTGCATTGTATATATGTATATATATATAATTTATAATGCATATATATATATATATATATATATATATATATATGCATTATAAATTATATATATATACATATATACAATGCAAGCTTTACTAGATATATTAGCTACACACTTATATACATTTATGTACATTTGAATATATATATATATATATATGTGTGTGTGTATCTCTATATATGTGTAGGTAGGTAGGTATATATGTATGTGTGTATATATATATATATATCTTTCTTCCTGTCTCCAACACCACACCTTATTTATAATATACTTATGTATATATATATATATATATATATATATATATACGTGTGTGTGTATGTGTATATATATATATATCTTTCTTCCTGTCTCCAACACCACACCTTATTTATAATATACTTATGTATATATATATATATATATATATATATATATATATATATATATATACGTGTGTGTGTATGTATATATATATATATATCTTTCTTCCTGTCTCCAACACCACACCTTATTTATAATATACTTATGTATATATATATATATATATATATATATATATATATATATATATATATATATATATATATATATACGTGTGTGTGTGTGTATGTGTATATATATATATATATATATATGTATGTGAGTAGGTATATATATGTATGTGGGTAGGTATATATGTATGTGTATATTTCCTCTTCCTCTGTGTCTCCAACACCACACCTTATTTATGATATACTGATATATATATATATGTGTGTGTGTATGTGTGTGTCTATGTGTGTGTGTAAGTGTGTGTGTGTCTATAAGTATGTATGTGGGTAGGTATATATGTATGTGTATATATACCTTCCTCTGTGTCTCCAACACTACACCTTATTTATAATATACTTATGTATACATATATACATATATATATATGTGTGTGTGTGTGTGTATGTGTGTCTGTGTGTGTGTGTGGGTGTGTGTGTGGGTGCGTGCGTGTGTGTGTCTGTGTGTGTGTGTGTGTGTCTATATATATGTATGTGGGTAGGTATATATATATGTGTATATATACCTTCCTCCGTGTCTCCAACACCACAACCTTATTTATAATATACTTATGTATACATATATACATATATATGTGTGTGTGTGTTTGTGTGTGTTTGTGTGTGTGTGTGTCTGTGTGTGTTTGTGTGTGTGTGCATATAAATATAGGTGTGGTGTTGGAGGCAGCGAGGAAGGACATTATATAAGTACACATCAATATTTATTCATACATAGATTGATGGATTGGTAGATAAATACATAGTTACATAGGAGGGGTAAGATAGAAGAGAATGACGTGTCTGTATCAATTAATCTTTTCCTGTTTAAGTTAACCCGTCAAAGTTTACCGATCCCAGCTGAGAAGATTCCTTGAAGAAAGTCTCCGTTAATTCTTTGATATACAAGAGTTAAGATGGCGGGAATATACTCTTAATATATTTACATGTTAAACATACAACGCATATCCTTTAAGTTTAGATATGGTTACTTTGAATTCGACTGCTCCAGATGCTGTCTTCTTTAATTTTAATCTTTTTATATATATATATATATATATCTTATATTTTCGTTTTCTTATTTTCTTTTTCTCTTTCTTTTTCTTTTTCTTTTTCTTTTTCTTTTTCTTTTTCTTTTTCTTTTTCTTTTTCTTTTTCTTTTTTCTTTTTCTTTTTCTTTCTTTTCACTTTTTCGTTATTTTCTTTTCCGTCTTGTTTTCTTTTTCTGTGAGAAAGATCTGAAAAGTCAGAAGAATTTGATATCTTTTTGCAATGTTCACTAGTTTGCAGCAGATCATTTTACAGATTTGAGTTTAAAAGGCAATACTTATGTCTTCCTTCAGTAGAGTGTCTGTTATTGTGTCAGAGGATGAAAAGGTGAATACACGGAAATCTTGAGCAGAGGTGGAGAGTTTAGTTTTATATACATATACAGATGCTATACGCCAGATTTTCTACGGTAACTGATCCAAATGCGAAAACATTACATATACCAAGCGAATGATTATTCTAGAAACGATTTGCTGATGCTTTTGGTCGTCTGCAAAATTTATTGACGTCATGTCTCGGGTTCGGTTTTTGCTTTCACGTCCGCTCGACGCCAAAGGTCAGCAAGCGATAATCGTCTCCTTAACATTTAATCCGGCGATAAGCGATCGAAGAACGTTTCGTTTAATTATTGATAGCAAGAACAAGATGACAGCGGAAGTAATTCTGATCGTTAAAGGAAAACGACAGCACCGCATAAACACATAAACAGGCAAGGCTGCCATGTTAAAAGGTGAAAGATTTGAAACCAAAAAGAAAATTATAATAAACAAAAGAGGAATGGAGAGGAGGTGAAAAGGGGATAAAGAAAACAATAAAATTAAAACAAATTTAGTTTCATTAGTTTATTATTCTTTCCCCTTTCATCTCTTTCCTTTTCGGTTTATTTTCAGGTTTCTTGTTTTCGTTTTTCTTCATTTTCTGAAACTTCGTCGTATTATTTCCATTTAATTCTCTTCTGTTATCTTCTTTCTTGATTTCTTCTCTTCTTCGTCGACTCACTGTCATTTCATTTCGTTTTTATGTGTATACTTTTCTTCTTCCTCATTTTTTTCATGTTTTGTTTTTATCATCGTCATCTTTTTTATTCTTTTTCTTCGTTGTTCTTATCATTATTTCACGTCATATCTCTTTCTCCTTTTCCCTCCGCCTCCTTCTTCTTCTTCTTCTTCTTCTTCTTCTTCTTCTTCTTCTTCTTCTTCTTCTTCTTCTTCTTCTTCTTCTCATCTCTCTCTCTCTCCCTCTCTCTCTCTCTCTCTCTCTCTCTCTCTCTCTCACTCTCTCTCTCTCTCTCCCTCTCTCTCTCTCTCTCTGGGACTCCCCTGCTGTAAACTATTCTTAATTATAATTGTAGACTACAATACTAAAGAGGCCGCAATGTAAGTATGGCGATAAGGGTAACGTGTCTGCCTCCAGATCAGAAGGCTACATGTTCGAATCAAGTCAGAGTTAAATAAAACTTTATTTTACTATTAGTCACTACTACAATTAAATTTTCCCTCTCAGATTGTTATACGACGAAAATAACGAAGAAAGATCCCTACTTAGAGAATATGTACATAATATTTTTAACAAAGAAGGTAAATCTTTGTACGGTAACTTTTCAGACACCTGAATGGAACGAACCACAGGATGAGAACTTCTGGTCTATAGTTTAGTTACGAAATAGTCTTTATACTGAATATGAGTAGGAGAAAAATGTTAGCTTAATAAAATATGACTGACTGCTAATCAGTACAAATGATATGTCAAAGAAATATATTGGCCGAAAAGTATGTTTAAACTAAAACACAACTCTTCAGGGTGAGGCCTTGTGACGCATCGGTAGCGCGTCTGACTCCAGATCAGAAGGCTGCGTGTTCGAATCACGTCGAGGTCAATGTTTTCTCTTTACGCGGGGTGCAGCCTCATTACTTCCACACCTTAGGCTCAGGAGACAATCTCCCAACTGCTCTGTGACATTAACGTCCTTGCCATTCCCTCCGTTTTCGGTTTGTTTTCTTTATACTTTCCTATTATAAATTCCATTCTAAATTTTGTTTTTATTCTTTTGTTTTTCAATTAAACTGTATTTATATGATACTAGTTGTCCCGTCCGGCTGGCGTCCGGCTAGGTATACCGGCATTTTATCTTTTCATGAATCCCCCTCCACTCCAGTGCAAAGATACCGCACACCCTCTCAAGTCAGCGAGGTTGGGTTTGAATAGTTAAAAATCGGACTCAGTTTTGCAAGGACCTGTATGACACTGCTGCTGTAATGCAATGTGGATGCAATCAGCTTGTGAACTCACCTGCTCCAATCTGGCTTGTTCTGTCTGTGCTGCTCTCCTGCCTTCTGTACGGGACCTCAGTTGTTGAAGAGGAGACTGGCGATGCTCTTGAGACTGGGCTGATCGAATGGCTCTCGCTTGAGTCCTCATCTGCTGAAGGCAACGTTCATGATTATCTTCAGACTCTCTTGCTCTAGTAACATTTTTTCTTCTGGAAAATCTGATCTTGCGGCCAGGCTGGGACTTTTTGGGTGGCATATCGGCAGTAACAATGACGATAAGCCGTCTGTGCTTTCGTGAAATAAATAGGTTTGTTTATATTTTGTTTTTGTGTATGCAAAAATATCTGTACACGAATATATATATTAAAATAACAGATTAAAGTTTAAGCAAAGAATCGCTGCTTTCACCCTTAACGGGATCTTCTGAAACTAAAAAAATCAATCTGTGAACGCAGAAGTAAATGTTTCGAAAAACGTTATCTAATGCAGATAGCCAGACATACAGAGATATATTATAAGGGCACGACGTTATAGCTATGTATCTATCTAAAAAGACCGACTAAGTAAAAGAGAAGAATGATGTGCGACGTCATAGCTATGCATCTAATGCAGACGGCCAGACATACAGAGACATATTATAGGGGCGCGACGTCATAGCTATGTATCTATCTAAAAAGAAAGACTAAGAAAGAGTGAGGAATGTCGTATAACCGGAAGTGTTGACATTTGAAATTTTAAAGAAGTGAATATTTAAATAATGCCTTTAATCTTTAACAAAATTCAGTAGACAAAAATACCCTCACTTTTTTACTTGGAAAAAGTTACATCTATGGTGGAAATGTGGTGCTGTTTGGTCCAGCCGTTTGGCGAAAAGTTTGTTACATACATACGGCCGTCAGCTTTATATTATAGATATTCCATAAATAAATTTTACAATTACAGACACAGATTTTAATAATTCAACATGATTCCTAATCACATAGATATCAGATTTTACTATTAACAGCGAGTTTGGTGTATGTTTAATGAAAAATATTTTAAACATTACAAAATCATCATTGGCTAAAACGTTGTAGGTTTTCTTCACTTTGGGTGGCATCAAGTTGAAGATAACTAAATGGTGATCAGTTAACAGCTTAGCCTCTCACTTGATATGAATATCCAGCTCAAAATTGAAGAGAGCAGAAATAATAAAACTCGACCTACAGGATAAAGTGAGATGCATTGACTGATAAAGTTGTCAGGACCAGGAATACTGTACTATTGCATTCAAATTCAGATAACTTGAACAAATTGAGAACGTTGAAACGGAGTGGAGACTGTTAAGCTCGGCATTTTCTGCTTCAGGTGTTAAATACAGCGAGCGAAAGTTGCTCTGGCTGGCGCCAGGTTTTAAAAAGATCTCTGGTTCAATCAGGAGGTTAAAGATGCCTTCGAAGCAAAGATGGAGTCTTACAGAACTTGGCTTGGAAATTATTCTACATTATTACACTCGCAGTACAAGCAGGCGCAAAAAGTCGCAGTAGAGACAACAAAGGCAACTAAAATTAGGACATGGGAGGACTTTGTAGTTAGCTAGAATCCGGCAAACAAAATATTCTGACATAGCATCCACTGTTTTCATAATAAGAAATCCCTTTCACGCCGGCTTATCAGTCCATCGGGTGCAGACGTCGAGATCTGTGAGGAGAGGTGCTTGGTTGTAGCAGGGAGTCCTGCGGAAGGTGTATAAGAGCGCTCGGCATGGTGAGGTAGTTGTTCAAGAGAAAGAATGCCGGGTGAGCGTCAATCAGGATCAGTCTACTCGTTATGGGTTCTAGCTGGTGTAGTCTAAATCTGAGGATAGAGCAAATAGCAGGTGGGAAGATCGGTGACCTGAGGATAAGGACCTCTTAGTTAGGTGTCACCTGCACCTAATGGAGTGATGATTGCAGATCCGAGATGAAGGCCGCGAAGCCCTCTGAATCATAACTGAATTTAACGACCTCCCACTTGAACGAATTGATCTCGAAGCCGATCCTAGCCAGAGCGGGAACTACTGATTGGAGATCCTGACAGACGCTCTCAGTGGGTCCGCCTATCGTCGCATAATCCAGGTACCAGATGTTGAGAGTAGCGGTGATGCTCAGTGCAAAGCTGTTCACCCCGACAGCGAAAAGGAGGGAATCCAATCGATCACCCTGTTTGACGCCAGTTGAAGATGGAATGATCTTGTCAAATGAAATATACTAACGACGATTTTCAAATAATTTTTGAATTAACAAAGGAATTTTCCAGATTAATTAATATAACTTCCTTTATTAAGCCGATATTTGGAGCAAAATGGTACAGAAGTTCTAGAAATAAAATTACGATGGAAAGTTTTTCAATAAGCAAACTGTCTTGTATTGTAGACCACGTTGGAATTTGGGGGATTTGGTATTAAAAGGGTTTAGATATATTACAGTATACATTCTAAAAATTGTCTTGGCTTTTAATCAACAGTAAATGAATTTTTCAAAACCAGTAAACCAGTAAACTTTTCAAAAACAGTAACTGAATTTGACCCCGACGTGATTTGAACACGCAGCCTTCTGATCTGGAGTCAGACGCGCTACCGTTGCGCCACAAGACCACATGAGTTACAGCTGTAATTTAGTCTAAACATACTCTACGCTCGTATAAACCAATATATTTTTTTGATATGTATGTTATAATCAACAGTCAGTCACATATTTTATGAAGCAAACATTTTTCTCTAAACCTGTGGTTCGCGCTATCCGGGTGTCTACAAAAATTCATCTTTATTAAAACCATTATGTCCATGGGCTATTAGATGTCTATACTTCTCTAAGTATGCATTTTTCTTTTTCGGTCGTTATTCTCAACATACGTATAACAATCTGCAGTAGAAAATGTGCTTCCAGCAAGTAAAATATGCGCTTTGATACCTATAGAGGAAATAGTTGGGAGTGAAATGGTCGGAAAGCCGTGATATTGGCAAACAAAGGAATATACACACGTCAATGAAGGAAACTCTACGGGGTCGTTCCGCGAGTTGATTTCGCCTCGTTCATCAGCCTCGTTCAGGAAGGCGAAGCGTGTGTATGTTAATTCACGTGTGCCCAAGTTTTCATATGTGCACGCACGTACACACACGCACACGTGCATAAGTCTTGTTAATTTGTGCAGGATAGTCTTTTTAATCTGAAATGTTTCGTTATCCAGTCTCTGAAAGAGTTATGATGGTTTCCCGGTGGTCTTGGATTACGTTATCTGTGGTGAATGGTGGATGTCGGATGATTGGCGACAAAAAAAAACGGAGAATATAATTAGTTCTATGCGGGCATGACTTACATATCTCGTCGTTCCACGAGTTGAGGCATGAGTTTGGATCCAGTGAATTTTTCCATTTAAGCCATCTCTCTTCTTTTTCTTTTTCTTTTTCTTTTTCTTTTTCTTTTTCTTTTTCTTTTACTTTTTCTCATCCTCTCTCTCTCTCTCTCTCTCTCTCTCTCTCTCTCTCTCTCTCTCTCGCTCTCTCTCTCTCTCTCTCTAGCTGTCTCTCTCTGAGACCCCTGCTGTAAACTATTCTTAATTATAATTGTAGACAACATTGAAGAGGTTGCATTGTAGGTATGGCGATAAGGCTAGCGAGTCTGCCTCCAGATCCAAAGGCTACATGTTCGAATCAAGTCAGGGTCAAATAAAACTTTATTTTACTATTAGTCACTACTACAGTTATTTTTTCCCTCTCAGATTGTTATACGACGAAAATAACAAAGAAAAATCCCTACTTAGAGAAGTATATATACCTAATAGCATATGTACATAATGTTTTTAACAAAGAAGTTAAATCTTTTTACGGTAACTTTGCAGACATCTGTATAACACGAACCACAGAACTTCGGTGCTATAGTTTAGTTACGAAATAGTCTTTATTATACTGAATGTGGAGGAGAAAAATGTTTGCTTGATAAAATATGACTGATTGCTGATCATAACAAATATGTCAAAGAAATATATTGGCTTATAAGTGTAGAATATATTTAGACTAAAACACAGTTCTTTTTTTTACGAGAGGCCCTGTGGCGCAGCGGTAACGCGTCTGACTCCAGATTAGAAGGTTTCGTATTCGAATCACGTCGAGGTCAATGTTTCCTATGTCTGCTGGGCGCAGAATCATTAATCCCACACCTTATGCCCAGAAACCAATCACCCTCCCAAATGTTCTGTGACACTAGCGTCCTTGCCATTCCCTCCGTTTTTGGGGGGTTTTTCGTTATACTTTCCTATTTTACATACCATTTAAATTTTTTTTTTGTTTTTTGTTTTTCTATTAAACTGTATTTACATAAATAAATTTTACAATTACGGACACAGATTTTAATAATTCCACATGATTTCTAATGATATCGATATCAGCTTTTACTATTAGCAGCGAGTTTGGTGTATGTTTGATGAAAAATATTTTAAAAATTACAAAATCATCATTCACTCAAACTTTGTAGGTTATAATAAAACTCGACCTACAGGATAAAGTGAGATGCATTGACTGATGAAGTTGTCAGGACCAGGAATACTGTACTATTGCATTCAAATTCAGAGAACTTGAACAAATTGAGAACGTTGAAACGGAGTGGAGACTGTTAAGCTCGGCATTTTCTGCTTCAGGTGTTAAATACAGCGAGCGAAAGTTGCTCTGGCTGGCGCCAGGTTTTAAAAAGATCTCTGGTTCAATCAGGAGGTTAAAGATGCCTTCGAAGCAAAGATGGAGTCTTACAGAACTTGGCTTGGAAATTATTCTACATTATTACACTCGCAGTACAAGCAGGCGCGAAAAGTCGCAATAGAGACAACAAAGGCAACTAAAATTAGGACATGGGAGGACTTTGTAGTTAGCTAGAATCCGGCAAACAAAATATTCTGACATAGCATCCACTGTTTTCATAATAAGAAATCCCTTTCACGCCGGCTTATCAGTCCATCGGGTGCAGACGTCGAGATCTGTGAGGAGAGGTGCTTGGTTGTAGCAAGGAGTCCTGCGGAAGGTGTATAAGAGCGCTCGGCATGGTGAGGTAGTTGTTCAAGAGAAAGAATGCCGGGTGACCGTCAATCAGGATCAGTCTACTCGTTATGGGTGTAGTCTAAATCTGAGGATAAAGCAAATAGCAGGTGGGAAGATCGGTGACCTGAGGATAAGGACCTCTTAGTTAGGTGTCACCTGCACCTAATGGAGTGATGATTGCAGATCCGAGATGAAGGCCGCGAAGCCCTCTGAATCATAACTGAATTTAACGACCTCCCACTTGAACGAATTGATCTCGAGGCTGATCCTTGCCTGTGCGAGAACGACTGATTGGAGATCCTGACAGACGCTCTCAGTGGGTCCGCCTATCGTCGCATAATCCAGGTACCAGATGTTGAGAGTAGCGGTGATGCTCAGTGCAACGCTGTTCACCCGACAGCGAAGAGGGGGGGAATCCAATCGATCACCCTGTTTGACGCCAGTTGAAGATGGTATGATCTTGTCAAATGAAATATACTAACGACGATTTTCAAATAATTTTTAAATTAACAAAAAAAGGAATTTGCCAGATTAATTAATAAAATATAACCTTTATCATTAAGCCGATATTTGGAGCATAATTTAACAAAGGTTCTAGAAATAAAATTTTGATAAAAGATTTTGAGATAATCAAACTGTTTTGTATTCAAGAAGCGCGTGCGATTTTATGTGGTTTGGTATTAAAAGGGTTTAGATATTTTACAGACATTTTAAAAAGTGTCGTGGCTTTTAGTCAAATAACTTTTCAAAAACAGTGAATGAAATTGACCCCGACGTGATTTGAACACGCAGCCTTCTGATCTGGAGTCAGACGCGCTACCGTTGCGCCACAGGGCCACACGAATAAAACCTGTATTTTAGTCTTAACATACTCTACACTCGTATAAGCCAATATATTTCTTTGACATATTTGTTATAATCAGCAGTCAGTCACATATTTTATTAAGCTAACATTTTTTCTCCTACACTTTCAGCATAATGAAGATTATTTCGTAACTAAACTACAGACCAGAGGTTCTAAACCTGCGGTCCGCGCGTTCCTCGAGTTGAGGCAAGACTTTCGATTCAGGGAATTTTTCCATGTAAGCCATATATATATATAAATAAAGGATTTAATTACATTAAATTATTAAAGAGATCTACGAATATTTCTTTCAAATACAGTAGGAAATACCATCTGTACTGAATTCCTCAAAATGGAAAAACATTAATTATTTATCCCGCCGAGGTTAACTTTGCCTTTCATCCTTACAGGGTCGATAAAATAAAGTACCAGTAATACACTGGATAATTGCTGGCCTTGTGCCAAAAGTAGAAACAATTAATTATTTACCAACCACATGTCCAAATATCTCCATTTCGCAAACGTAAACAACTTTTAAAATCTAGTCAGGAAAACATTAAACCTTATGGAAGACTAAATGCACAAATTAAAATGTATTAATAATAAATATACTGTGTAGTAATTAGTTTGACTCTTAAAACCTAATGTACGTATATTAGACTGAAATAAATATTATAGTTATCGAATTAGAGCTTATAAATTTGTATGCATATTAATTGAGGTAACCAACAGTTTTAATACTAACATTAATATAGTATATTAAGAAAAACAAAATACAAAATTTATGACAGTTTAAGTAATAATGTATGATTCAGTAGGATGGGATGACTTCTCATTATTAAGAAACTAGGGCGATGGATTGGCAGTATCGGTAGAGGGTCGGACGCCATGCTTTGACGCATAGAGTTACGGTCTTTGCCATTCTGAGTTCAAATCCCGCCGAGGTTAACTTTGCCTTTCATCCTTACGGGGTCGATAAAATAAAGTACCAGTAATGCACTGGGTAATTGCTGGCCTTGTGCCAAAAAGTAGAAACAATTATTAAGAAACTAGTGAATTGGCAGTATCGGTAGAGGGTCGGGCGCCATGCTTTGCAGCACAGTTACGTCCCTTTACGGACTGAGTTCAAATCCCGCCGAGGTTAACTTTGCCTTTCATCCTTACGGGGTCGATAAAATAAAGTACCAGTAATACACTGGGATAATTGCTGGCCTTGTGTCAAAAGTAGAAACAATTATTAAGAAACTAATCACCTAAAAATATTTATAGAGGTGAAAAGGATTATTTATAGAATAAAGTTATGAGTGTACATTAAGCCAAACACATTCAGCCACCTTTATATATATATATACTAGCAGCAGTACCCAGTGTTGCCTGGGTAGGTAAAATAATATCTGCTTTGATGAAAACGTGTTGATCTTAACGACTGCTTCTCGATGACTCATCTATGGCCACACACAGGCCATGTGGGGGGGGGGGGGGGGGTGATGACCTCTATCACTGAGAAACGCGGGTGACTGACGAAGAGGCATGCTGGGGGAGGGAGGTAATGACCTCTAACACTAAGCCAAATTTCCTCACGCTACTTGATTGGAAACCGATGAATTCTCAAATACACAACTAAAAGCTCAGACGACGTCAGTGGCCATCGTTTTGCCTTTGACCATCAACTGGATAATTGTATCGAATTATAGAATCATAAACATCATTTGCAGCAAATGGTGAAAAGTTAATCTGCAAATGCTGAGAATTTAGGAGAAGTCGTATTAAAGATTGAAGTGGCTGCCACGCCGTCCCTGACCAACAAATACGAAATGTGAAGCAATTAGAAGATGTGCAATGGAAAGTTCTATCTGAGGATAGAAATTGACAGATGGCAATGTCACAATTGTGAACGCGATGGCAAATGTGGGAGCTAGTGCCGAAAAGGCGGAAATTTGAGCGAAAAGGTGGTATTTTCGAATATTTAAGCGGCTGCCACGCCGTTCCTGAACAAAAAATCCAAAATGTAAAGCCACTTTAAGACGTGAAATAATCAGATCTAGCGTAGTGTAAAATTTGAACAAAGTAGGTTGATTAATGTGGGAGCTAGAACCGAAAAAGTGGTATTTTTGAATATTTAAGCGGCTGCTACGCCGTCCCTGAACAACAAATGCAAAATATAAAGCCAATACAGGATGTGCAATGATAAATTCTAGTGTTTTTTTTAAATTTGAACGAAATCGGAGGCAAAATGTGGGAGCTAGAGTCAAAAATCTTATTTTTCGATACCTAAAAAAAGGTGACCCCCTAGCGATTTTTATCTGCAGAATGACCCTGGAATAAAAAAAAAAAAAAAAAAACGATACGCTGATATATAGAAAACATGTGCGTGTGTGTTTGTGTATGTATGTGTGTGTGTGTGTGTATGTGTATATCTGTATATATATAAAATTAAGTATGTGTGTGTGTCTGTGTGTCTGTGTATTACCTATAGGGGCCTACATCTTACGACCGATTTTCATGAAACTTTACAGGCTCATAGATTAGTCATCGGGAAGTGTTTTCTATATATCAGCGTATCGTTTTTTTTTTATTCCAGGGTCATTCTGCAAATAAAAATCGCTAGGGGGGTCACCTTTTTTTAGGTATCGAAAAATAAGATTTTTTACTCTAGCTCACCGATTTCGTTCAAATTTTAAAACAAATTAGAATTTATCATTGCACATCCTGTAATGGCTTTATATTTTGCATTTGTTGTTCAGGGACAGCATGGCAGCCGCTTAAATATTCAAAAATACCACTTTTAGACTCAAATTTCCACTTTTTCGGTTCTAGCTCCAACGAAGCCAAATTTTAATCATTTGACTTATTTATTTTATTTTATTTTATATATATATATATATATATATATATATATATATATATATATATATATATATATATATATATATATATATATATATATATATATGTATGTATGTATATATATGTATATATATATATATGTGTGTGTGTATTACACGGCTCAGAAATATATATATATGTATTACACAGCTTAAAAATATTCCCTTCTTTGAGGTATTTAATTGTAAAAGACTATTTTGAGTTTATAACTCTATATATAATATTCTCGGCTCCATACGTACAACTAATTTTAGTCCCATAAAACCGGCACCTATTTTTAGCGGCACGAGTATGGGACGAGCTAGGCGCTGTGACACATGTGCGTTCAACAACACATTTCTCTCAGTCTTCTTAAGTATTTTGGAGTGAAACTTACCAATTTCTGGATACCCGCAGAAGAGCACAGGAATAGTAACTTTCACTTAATTGTTGTGAAACAAATTTAAAATTTGTCCGGGTATCATGGTCATTGCCAATATAGGTTTATTATTTTTATTGATTTAACTTTGCCTTTCATCCTTCCGGGGTCGATAAAATAAAGTACCAGTAATGTACTGGGTAATTGCTGGCCTTGTGCCTATAGTAGAAACAATTATTTTTATTGATTTATTATTTTAAATCGAGACAGGCAAACCGTATTATTTGAAATTAGTATTTTTCAACCTAGCAAACTTGATCATTTGCAATGCGAACACATGGCGATTAGACTGCATGCCCTGCTTTCCAGGTTACCCTTCGCCACTGATATATATATATATATATACAGAGAAGGTGTTGTAAGATACCAGATGGACCTTAACGCACCAGAGTACTCGATACTTAGGGTAGTAGAGTGGGTAATATGAAAAGAGTCATGATCCCGGCGACTGAGCTCCGGCCGTTTCGACAGCTAGATCAGAAACAGCTGGATCTAGCTGTCGAAACGGCTGGAGCTCAGCCGTCGGGATCATGACTCTTTTCATATATATATATCATATATATATATATATATATATATATATATATATATATATATATATATATATATATATATATATATATACAAAATTTAGTACAGCATCATCGAAGTTCTGGTTGCGGCCAAGCTAACGAATGCAATCTCGGTGTACAGCTAAACACTCAATAGGGTATATAACCCTAGAGTTATAACATTACGTTTAGACAGCTTTCAAATTGAAGACAGCGACCGATAGGCGGGCTGCAGTGACCATAGCGACGAAAAAAACTGAACTCAGGATAAAATTTGACTAACCTGGATCGTCGCGTCGACATCATACACAACACATGATATATACCATATAATATACATCACATATAATATATAATATCTCTGATAGGTTTCTGTAAATCCGAAGTCGACAAAATCCACTTGCAGGGGTCTGCAAGTTAATGGTTTTGGGAAGATAGAACCAGGAATTTACTTCGTCAACAAGTTTTTCTTTCTCGTCCGCCCGGGTATGAATGCTAGCAGTAAGCACTGTTAGAAGGCACATGGTTTTCCCGAAGGGAGGTAACCCCCGGTTTTGGCGGTCAATTGAAATTTGGAACAAAGGAATAAAATTCCTTTACACAAACCGAATTAAGCACTCAACTAGAAGTTATCAAACAAACATAAACAATTAATCAATCACTAGAATTGTCTAATTAAATTAATCAATTAATCGTTAATTCTAGGAGATAATAATACAAAATTTAGTACAGCATCATCGAAGCTCTGATATATATATATGTAAACACACATACACAAACTTATAAAATGTTATCACTCTCACTCTCTCTCTCTTTTCTAAATATACATACATATACATATACATATACATATACTCACATGCACACATATATATATATATATATATATATATATATATATATATATATATATATATATATATATATATATATATATACACACGCACACTACATACAAAGAAAGCCACTCGGTTATTATACATCCCATATATATATAATTACCCAATTAGAATAATAAAATCTATATACATATATTTATACACACTTATATAGATATATCTACTTACACATACGGTTACACATACACACACGCACACACACATAAATATATATATATATATATATATATATATATATATATATACGTACACATGCATATATATATAAACACATACACACATATACACACAAACACACATATATATGCACATACATACACATACCAATATAAATATATATATAAATATAGTAATAATAATAAATGTGAAGACTAAAATCCAAAGAGGGCTCGATAAGGATAAATATATATCAAATATATAAGAACCCTAGAGCAAATATTTATTAAAATAACAGATTAAAGTTTAAGCAAATAATCGCTGCTTTCACTCTTAACGGGATCTTCTGAAACTAAAAAAGCCAATCTATGAACGTAGAAGTAAATATTTCGAAAAAAAACGTTGCAACCGAAGGAAAACAGGAAGACGATACTTTGGTTTGTGAAGACGTTCCCTGCAATGAACTGGAAAAAACGAAGATAATACGTCGTTATGTGGAGCTAGGAGAATAAATGCACGCAAAGACATGTCTTGGAACTCATACGAAGTATCAAATTTCGGAATAGGAGCAATTCCTTCCAACAGGACCTGGAGAATAGAATTCGTTCTATTAAGGATTCTAATGCCGTGCACGTCCACTCCGACAAAACTGGCAATCTATATCAAGTGGAGCGCAGTACTTACCATCAACTGCTACATAATGCTGTAACTAAGGATTATCGGATAACCAATCGGAGTGTCATTAATGACATCAACGATGCTGCGTTTAAAATCACTTCTGAACTCAACATCCAGGACCGGACTGAACCTCTAGACCCAATTTCTCCCCACTTTACCCTGAAGGATTACAAACCCAATTTCGCCAACAACCCTTCTATTCGCCTAATCAACCCTACGAAGTCTGATTTAGGTAGACTTAGTAAAAGGATTTTAGATAGAATTATACCTGAAATTAGAAGCTTGGCCCCTCTTGCGCTGTGGAATAATTCTTTCGCGGTGATTGATTGGTTCAATGGCATATGCAACAAGGAACATTGTCGTTTTATCCAATTCGACATCAATAATTACTACTCCTCCATCCCTTCTTCTTAGAGCTATCAATTTCGCTAAAACGCTCACGTTGGTTAACGATTTCGAAGTTGATGTCATCCTCAATGCCCGTAAGTCGGTGATTAATTTCGACGACTCTATTTGGATTAAACAATCTAATAGTACCCCATTCGACGTGAGTATGGGCGCCAGCGATTCTGCGGAGGTTACTGATCTTATCGGCCTTTTCCTTCTTTTCTCTATCAAGGACGAATTCCCCAACGTGGGCGGTAGTTTGTACCGTGATGATGGTCTTTTGACCATGACTAAATGCGGCCCACGTGCTTGCGACAGGTTCATAAAAGAACTCACACCCTTCTTTAAAGGCTTCAACCTCTCGGTCGTTAATTACCTCGACGTTACCCTCAATTTATCGAATGGCTTGCACTACCCGTATAGAAAGCCGAATGATATGCTTAATTACATCAGTAAGTATTCTAACCATCCTGCCAGCATAACCAAGAACCTGGTAAGAAACGCTTCTTTGAGGCTTTCCCGTCTATCTACAAATGAGCATATTTTCACCGACCATTCCACATATTACAATGAAACTCTTGCTCGGAGTGGATTTGTCGATAAGGTAGCATATACTAAGTATGAGCATAAACCTAGGAAAAATAGATCCTGACGCATTATATGGTATAACCCACCATATAATATGGAGGTGGCCACACCATTAGCTAAGATGTTTCTCTCCCTTATTAAGAAGCATTTCCCCTTAGCACATAAATATAATAAAATGTTTAATAGAAATACCATTCAAATGTCTTACTCTACGACTCCTAACTTTGCACATAACATCACAGCTTCAAATTTAGCTAAATTAACTAGCCGTAGGAACACGTGCAACCCTCTAGCTAGTACTAACTCTAATTGTAGGAATCGGGTTGACTGCCCTCTATCCGGGAAATGTCTCTCCAGTAACATTGTCTACAAATGTAAGGTCGAGACACCCACGTCTAGTAGGGCCTACATAGGGTTAACCACCAATAGATTCAAGCAGCGTCTTTACATGCACACCCATTCTTTTCTTAACCCTTTAAGAAGGAATATGACGTCACTTTCAGCTTATATCTGGAGTCTAAAAGACAACAACACCCAATATAGGTTACACTGGGAGATCCTAGCTAAAGCTAGATCGTATAACGAAAATAAAAGACCAGGTGATCTTTGCGCCGCTGAAGCCCCGGAAATACTCTACGCCA
Source organism: Eledone cirrhosa (assembly GCA_964016885.1). Taxonomy (NCBI): domain Eukaryota; kingdom Metazoa; phylum Mollusca; class Cephalopoda; order Octopoda; family Eledonidae; genus Eledone; species Eledone cirrhosa. The sequence continues at coordinate 353,475,761 of OZ024743.1, read as the reverse complement.
ATGATCACACCTTAAACAAAAAATCTGAGGTAATTTCGGCTTGTAAACACAAATTGCATAAAACTTTCCTGTATTACAGCCCCACATTATACCCTAACGGATAGTACGAACTATACGCAGATAATTTACGTCTTCATGTGGTAGCTAAGTATATTTTATGTTTATACCATTACTTATTTGTATAGGTAAGTATACCATACCCGAATGTTTTGTGGAGGTACGTATACTTTCTCGTACGTATATATGCTTGTATTTGTTATAGGTGTTTATATTATATTATATATACTGGTATATGTGTATATGGTTATGTGTATATGTGTATTTTGTGTTTGTGGGTGTTTGCGTGTATGCGTGTTTGCACGTTTGTAAGGTGTATATATGTGTACTTTGAGTTATGGCATACGTACGTTTGTATGTGTATTTACCTGTAGGTATGTTTGTGCGTGCATTATATATGTATTTATGTCTGTATATTTATATACGTTTATATAATTATATGTATATACACACACACATATATATTTTTTATGTGTATTTGGTGTATACGCTCGTATGTGTGCGGGTACATGTGTCGCGCGGGTTTATGTACGTGTGCGCGTGTTTATATGTACGTGTATGTATATGCATGCATGGCGGGTGTTTTCGCGTATGCACATATATGTACGTATATGGATGTGTGTATGTATATATTTAATTATTATTACTTTTTGATTTTAATAACCTCTGTCATTTTCGTTCTACTGATTTATTTACATTATTCTTAACTCCAAAGCCGAGAATCATTCGGTTTCCTGAACAGAATATTAGTCTACGACTCCATTTATACCATAAACGTGGTTTTGTCTTTGTGTGTATTTATTCTCATAGATCCACATAACGACGTATTATCTTCGGTTTTTTTTCGCTCATTGCCCGGGAACGTCTTCACGAACCAAAGTATCGCCTTCCTGTTTTCCTTCAGTTGCAACGTTTTTCGAAATATTTACTTCTGCGTTCACAGATGATTTTTTTTAGTTTCAGAAGATCCCGTTAAGAGTGAAAGCAGCGATTCTTTGCTTTAACTTTAATCTGTTATTTTAATAAATATATATATATATATATATATATATATATATAGAAGTGGTTACACAACAGTTAGTTCACCATAATGATGAACTAACTGTTGTGTAACCACTTCTACCTAACTCGTCCCATGGACTGAGTGCTCTACCACTACGGATATTACCTTCCAGTGTACTACCAGTGTTCTATATATATATATATATATATATATATATATATATATATATATATATATATATATAAACATGTACACATATACGTATATACATACTTACACATACAAATAAATACATTTATATAAATATAGACATGCACCTATACTGATATATCCATATAGAGATGTATGGAAGCCTCCCAAAAGTCAGCTCAAAAGTGACACACAGGAGACTGACGTTAGCTGGACATGCTCACCGACATCCAGAGTTGACATTGCACTCAGTGCTCCTGTGGGAGCCCCTACATGGACACACTGGAAGAGGAAGACCAAGGTTAACATATGTTGATGCCCAAGGACAGACACTGGTCTGTTGGAGACGCAGGACATAGCAGCGATAATGAGGGACAGAAACCGCTGGAGAGAACTCGTTCATGGATCTCGGGAATTTTACCCGCCCTAGAATATATATATCAAGACGCACACATACACACATACACATGCATATACATATAAGACCAAAGAAACCCACAAAACTGGCAGGTCCATGGCAACCTACAGGATAAAATGGGAAGCATTGGTAGATAAAGAAATCATAACTAGGTATGCAGATACTAGGTGGCCAAAACCTATTAAAGTTATCAAAGTTATTGTATCCAAATTCAGAGAACTCCCTTAGTAAACTGAAGACGTTGGGACAGAGTGGTGATTGTTCAGCACAGCAGTTTCTGCTTCAGCTGTTAAATGCTGCGGGCAAAAGATGTTTGGTGTGGTGTCGGGTTACAGGAGGACTCCTTGGTTCAATCAATTGGTCAAAGATGCCATCCGAGCAAAGAAATAGGTTTACAAAGCTTGGCTTGTAAATACGTCCTCCTTCTTGCACTTGCGGTACAAGCAGTCACAAACACTCGCAGCAGAGACAGTAAAAGCGTCCAAAGTTAAGACTTTGGGGTTAAGCTGGAATCCGACTTCAAATCAGCAAATAAAGTGTTCTGGCAATGCATCCGCTGACTTTGTAATAAGAAGCCCTCCTCCGTACCTACTATCAACCGCGTCTGAAGTTCTTCTCTCTTCAAATAGTTGTATCCTTGCGTGATAGAGAGAATACTTTGCTGATCTCCTAAACCAAATCACAACATCATCTTCGGATGTACGCGAGGTGCATCTGGGAGCAGTGACCTCCGACTTGAACAAATCTATTTCGAGGCCGATCCCCGCTAGAGCGACAACGACTGATTGCAGAACCTGGCAGACATTCTCTGCAGGCCCGCCTATCCTCGCATTGTCCAAGTACCACACGTTGAGAAGGGCGGTGATGCTCCGTGCAACGCTGTTCACATCGTGAGAGAAGAGGAGGGCTCCCAATGGATCGCCTTGCTGGACGCCAATTGAGGATTTTATCATCTTCTGAAATGAAATATACAACCTACGATTTTCAAACAATTTTGAAAGATTTTGCCGGTTTAATTAATATAACTACCTTTCTCATCAAGATGATACTTGGAACATAATTAAACAAAAGTTCTAGAAATAAAACTATGATTAAAGGTTTTTAGATATGCAAACTGTTTTGTACTTAAAAACTACGAGCGATTTTAGGTGTTTTGATATTAAAAAGGTTAACGTATTTTATAAAATACACACCAAAAGCTGTCGTGGCTTTTAATCAATTAAAACAATTCAAAAACTTTGAATGAATTTGACCCCGACGTGATTACAACACGCAGCCTTCTGATCTGGAGTCAGACGCGCTACCGTTGCGCCACAGGGCCACATTAGTCTCGGCTATATTTTAGTCTAAACATACTCTACATTCGTTTAAGTCCATAGATCTCTTTCACATATTTGTTATGATCAGCAGTCAGTCACATATTTTATGAAGCTATCCATTTTCTCCGGCACATTCTGCATAATGAAGACTATTTCGTAACTAAACTACAGAGCAGAGGTTCTAAACTTGTGGTTCCCGCTATCCGGGTGTCTACAAAGTTACCATACAGAGATTCATCTTTATTAAAAACGTACTTTTATAAGTATGGAATTTTCTCTTACGGTAGATATTCTCAACATACGTATAACAATCTGTCGTAGAAGATGTACTTCCAGCAAGTAACATATACGTTCTGATCTCTATAAAGAAAGTACTTGGTAGTGAAATTGTCGGAAAGACGTGATATATGCAAACAAATGTAGATATACACGCCAATAAAGGAAACTCTACGTAGTCTTTCGGCTTGCTAGAATTAGCAGCCAAATTTATATATATTGTATGTATGACAAACTGGCACATACCTTTCTAGGTACTCAGGATTTCCCAAAGCGAGTTGATTTTGTTCATCAGCCACGTTCAGAAAGTCACTGCTGGTAATACGAAAAAGCGTCGTGGTTTTCAATCAAATAAAACTTTTCAAAAAACAGTTGATGGACTTAACCCCGACGTGACTTGAACACGCAGTCTTCTGATCTGGAATCAGACGCGCAACCATTGCGCCACAGGGTCACATTTGTCTCAGCCATATTTTAGTCTAAACATACTATACACTCGTATAAACCAATTTATTTTTTTAACAAATTTATTAAGATCAGCAGTCAGTCACATATTTTATCAAGCAAACATTTTTCTCCTTCACATTCAACATGATCGTTTCTACTTTTGGCACAAAGCCAGCAATTACCCAGTTCATTACTGGTACTTTATTTTATCGACCCCGTAAGGATGAAAGGCAAAGTTAACCTCGACGGGATTCAACATACTGAAGACTATTTCGTAACTAAACTATAGATCAGAGGTTCTGTGGTTTGCGTTATCCAGGTGTCTGCAAAGTTACCATACAGAGATTCATCTTTATTAAAAACATTATGTGCATACGTTATTAAGTATCTATACTTCTCTAAGTATGGATTTTGAACACACAGCCTTCTGATCTGGAGTCAGACGCGCTACCGTTTCGCCACAGGGACACATTAGTCTCTGTTATATTTTAGTCTAAACACACTGTACACTCGTATAAACCAATGTATTTCTTTAACAAATTTATTAAGATCAGCAGTCAGTCACGTATTTTATCAAGCAAACATTTTTCTCCTCTTCATTCAACATAATGAAAACTATTTCGTAACTAAACTATAGATCAGAGGTTCTGTGGTTCGCGTTATTCGGGTGTCTGAAAAGTTACCATACAGAGATTCATCTTTATTAAAAACATTATGTGCATAGGTTATTAAGTATCTATACTTCTCTAAGTATGGATTTTTTTCTTTCGGTCGTTATTCTCAACTTACGTATAACAATCTGTCGTAGAAAATGTTCTTCCAGCTAGTAAAATATACGCTCTGATCCCTATAAAGGAAATAGTTGGTAGTGAAATGGCGCAAAGCTGTGACATAGGCAAACAAATGAATATATACAAGCTAATGACTTAAATTCTACAGACAAACCAATGTATATATACAAGCCAATGAGGAAACTCTACGTGGTCGTTCGGCTTGTTAGAGTTAACAGTCAAATTTATATATATTGTATACATGACAAACTGGCATATACCTTCCTAGGAAAACAGATACTAAATTTCTTCAAAAGCAAAATACAAACCTTATTTAGTAAGCAAAAGTAAAAAAGGCGAAAGAAGTAATGAGGAAATATAGAAGAAAAGAGAGAAAGAAAGAAGGAAAAGAACGGAAAGAGAGGGGATGGCAAGATTTCTGATGCCGCAGAAGAGAGGATTGGTGTGAAGGGGAGGGTGATTGATGTTTGGGACTAGGGCAAGAGAGCAGAAGTGCTGCGCCCCGTTGACAAGACAACAAACGCATTCCCCCAGACGATAGCCAGTGACACCCACTAAAACAGCCACCCAATCCGCAAGGCTCCTCCTAGGACGAGCCACCGACGGTCCTCTCTTGCAGAGGAGCTTGGCAGTACGGGGTCCAACTACGCCTCAGGTCTCGACAGCAACCGGTTCGAAGAGGGAGCGACCGGACAAACCCCGGTATTTGTTTATTTTATGTTCTTCTACCAGGCGGGCTGCCATCGGGGGTTTGTGGTCGAAGCGACTAAGTTGGAGGAGGAGAATGTGTCTCCGCAGGTGATGGGTCGACCTCCTTCGAATATGAACAGGGTGATTCCATCGGGGCGCTTGCCTTCTCGATCTAGTCCTGCTAGCACCTGTTGAGATGAAAAACCAGCTGCGTCCAGGCTTCATCTCAATATGTCGTTGAGAACAGGGACCCGGACTGTACTCAGGATTTCCAAAGCGATTTGATTTCGCTTCGTTTGTGAGCCACGTTCAGAAATTCACTACCGGTGATACTTTACAAAAAAGCGTTGGGGCTTTTAATCAAATAAAACTTTCCATAAACAGCGAAAGAATTTAACCGCGGCGTGATTTGAACACGCAGCCTTCTGATCTGGAGTCAGACGCGCTACCGTACTTCCAGCAAGTAACATATACGCTCTGATCTCTATAAAGAAAGTACTTTGGTAGTGAAATTGTCGGAAAGCCGTGATATATGCAAACAAATGTAGATATACAAGCCAGTAAAGGAAACTCTACGTAGTCTTTCGCCTTGCTAGAATTAGCAGCCAAATTTATATATATTGTATGTAAGACAAACTGGCATATACCTTTCTAGGTACTCAGGATTTCCCAAAGCGAGTTGATTTTTTTCATCAGCCACGTTCAGAAAGTCACTGCTGGTGATACGAAAAAGCGTCGTGGTTTTCGATCAACTAAAACTTTTCAAAAAACACTTAATGGACTTGACCCCGACGTGATATGAACACGCAGCCTTCTGATCTGGAGTCAGACGTGCTACCGTTGCGCCACAGGGCCACATTAGTCTCAGTTATATTTTAGTCTAAACACACTGTACACTCGTATAAACCAATGTATTTCTTTACGAATTTATTAAGATCAGCAGTCAGTCACAAATTTTATCAAGCAAACATTTTTCTCCTCTTCATTCAACATAATGAAGACTATTTCGTAACTAAACTATAGATCAGAGGTTCTGTGGTTCGCGTTATGCGGGTGTCTGAAAAGTTACCATACAGAGATTCATCTTTATTAAAAACATTATGTGCATAGGTCATTAAGTTTTTTTTTTCTTTCGGTCGTTATTCTCAACTTACATATAACAATCTGTCGTAGAAAATGTTCTTCCAGCTAGTAAAATATACGCCCTGATCCCTATAAAGGAAATAGTTGGTAGTGAAATGGTCGGAAAGCTGTGTCATAGGCAAACAAATGAATATATACAAGCTAATGACTGAAATTCTACAGACAAACAAATGTATATAAACAAGCCAATGAGGAAACTCTATGTGGTCGTTCGGCTTGTTAGAATTAACAGTCAAATTTATATATATTGTATACATGACAAACTGGCGTATACCTTCCTAGGAAAACAGATGCTAAATTTGTTCAAAAGCAAAATACAAACCTTATTTAGTAAGCAAAAGTAAAAAAGGGGAAAGAAAAGTAAAGAAGATATAAGGAAATATAGAAGAAAAGGGAGAAAGAAAGAAGGAAAAGAACGGAAAAAGGGAGGGGATGGCAAGATTTCTGATGCCGCAGAAGAGAGGAATGATGAGAAGGGGAGGGTGATTGATGTTTGGGACTAGGGCAAGAGGGCAGAAGTGCTGCATCCTGTTGATAAGACAACAAACGAATTCCCCCAGATGATAGCCTGTGACACCCGCTAAAAACCGCACCCAATCTCGCGGGGCTCCCTCCTCGGACGAGCCACCGACGGTCCGCTCTTGCGGAGGAGCTTGGCAGTACTTGGTCCAGCTACGCCTCACGTCTCGACGGCAACCGGTTCGAAGAGGAAGCGACCGGGTAAACCCCGGTATTTGTTTATTTTACGTTCTGCTTCGAGGCGGGGTGCCTTCTGGGGTTTGTGGTCGAAGCGACCAAGTTGGAGGCTGAGAATGTGTCTCAGCAGGTGAGGGGTCTACCTCCTTCAAATAGGATGAGGGTGAGTCCATCGCGGCGCTTGCCATCTCCTCGATCTCGTCCTACAAACTACAGTTGAGATGAAAAACCAGCTAAGTACAGACTTCATTTCAATATGTCGTTGAGAACGGGGACCCGGACTGTGCACAGGATTTCCAAAGCGATTTGATTTCGCTTCGTTTGTGAGCCACGTTCAGAAAGTCACTACCGGTGATACATTACAAAAAAGTGTTGGGGCTTTTAATCAAATAAAACTTTTCAAAAACAGTTAAAGAATTTGACCCCGACATGATTTGAAACTACAGCCTTCTGATCTGGAGTCAGACGCGCTACCGTTGCGCCACAAGGCCACATGAGTTACAACTGTAATTTAGTCTAAGCATACTCTACATTTGTATTAACCCCTATATTTCTTTAACATATTTGTTATGATCAGCAATCAGTGACATATTTTATTAAGCTAACATTTTTTTCATACATATTCAGCATAATGAAGACTATTTCGTAACTAAACTACAGACCAGAGGTTCTAAACTTGTGGTTCGTGCTATCCGGGTGTCTACAAAGTTACCATACAGAGATTCATCTTTATTAAGAACGTACTTTTCTAAGTATGGAATTTTCTCTTCCGGTAGATATTCTCAACATACGTATAACAATCTGTCGTAGAAGATCTTCTTCCAGCAAGTAACATATACGTTCTGATCTCTATAAAGAAAGTACTTGGTAGTGAAATTGTCGTAATGCCGTGATATATGCAAACATATGTAGATATAGACGCCAGTAAAAGAGACTCTACGTAGTCTTTCGGCTTGCTAGAATTAGCAGCCATATTTATATATATTGTATGTATGACAAACTGGCATATACCTTTCTAGGTACTCAGGATTTCCCAAAGCGAGTTGATTTTGTTAATCAGCCACGTTCAGATAGTCACTGCTTGTGATACGAAAAAGTGTCGTGGTTTTCAATTCAATAAAACTTTTCAAAAAACACTTAATGGACTTGACCCCGACGTGATTTGAACACGCAGCCTTCTGATCTGGAGTCAGACGCGCTACCTTTGCGCCACAGGGCCACATTAGTCTCAGCTATATTTTAGTCTAAACATAGTGGACACTCGTATAAACCAATGTATTTCTTTAACGAATTTATTAAGATCAGCAGTCAGTCACATGTTTTATCAAGCAAACATTTTTCTCCTCTTCATTCAACATAATGAAGACTATTTCGTAACTTAACTATAGATCAGAGTTTCGGTGGTTCGCGTTATCCGGGTGTCTGAAAAGTTACCATACAGAGATTCATATTTATTAAAAACATTATGTGCATTGGTTATTAAGTATCTATACTTCTCTAAGTATGGATTTTTTTCTTTCGGTCGTTATTCTCATCTTACGTATAACAATATATCGTAGAAAATGTTCGTCCAGCTAGTAAAATATACGCTCTGATCCCTATAAAGGAAATGGTTGGTAGTGAAATGGTCGGAAAGCTGTGTCATAGGCAAACAAATGAATATATACAAGCTACTGACTGAAATTCTACAGACAAACAAATGTATATATACAAGCCAATGAAGAAACAATACGTGGTCGTTCGGCTTGTTAGAATTAACAGTCAATTTTATATATATTGTATACATGACAAACTGGCATATACCTTCCTAGGAAAACAGATACTAAATTTGTTCAAAAGCAAAATACAAACCTTATTTAGTAAGCAAAAGTAAAAAAAGGGAAAGACAAGGAAAGAAGATATAAGGAGATATAGAAGAAAAGGGAGAAAGAAAGAAGGAAAAGAATGCAAAAGGGAGGGGATGGCAAGATTTCTGATGCCGCAGAAGAGAGGAATGATGAGAAGGGGAGGGTGATTAATGTTTGGGACTAGGGCAAGAGGGCAGAAGTGCTGCGCCCCGTTGACAAGACAACAAACGCATTCCCCCAGACGATAGCCTGTGACACCCGCTATCCGGGTGTCGACAAAGTTACCATACAGAGATTCATCTTTATTAAAAATGTACTTTTCTCAGTATTGAATTTTCTCTTCCGGTAGATATTCTCAACACACTTATAACAATCTGTCGTAGATCTTCTTCCAGCAAGTAACATATACGTTCTGATCTCTATAAAGAAAGTACTTGGTAGTGAAATTGTCGGAAAGACGTGATATATGCAAACAAATTTAGATATCCACGCCAGTAAAGGAAACTCTACGTAGTCTTTCGGCTTGCTAGAATTAGCAGCAAAATTTATATATATTGTATGTATGACAAACTGGCATATACCTTTCTAGGTACTCAGGATTTCCCAGAGCGAGTTGATTTTGTTCATCAGCCACGTTCAGAAAGTCACTGCTGGTGATACGAAAAAGTGTCGTGGTTTTCAATCAAATAAAACTTTTCAAAAAACACTTAATGGACTTGACCCCGACGTGATTTGAACACGCAGCCTTCTGATCTTTGAGTCAGACGCGCTAACGTTGCGCCACAGGGCCACATTAGTCTCAGCTATATTTTAGTCTAAACATGTTGTACACTCGTATAAACCAATGTATTTCTTTAACAAATTTATTAAGATCAGCAGTCTGTCACATATTTTATCAAGCAAACATTTTTCTCCTCTTCATTCAACATAATGAAGACTATTTCGTAACTAAACTGTAGATCAGAGGTTCTGTGGTTCGCGTTATCAGGGTGTCTGAAAAGTTACCATACAGAGATTCATATTTATTAAAAACATTATGTGCATAGGTTATTAAGTATCTATACTCCTCTATGTATGGATTTTTTTCTTTCGGTCGTTATTCTCAACTTACGTATAACAATCTGTCGTTGAAAATGTTCTTCCAGCTAGTAAAATATACGCTCTGTTCCCTATAAAGGAAATAGTTGGTAGTGAAATGGTCGGAAAGCTGTGACATAGGCAAACAAATGAATATATACAAGCTAATGACTGAAATTCTACAAACAAACAAATGTATATATACAAGCCAATGAGGATACTCTATGAGGTCGTTCGGCTTGTTAGAATTAACAGTCAAATTTATATATATTGTATACATGACAAAAAGGCATATACCTTCCTAGGAAAACAGATACTAAATTTGTTCAAAAGCAAAATACAAACCTTATTTAGTAAGCAAAAGTAAAATAAGGGGAAAGAAAAGGAAAGAAGAAATAAGGAATTATAGAAAGAAAGAAGGAAAAGAAAGAAAAAGGGAGGCGATGGCAAGATTTCTGATGTCGCAGAAGAGAGGAATGATGTGAAGGGGAGGGTGATTGATGTTTGGGACTAGGGCAAGAGGGCAGAAGTGCTGCGCCCCGTTGACAAGACAACAAACGCACTCCCCCAGCCTGTGACACCCGCTAAAACATCCACCCAATCTCGCGGGGCTCCCTCCTCGGACGAGCCACCGACGGGCCGCTCTTGACGAGGAGCTTGGCAGTACGGGGTCCAACTGCACCTCAGGTCTCGACGGCAACCGGTTCGAAGAGGAAGCGACCGGACAAACCCCGGTATTTGTTTATTTTACGTTCTTCTGCGAGGCGGGCTGCCTTCAGGAGCTTGTGGTCGAAGCGACTAAGTTGGAGGCGGAGAATGTATCTCAGCAGGTGAGGGGTCTACCTCCTTTGAATAGGAAGAGGGTGATTCGTATAAAACAATGTATTTCTTTAACAAATTTATTAAAATCAGCAGTCAGTCACATATTTTATCAAGCAAACATTTTTCTCCTTTTCATTCAACATAATGAAGACTATTTCGTAACTAAACTGTAGATCAGAGTTTCGGTGGTTCGCGTTATCCGGGTGTCTGAAAAGTTACCATACAGAGATTCATCTTTATTGACCCCGACATGACTTGAACACGCAGCCTTCTGATCTGGGGTCAGACGCGCTGTCGTTGCGCCACGGGGCCACATTAGTCTCAGCTATATTTTAGTCTAAACATAGTGGACACTCGTATAAACCAATGTATTTCTTTAACAAATTTATTAAGATCAGCAGTCAGTCACACATTTTATCAAGCAAACATTTTTCTCCTCTTCATTCAACATAATTGTTTCTACTTTAGGCACAAGGCCAGCAATTATCCAGTGCATTACAGGTACTTTATTTTATCGACCCCGTAAGGATGAAAGGCAAAGTCATTCATTCATCATAATGAAGACTATTTCGTAACTAAACTATAGATCTGAGGTTCTGTGGTTCGCGTTATCCGGGTGTCTGAAAAGTTTACATACAGAGATTCATATTTATTAAAAACATTATGTGCATAGGTTATTAAGTATCTATACTTCTCTAAGTATGCATTTTTCTCTTTCGGTCGTTTTTCTCAACTTACGTATAACAATCTGTCGTAGGAACTGTTCTACCAGCTAGTACAATATACGCTCTGATCCCTATAAAGGAAATAGTTGGTAGTGAAATGGTCGGAAAGGCGTGATATATGCAAACAAGTGTAGATATACAAGTCAGTAAAGGAAACTCTACGTAGTCTTTCGGCTTGCTAGAATTAGCAGCCAAATTTATATATATTGTATGTATGACAAACTGGCATATTACCTTTCTAGGTACTCAGGATTTCCCAAAGCGAGTTGATTTTGTTCATCAGCCACGTTCAGAAAGTCACTGCTTGTGAAACGAAAAAGCGTCGTGGTTTTCGATCAAATAAAACTTTTCAAAAAACACTTAATGTACTTGACCCCGACGTGATTTGAACACGCAGCCTTCTGATCTGGAGTCAGACGCGCTACCGTTGCGCCACAGGGCCACATTTGTCACGACTATATTTTAGTCTAAACATAGTGGACACTCGTATAAACCAATGTATTTCTTTAACAAATTTATTAAGATCAGCAGTCAGTCACATATTTTATCAAGCAAACATTTTTCTCCTCTTCATTCAACATAATGAAGACTATTTCGTAACTAAACTGTAGATCAGAGGTTCTGTGGTTCGCGTTATCAGGGTGTCTGAATAGTTACCATACAGAGATTTCTCTTTATTAAAAACATTATGTGCATTGGTTATTAAGTATCTATACTTCTCTAAGTATGGATTTTTTTCTTTCGGTCGTTATTCTCACCTTACGTATAACAATATGTCGTAGAAAATGTTCGTCCAGCTAGTAAAATATACGCTCTGATCCCTATAAAGGAAATGGTTGGTAGTGAAATGGTCGGAAAGCTGTGTCATAGGCAAACAAATGAATATATACAGGCTACTGACTGAAATTCTACAGACAAACAAATGTATATATACAAGCCAATGAAGAAACAATACGTGGTCGTTCGGCTTGTTAGAATTAACAGTCAAATTTATATATATTGTATACATGACAAACTGGCATATACCTTCCTAGGAAAACAAATACTAAATTTGTTCAAAAGCAAAATACAAACCTTATTTAGTAAGCAAAAGTAAAAAAGGGGAAAGACAAGGAAAGAAGATATAAGGAGATATAGAAGAAAAGGGAGAAAGAAAGAAGGAAAAGAATGGAAAAGGGAGGGGATGGCAAGATTTCTGATGCCGCAGAAGAGAGGAATGATGAGAAGGGCAGGGTGATTGATGTTTGGGACTAGGGCAAGAGGGCAGAAGTGCTGCGCCCCGTTGACAAGACAACAAGCGCATTCCCCCAGACGATAGCCTGTGACACCCGCTAAAAACCGCTACCCAATCTCGCGGGGCTCTCTCATCGGCCGAGCCACCGACGTTCCGCTCTTGCGGAGGAGCTTGGCAGTACGGAGTCCAACTACGCCTAAGGTCTCGACGGAAACCGGTTCGAAGAGGAAGCGACCGGATAAACCCCGGTATTTGTTTATTTTACGTTCTTCTGCGAGGCGGGCTGCCTTCAGGAGCTTGTGGTCGAAGCGACTAAGTTGGAGGCGGAGAATGTGTCTCAGCAAGTGAGGGGTCTACCTCCTTTGAATAGGAAGAGGGTGATTCCATAGGGGCGTTTGCCATCTCCTCGTTCTAGGCCTGCTAGCTCCAGTTGAGATGAAAAACCAGCTGCGTCCAGACTTCATCTCAATATGTCTTTGAGAACGGAGGAACCGGACTGTACTCAGGATTTCCAAAGCGATTTGCTTTCCCTTCGTTCGTGAGCCACGTTCAGAAAGTCACTACCGGTGATACTTTACAAAAAAGCGTTGGGGCTTTTAATCAAATAAAACTCTCCAAAAATAGTGAAAGAATTTGACACCGACGTGATTTGAACACGCAGCCTTCTGATCTGGAGTCAGACGCGCTACCGTTGCGCCACAAGGCCACATGAGTCACAGCTGTAATTTAGTCTAAACATACTCTACAGTTGTATTAACCACTATATTTCTTTAACATATTTGTTATGATCAGCAATCAGTGACATATTTTATTAAGCTTACATTTTTTTCCTACATATTCAGCATAATGAAGACTATTTCGTAAATAAACTACAGACCAGAGGTTCTAAACTTGTGGTTCCCGCTATCCGGGTGTCTACAAAGTTACCATACAGAGAGTCATCTTTATTAAAAATGTACTTTTCTCAGTATTGAATTTTCTCTTCCGGTAGATATTCTCAACATACTTATAACAATCTGTCGTAGAAGATTTTCTTCCAGCAAGTAACATATACGTTCTGATCTCTATAAAGAAAGTAGTTGGTAGTGAAATTGTCGGAAAGCCGTGATATATGCAAACAAATGTAGATATACACGCCAGTTAAGCAAACTCTACGTAGTCTTTCGGCTTGCTAGAATTTGCAGCCAAATTTATATATATTGTATGTATGACAAACTGGCATATACCTTTCTAGGTACTCAGGATTTCCCAAAGCAAGTTGATATTGTTAATCAGCCACGTTCAGAAAGTCACTGCTTGTGATACGAAAAAGTGTCGTGGTTTTCAATCAAATAAAACTTTTCAAAAAATACATAATGGACTTGACCCCGACGTGATTTGAACACGCAGCCTTCTGATCATTGAGTTAGACGCGCTACCGTTGCGCCACAGGGCCACATTAGTCTCAGCTATATTTTAGTCTCAACACGTTGTACACTCGTATAAACCAATGTATTTCTTTAACGAATTTATTAAGATCAGCAGTCAGTCACATATTTTATCAAGCAAACATTTTTCTCCTCTTCATTCAACATAATAAAGACTATTTCGTAACTAAACTATAGATCAGAGGTTCTGTGGTTCGCGTTATCCGGGTGTCTGAAGAGTTCCCATACAAAGATTCATCTTTATTAAAAACATTATGTGCATAGGTTATTAAGTATCTATACTTCTCTAAGTATGGATTTTTCTCTTTCGGTCGTTATTCTCAACTTACGTATAACAATCTGTCGTAGAATATGTTCTTCCAGCCAGTAAAATATACGCTCTGAACCCTATAAAGGAAATAGTTGGTAGTGAAATGGTCGGAAAGCTGTGACATAGGCAAAGAAATGAATATATACAAGCTAATGACTGAAATTCTACAGACAAACAAATGTATATATACAAGCCAATGGTCGTTCGGCTTGTTAGAATTAACAGTCAAATTTATATATATTTTATACATGACAAACTGGCATATACCTTCCTAGGAAAACAGATACTAAATTTGTTCAAAAGCAAAATACTAACCTTATTTAGTAAGCAAAAGTAAAAAAGGCGAAAGAAAAGGAAAGAAGTAATGAGGAAATATAGAAGAAAAGGGAGAAAGAAAGAAGGAAAAGAACGGAAAAAGGGAGGGGATGGCAAGATTTCTGATGTCGCAGAAGAGAGGAATGATGCGAAGGGCAGGGTGATTGATGTTTGGGACTAGGGCAAGAGGGCAGAAGTGCTGCGCCCCGTTGACAAGACAACAAACGCATTCCCCCAGACGGTAGCCTGTGACACCCGCTAAAATCATCCACCCAATCTCGCGGGTCTCCCTCCTCGGACGAGCCACCGTCGGTCCGCTCTTGCCGAGGTGCTTGGCAGTACGTAGTCCAACTACGCCTCAGGTCTCGACAGCAACCGGTTCGAAGAGGAAGCGACCGGGTAAACACCGGTATTTGTTTATTTTACGTTCTTCTGCGAGGCAGGCTGCCTTCTGGTGTTTGTGGTCGAAGCGACAAAGTTGGAGGCAGAGAATGTGTCTCAGCAGGTGAGGGGTCTACCTCCTTCGAATAGGTAGAGGGTGATTCTATCGCGGCGCTTCCCATCTCCTCGATCTAGTCCTACAAACTCCAGTTGAGATGAAAAACCAGCTGCGTCCAGACTTCATCTCAATGTGTCGTTGAGAACGGGGGACCCGGACTATGCTCAGGATTTCCAAAGCGATTTGATTTCGCTTCGTTCGTGAGCCACGTTCAGAAAGTCACTACCGGTGATACTTTACAAAAAAGCGTTGGGGCTTTTAATCAAATAAAACTTTCCAAAAACACTGAAAGAATTTGACCCCGACGTGATTTGAACACGCAGCCTTCTGATCTGGAGTCAGACGAGCTACCGTTGCGTCACGAGGCCACATTAGTTACAGTTGTAATTTAATCTAAACATACTCTACATTTGTATTAAGCACTAAATTTCTTTAACATATTTCTTATGATCAGCAATCAGTGACATATTTTATTAAGCTAACATTTTTTTTCCTACATATTCAGCATAATGAAGACTATTTCGTAACTAAAGTACAGACCAGAGGTTCTAAACTTGTGGTTAGCGCTATCCGGGTGTCTACAAAGTTACCATACAGAGATTCATCTTTCTTAAAAACGTACTTTTCTAAGTATGGAATTTTCTCTTCCGGTAGATATTCTCAAAATACGTATAACAATCTGTCGTAGATGTACTTCCAGCAAGTAACATATACGCTCTGATCTCTATAAAGAAAGTACTTGGTAGTGAAATTGTCGGAAAGCCGTGATATATGCAAACAAATGTAGATATACACGCCAGTAAAGCAAACTCTACGTAGTCTTTCGGCTTGCTAGAATTAGCAGCCAAATTTATATATATTGTATGTATGACAAACTGGAATATACCTTTCTAGGTACTCAGGATTTCCCAAAGCGAGTTGATTTTGTTCATCAGCCACGTTCAGAAAGTCACTGCTGGTGATATGAAAAAGTGTCGTGGTTTTCAATCAACTAAAACTTTTCAAAAACACATAATGGACTTGACCCCGACGTGATTTGAACACGCAGCCTTCTGATCTGGAGTCAGACGCGCTACCGTTGCGCCACAGGGCCACATTAGTCTCAGCTATATTTTAGTCTAAACATACTGTACACTCGTATAAAACAATGTATTTCTTTAACAAATTTATTAAGATCAGCAGTCAGTCACATATTTTATCAAGCAAACATTTTTCTCCTTTTCATTCAACATAATGAAGACTATTTCGTAACTAAACTATAGATCAGAGGTTCTGTGGTTCGCATTATCCGGGTGTCTGAAAAGTTATCATACAGAGATTCATGTTTATTAAAAACATTATCTGCATAGGTTATTAAGTATTTTTTTTTTTTTCGGTCGTTATTCTCAACTTGCGTATAACAATCTGTCGGAGAAAATGTTCTTCCAGCTAGTAAAATATACGCTCTGATCCCTATAAAGGAAATAGTTGGTAGTGAAATGGTCGGAAAGCTGTGTCATAGGCAAACAAATGAATATATAAAAGCTAATGACTGAAATTCTACAGACAAACAAATGTATATATACAAGCCAATGTGGAAACTCTACGTGGTCGTTCGGCTTGTTAGAATTAACAGTCAAATTTATATATATTTTATACATGACAAACTGGCATATACCTTCCTAGGAAAACAGATACTAAATTCGTTCAAAAGCAAAATACAAACCTTATTTAGTAAGCAAAAGTAAAAAAGGCGAAAGAAAAGGAAAGAAGTAATGAGGAAATATAGAAGAAAAGGGAGAAAGAAAGAAGGAAAAGAACGGAAAAAGGGAGGGGATGGCAAGATTTCTGATGTCGCAGAAGAGAGGAATGATGAGAAGGGCAGAGTGATTGATGTTTGGGACTAGGGCAAGAGGGCAGAAGTGCTGCGCCCCGTTGACAAGACAACAAACGCATTCCCACAGACGGTAGCCTGTGACACCATCTAAAATCATCCACCCAATCTCGCGGGTCTCCCTCCTCGGACGAGCCACCGACGGTCCGCTCTTGCGCAGGAGCTTGGCAGTACGTGGTCCAACTACGCCTCAGATCTCGACGGCAACCGGTTCGAAGAGGAAACGACCGGGTAAACACCGGTATTTCTTTTATTTTACGTTCTTCTTCGAGGCAGGCTGCCTTCTGGTGTTTGTGGTCGAAGCGACAAAGTTGGAGGCGGAGAATGTGTCTCAGCAGGTGAGGGGTCTACCTCCGTCGAATAGGAACAGGGTGATTCCATCGGGTCGCTTGCCATCTCCTCGGTCTAGGTCTGCTAGCTCCAGTTGAGCTGAAAAACCAGCTGCGTCCAGACTTCATCTCAATATGTCGTTAAGAACGGAGAACCGGACTGTACTCAGGATTTCCAAAGCGATTTGATTTCGCTTCGTTCGTGAGCCACGTTCAGAAAGTCACTACGGGTGATACTTTACAAAAAAGCGTTGGGGCTTTTAATTAAATAAAACTTTCCAAAAACAATGAAAGAATTTGACCCCGACGTGATTTGAACACGCAGCCTTCTGATCTGGAGTCAGACGCGCTACCGTTGCGCCACAAGGCCACATGAGTCACAGCTGTAATTTAGTCTAAACTTACTCTACATTTCTATTAACCACTATATTTCTTTAACATATTTGTTATGATCAGCAATCAGTGACATATTTTATTAAGCTAACATTTTATTCCTACATATTCAGCATAATGAAGACTATTTCGTAACTAAACTACAGACCAGAGGTTCTAAACTTGTGGTTCGCGCTATCCAGGTGTCTACAAATTACCATAAAGAGATTCATCTTTCTTAAAAACGTACTTTTCTAAGTATGGAATTTTCTCTTCCGGTAGATATTCTCAACATACGTATAACAATCTATCGTAGAAGATGTACTTCCTGCAAGTAACATATACGTTCTGATCTCTATAAAGAAAGTACTTGGTAGTGAAATTGTCGGAAAGCCGTGATATATGCAAACAAATGTAGATATACACGCCAGTAAAGCAAACTCTATGTAGTCTTTCGGCTTGCTAGAATAATCAGCCAAATTTATATATATTGTATGTATGACAAACTAGCATATACCTTTCTAGGTACTCAGGATTTCCCAAAGCGAGTTGATTCTGTTCATCAGCCACGTTCAGAAAGTCACTGCTGGTGATACGAAAAAGTGTCGTGGTATTCAATCAAATAAAACTTTTCAAAAAACACATAATGGACTTGACCCGGACGTGATTTGAACACGCAGCCTTCTGATCTGGAGTCAGACGCGCTACCGTTGCGCCACAGGGCCACATTAGTCTCAGTTATATTTTAGTCTAAACATAGTGGACACTCGTATAAACCAATGTATTTCTTTAACGAATTTATTAAGATCAGCAGTCAGTCACATATTTTATCAAGCAAACATTTTTCTCCTCTTCATTCAACATAATGAAGACTATTTCGTAACTAAACTGTAGATCAGAGTTTCGGTGGTTCGCGTTATCAGAGTGTCTGAAAAGTTACCATACAGAGATTCATCTTTATTAAAAACATTATGTGCATAGGTTATTAAGTATCTATACTTCTCTAAGTATGGATTTTTTTCTTTCGGTCGTTATTCTCAACTTGCGTATAACAATCTGTCGGAGAAAATGTTCTTCCAGCTAGTAAAATATACGCTCTGATCCCTATAAAGGAAATAGTTGGTAGTGAAATGGTCGGAAAGCTGTGTCATAGGCAAACAAATGAATATATAAAAGCTAATGACTGAAATTCTACAGACAAACAAATGTATATATACAAGCCAATGTGGAAACTCTACGTGGTCGTTCGGCTTGTTAGAATTAACAGTCAAATTTATATATATTTTATACATGACAAACTGGCATATACCTTCCTAGGAAAACAGATACTAAATTCGTTCAAAAGCAAAATACAAACCTTATTTAGTAAGCAAAAGTAAAAAAGGCGAAAGAAAAGGAAAGAAGTAATGAGGAAATATAGAAGAAAAGGGAGAAAGAAAGAAGGAAAAGAACGGAAAAAGGGAGGGGATGGCAAGATTTCTGATGTCGCAGAAGAGAGGAATGATGAGAAGGGCAGAGTGATTGATGTTTGGGACTAGGGCAAGAGGGCAGAAGTGCTGCGCCCCGTTGACAAGACAACAAACGCATTCCCACAGACGGTAGCCTGTGACACCATCTAAAATCATCCACCCAATCTCGCGGGTCTCCCTCCTCGGACGAGCCACCGACGGTCCGCTCTTGCGCAGGAGCTTGGCAGTACGTGGTCCAACTACGCCTCAGATCTCGACGGCAACCGGTTCGAAGAGGAAACGACCGGGTAAACACCGGTATTTCTTTTATTTTACGTTCTTCTTCGAGGCAGGCTGCCTTCTGGTGTTTGTGGTCGAAGCGACAAAGTTGGAGGCGGAGAATGTGTCTCAGCAGGTGAGGGGTCTACCTCCGTCGAATAGGAACAGGGTGATTCCATCGGGTCGCTTGCCATCTCCTCGGTCTAGGTCTGCTAGCTCCAGTTGAGCTGAAAAACCAGCTGCGTCCAGACTTCATCTCAATATGTCGTTAAGAACGGAGAACCGGACTGTACTCAGGATTTCCAAAGCGATTTGATTTCGCTTCGTTCGTGAGCCACGTTCAGAAAGTCACTACGGGTGATACTTTACAAAAAAGCGTTGGGGCTTTTAATTAAATAAAACTTTCCAAAAACAATGAAAGAATTTGACCCCGACGTGATTTGAACACGCAGCCTTCAGTCACATATTTTATCAAGCAAACATTTTTCTCCTCTTCATTCAACATAATGAAGACTATTTCGTAACTAAACTGTAGATCAGAGTTTCGGTGGTTCGCGTTATCAGAGTGTCTGAAAAGTTACCATACAGAGATTCATCTTTATTAAAAACATTATGTGCATAGGTTATTAAGTATCTATACTTCTCTAAGTATGGATTTTTTTCTTTCGGTCGTTATTCTCAACTTACGTATAACAATCTGTCGTAGAAAATGTTCGTCCAGCTATTAAAATATACGCTCTGATCCCTATAAAGGAAATAATTGGTAGTGAAATGGTCGGAAAGCTGTGACATTAGCAAACAAATGAATGTATACAAGCTAATGACTGAAATTCTACAAACAAACAAATGTATATAAACAAGCCAATGAGGAAACTCTATGTGGTCGTTCGGCTTGTTAGAATTAACAGTCAAGTTTATATATATTGTATACATGACAAACAGGCATATACCTTCCTGGGAAAACAGATACTAAATTTGTTCAAAAGCAAAATACAAACCTTATTTAGTAAGCAAATATAAAAAAGGGGAAAGAAAAGGAAAGAAGAAATAAGGAATTATAGAAAGAAGGAAGGAAAAGAAAGAAAAGGGAAGGGGATGGCAAGATTTCTGATGCCGCAGAAGAGAGGAATGATGTGAAGGGCAGGGTGATTGATGTTTGGGACTAGGGCAAGAGGGCAGAAGTGCTGCGCCCCGTTGGCAAGACAACAAACGCATTCTCCCAGATGATAGCCTGTGACACCCGCTAAAATCAACCACCCAATCTCGCGGGGCTCCCTCCTCGGACGAGCCATCGACGGTCCGCTTTTGCGGAGGAGCTTGGCAGTAAGGGGTCCAACTACGCCTCAGGTCTCGACGGCAACCGGTTCGAAAAAGGAAGCGACCGGATAAACCCCGGTATTTGTTTATTTTACGTTCTTCTTCGAGGCGGGCTGCCTTCTGGGGTTTGTGGTCGAAGCGACTAAGTTGGAGGCGGAGAATGTGTCTCAGCAGGTGAGGGGTCTACCTCCTTCGAATAGGAAGAGGGTGATTCCATTGGGTCGCTTGCCATCTCCTCGATCTAGTCCTGCTTGCTCCAGTTGAGATTAAAAACCAGCTGCGTCCAGACTTCATCTCAATATGTCGTTGAGAACGGAGAACCGGACTGCGCTCAGGATTTCCAAAGCGATTTGATTTCCCTTCGTTCGTGAGCCACGTTCAGAAAGTCACTACCAGTGATACTTTACAAAAAAGCGTTGGGGCTTTTAATCAAAAAAAACTTTCCAAAAACAGTGAAAGAATTTGACCCCGACGTGATTTGAACACGCAGCCTTCTGATCTGGAGTCAGACGCGCTACCGTTGCGCCACAAGGCCACATGAGCTACAACTGTAATTTAGTCTAGACATACTCTACAGTTGTATTAACCACTATATTTCTTTAACATATTTGTTATGATCAGCAATCAGTGACATATTTTATTAAGCTAACATTTTATTCCTACATATTCAGCATAATGAAGACTATTTCGTAACTAAACTACAGACCAGAGGTTCTAAACTTGTGGTTGGCGCTATCCGGGTGTCTACAAAGTTACCATACAGAGATTCATCTTTCTTAAAAACGTACTTTTCTAAGTATGGAATTTTCTCTTCCGGTAGATATTCTCAACATACGTATAACAATCTGTCGTAGATGTACTTCCAGCAAGTAACATATACGTTCTGATCTCTATAAAGAAAGTACTTGGTAGTGAAATTGTCGGAAATCTGTGATATATGCAAACAAATGTAGATATACACGCCAGTAAAGCAAACTCTATGTAGTCTTTCGGCTTGCTAGAATTAGCACCCAAATTTATATATATTGTATGTATGACAAACTGGAATATACCTTTCTAGGTACTCAGGATTTCCCAAAGCGAGTTGATTTTGTTCATCAGCCACGTTCAGAAAGTCACTGCTGGTGATATGAAAAAGTGTCGTGGTTTTCAAACAACTAAAACCTTTCAAAAAACACATAATGGACTTGACCCCGACGTGATTTGAACACGCAGCCTTCTGATCTGGAGTCAGACGCGCTACCGTACTTCCAGCAAGTAACATATACGCTCTGATCTCTATAAAGAAAGTACTTGGTAGTGAAATTGTCGGAAAGCCGTGATATATGCAAACAAATCTAGATATACACGCCAGTAAAGCAAACTCTACGTAGTCTTTCGGATTGCTAAAACTAGCAGCCAAATTTATATATATTGTATGTATGACAAACTGGCATATACCTTTCTAGGTACTCAGGATTTCCCAAAGCGAGTTGATTTTGTTCATCAGCCACGTTCAGAAAGTCACTGCTGGTGATACGAAAAAGTGTCGTGGTTTTCAATCAAATAAAACTTTTCAAAAAACACTTAATGGACTTGACCCCGACGTGATTTGAACAAGCAGCCTTCTGATCTGGAGTCAGATGCGCTACCGTTGCACCACAGGGCCACATTATTCTCAGCTATATTTTAGTTTAAACACACTGTACACTCGTATAAACCAATGTATTTCTTTAACAAATTTATTAAGATCAGCAGTCAGTCACATATTTTATCAAGCAAACATTTTTCTCCTTTTCATTCAACATAATGAAGACTATTTCGTAACTAAACTGTAGATCAGAAGTTCTGTGGTTCGCGTTATCAGGGTGTCTGAAAAGTTACCATACAGAGATTCATATTTATTAAAAACATTATGTGCATAGGTTATTAAGTATCTATACTTCTCTATGTATGGATTTTTTTCTTTCGGTCGTTATTCTCAACTTACGCATAACAATCTGTCGTAGGAACTGTTCTACCAGCTAGTAAAATATACGTTCTGATCCCTATAAAGGAAATAGTTGGTAGTGAAATGGTCGGAAAGCTGTGACATAGGCAAACAAATGAATATATACAAGCTAATGACTGAAATTCTACAAACAAACAAATGTATATATAGAAGCCAATGAAGAAACACTACGTGGTCGTTCGGCTTGTTAGAATTAACAGTCAAATTTATATATATTGTATACATGACGAACAGGCATATACCTTCCTGGGAAAACAGATACTAAATTTGTTCAGAAGCAAAATACAAACCTTATTTAGTAAGCAAATATAAAAAAAGGGGAAAGAAAAGGAAAGAAGAAATAAGGAATTATAGAAAGAAAGAAGGAAAAGAAAGAAAAAGGGAGGGGATGGCAAGATTTCTGATGTCGCAGAAGAGAGGAATGATGTGAAGGGGAGGGTGATTGATGTTTGGGACTAGGGCAAGAGGGCAGAGGTGCTGCGCCCCGTTGACAAGACAACAAACGCATTCCCCCAGCCTGTGGCATACGCTAAAACAGCCACCCAATTCGCGGGGCTCCCTCCTCGGACGATCCACCGACGGGCCGCTCTTGCCGGGGAGCTTGGCAGTACGGGGTCCAACTACGCCTCAGGTCTCGACGGCAACCGGTTCGAAGAGGAAGCGACCGGACAAACCCCGGTATTTGTTTATTTTACGTTCTTCTGCGAGGCGGGCTCCTTCTGGAGATTGTGCTCGAAGCGACTGTGTCTCAGCAGGTGAGGGGTCTACCTCTTTCGAATAGGAAGAGGGTGGTTACATCGGAGCGTTTGCCATCTCCTCGTTCTAGGCCTGCTAGCTCCAGTTGAGATGAAAAACCAGCTGCGTCCAGGCTTCATCTCAATATGTCGTTGAGAACGGGGACCCGGACTGTGCTCAGGATTTCCAAAGCGATTTGATTTCGCTTCGTTCGTGAGCCACGTTCAGAAAGTCACTACCGGTGATACTTTACAAAAAAGCGTTGGGGCTTTTAATCAAATAAAATTTCCCAAAATAGTGAAAGAATTTGACCCCGACGTGATTTGAACACGCAGCCTTCTGATCTGGAGTCAGACGCGCTACCGTTGCGCCACAAGGCCACATGAGTCACAGCTGTAATTTAGTCTAAACATACTCTACAGTTGTATTAACCACTATATTTCTTTAACAAATTTGTTATGATCAGCAATCAGTGACATATTTTATTAAGCTAAAAAGTTTTTCATACATATTCAGCATAGTGAAGACTATTTCGTAACTAAACTACAGACCAGAGGTTCTAATCTTGTGGTTGGCGCTATCCGGGTGTCTACAAAGTTACCATACAGATATTCATCTTTGTTAAAAATGTACTTTTCTAAGTATGGAATTTTCTCTTCCGGTAGATATTCTCAACATACGTATAACAATCTGTCGTAGAAGATCTTCTTCCAGGAAGTAACATATACGTTCTGATCTCTATAAGGAAAGTACTTGGTAGTGAAATTGTCGGAAAGCCGTGATATATGCAAACAAATCTAGATATACACGCCAGTAAAGGAAACTCTACGTAGTCTTTCGGCTTGCTAGAATTTGCAGCCAAATTTATATATATTGTATGTATGACAAACTGGCATATACCTTTCTAGGTACTCAGGATTTCCCAAAGCGAGTTGATATTGTTAATCAGCCACGTTCAGAAAGTCACTGCTGGTGATACGAAAAGGCGTCTTGGTTTTCAATCAATAAAACTTTTCAAAAAACACATAAGGGACTTGACCCCGACGTGATTTGAACACGCAGCCTTCTGATCTGGAGTCAGACGCGCTACCGTTGCGCCACAGGGCCACATTAATCTCACTTATATTTTAGTCTAAACACACTGTACACTCGTATAAACCAATGTATTTTTT
The DNA here is from genome assembly GCA_964016885.1 of Eledone cirrhosa. Lineage (NCBI taxonomy): Eukaryota > Metazoa > Mollusca > Cephalopoda > Octopoda > Eledonidae > Eledone > Eledone cirrhosa. Next base: position 353,450,961 of record OZ024743.1, on the reverse strand, counting down.
TAACAAATTTATTAAGATCAGCAGTCAGTCAAATATTTTATCAAGCAAACATTTTTCTCCTCTTCATTCAACATAATGAAGACTATTTCTTAACTAAACTATAGATCAGAGGTTCTGTGGTTCGCGTTATCCGGGTGTCTGAAAAGTTACCATACAGAGCTTCATCTTTATTTAAAACATTATGTGCATTGGTTATTAAGTATCTATACTTCTATAAGTATGCATTTTTTTCTTTCGGTCGTTATTCTCAACTTACGTATATCAGTCTGTCGTAGAAAATGTTCTTCCAGCCAGTAAAATATACGCTCTAATCCCTATAAAGGAAAGAGTTGGGAGTGGAATGGTCGGAAAGCTGTGACATAGGCAAACAAATGAATATATACAAGCTAATGACTGAAATTCTACAGACAAACAAATATATATAAACAAAACAATGAGGAAACTGTATGTGGTCGTTCGGCTTGTTAGAATTAACAGTCAAATTTATATATATTGTATACATGACAAACTGGCGTATACCTTCCTAGGAAAACAGATACTAAATTTGTTCAAAAGCAAAATACAAACCTTATTTAGTAAGCAAAAGTAAAAAAGGGGAAAGAAAAGTAAAGAAGATATAAGGAAATATAGAAGAAAAGGGAGAAAGAAAGAAGGAAAAGAACGCAAAAAAGAGGGGATGGCAAGTTTTCTGATGTCGCAGAACAGTGGAATGATGTGAAGGGGAGGGTGATTGATGTTTGGGACTAGGGCAAGAGGGCAGAATTGCTGCGCCCCGTTGACAAGACAACAAACGCATTCCCCCAGACGGTAGCCTGTGACACCCGCTAAAAACAGCCACCCAATCTCGCGGGGCTCCCTCCTCAGACGAGCCACCGACGGTCCGCTCTTGCGGAGGTGCTAGGCAGTACGGGGTCCAACTACGCCTCAGTTCTCGACGGAAACCGGTTCGAAGGGGAAGCGACCGGATATACCCCGGTATTTGCTTATTTTACGTTCTTCTGCGAGGCGGGCTGCCTTCAGGAGCTTATGGTCGAAGCGACTAAGTTGGAGGCGGAGAAAGTGTCTCAGCAAGTGAGGGGTCTACCTCCTTTGAATAGGAAGAGGGTGATTCCATCGGGGCGTTTGCCATCTCCTCGTTCTAGGCCTGCTAGCTCCAGTTGCGATGAAAAACCAGCTGCGTACAGACTTCATCTCAACATGTCGTTGAGAACGAAGGAACCGGACTGTACTCAGGATTTCCAAAGCGATTTGATTTCGCTTCGTTCGTGAGCCACGGTCAGAAAGTCACTACCGGTGATATTTTACAAAAAAGCGTTGGGGCTTTTAATCAAATAAAACTTTCGAAAAATAGCGAATGAATTTGACCCCGACGTGATTTGAACACGAAGCCTTCTGATCTGGAGTCAGACGCGCTACCGTTGCGCCACAAAGCCACATGAATCAGATTTAATTTAGTCTAAACATACTCTACATTTCTATTAACCACTATATTTCTTTAACATATTTGTTATGATCAGCAATCATTGACATGTTTTATTAAGCTAAAATTTTTTTCATACATATTCAGCATAGTGAAGACTATTTCGTAACTAAACAACAGACCAGAGGTTCTAAACTTGTGGTTGGCGCTATCCGGGTGTCTACAAAGTTACCATTCAGAGATTCATCTTTATTAAAAATGTACTTACTAAATATTGAATTTTCTCTTCCGGTAGATATTCTCAACATACGTATAACAATCTGTCATAGAAGATGTACTTCCAGCAAGTAACATATACGTTCTTATCTCTATAAAGAAAGTACTTGGTAGTGAAATTGTCAGAAAGCCGTGATATATGCAAACAAATGTAGATATACACGCTAGTAAAGTAAACTCTACGTAGTCTTTCGGCTTGCTAGAATTAGCAGCCAAATTTATATATATTGTATGTATGACAAACTGGCATATACCTTTCTAGGTACTCAGGATTTCCCAAAGCGAGTTGATTTTGTTCATCAGCCACGTTCAGAAAGTCACTGCTTGTGAAACGAAAAAGCGTCGTGGTTTTCGATCAAATAAAACTTTTCAAAAAACACTTAATGTACTTGACCCCGACGTGATTTGAACACGCAGCCTTCTGATCTGGAGTCAGACGCGCTACCGTTGCGCCACAGGGCCACATTTGTCACGACTATATTTTAGTCTAAACATACTGTACACTCGTATAAACCAATGTATTTCTTTAACAAATTTATTACGATATGCAGTCAGTCACATATTTTATCAAGCAAACATTTTTCTCCTCTTCATTCAACATTATGAAGACTAATTCGTAACTAAACTATAGATCAGAGGTTCTGTGGTTCGCGTTATCCGGGTGTCTGAAAAGTTACCATACAGAGATTCATCTTTATTAAAAATATTATGTGCATAGGTTATTAAGTATCTATACTTCTCTAAGTATGGATATTTTTCTTTCGGTCGTTATTCTCAACATACGTATAAAAATCTATCGGAGAAAATGTTCTTCCAGCTAGTAAAATATACGCTCTGATCCCTATAAAGGAAATAGTTGGTAGTGAAATGGTCAGAGAGCTGTGACATAGGCAAATAAATGAATATATACAAGCTAATGACTGAAATTCTACAGACAAACAAGTGTATATATACAAGCCAATGAGGAAACTCTACGTGGTCGTTCGGCTTGTTAGAATTAACAGTCAAATTTATATATATTGTATACATGACAAACTGGCATATACCTTCCTAGGAAAACAGATACTAAATTTGTTCAAAAGCAAAATACAAACTTTATTTAGTAAGCAAAAGTAAAAAAGGGGAAAGAAAAGGAAAGAAAATATAAGGAAATATAGAAGAAAAGGGAGAAAGAAAGAAGGAAAAGGGAGGGGATGGCAAGATTTCTGATGTCGCAGAAGAGAGGAATGATGAGAAGGGGAGGGTGATTGATGTTTGGGACTTGGGCAAGAGGGCAGAAGTGCTGCATCCTGTTGATAAGACAACAAACGAATTCCCCCAAACGGTAGCCTGTGACACCCGCTAAAAACAGCCACCCAATCTCGCGGGGCTCCCTCCTCGGACGAGCCACCGACGGTCCGCTCTTCAAGAGGAGCTTGGCAGTACTTGGTCCAACTACGCCTCACGTCTCGACGGCAACCGGTTCGAAGAGGAAGCGACCGGGTAAACCCCGGTATTTGTTTATTTTACGTTCTCCTGCGAGGTAGGCTGCCTTCTGGTGTTTGTGGTCGAAGGGACAAAGTTGGAGGCGGAGAATGTGTCTCAGCAGGTGAGGGGTCTACCTCCTTCGAATAGGAAGAGGGTGATTTCATCGGGTCGCTTGCCATCTCCTCGGTCTAGGTCTGCTAGCTCCAGTTGAGATGAAAAACCAGCCGCGCGTCCAGGCTTCATCTCAATATGTCGTTAAGAACGGGGGACCCGGACTGTGCTCAGGATTTCCAAAGCGATTTGATTTCGCTTCGTTCGTGCGCCACGTTCAGAAAGTTACTACCGGTGATACTTTACAAAAAAGCGTTGGGGCTTTTAATTAAATAAAACTCTCCGAAAACAGCGAAAGAATTTGACCCCGACGTGATTTGAACACGCAGCCTTCTGATCTGGAGTCAGACGCGCTACCACTGCGCCACAAGGCCACATGAGTTACAAATGTAATTTAGTCTAAACATACTCTACATTTCTATTAGCCACTATATTTCTTTAACATATTTGTTATGATCAGCAATCAGTGACATATTTTATTAAGCTAACATTTTATTCCTACATATTCAGCATAATGAAGACTATTTCGTAACTAAACTGCAGACCAGAGGTTCTAAACTTGTGGTTCGCGTTATCCGGGTGTCTACAAAGTTACCATACAGATATTCATCTTTCTTAAAAACGTACTTTTCTAAGTATGGAATTTTCTCTTCCGGTAGATATTCTCAACATACTTATAACAATCTGTCGTAGATCTACTTCCAGCAAGTAACATATACGTTCTGATCTCTATAAAGAAAGTACTTGGTATTGAAATTGTCGGAAAGCCGTGATATATGCAAACATATGTAGATATAGACGCCAGTAAAGGAAACTCTACGTAGTCTTTCGGCTTGCTAGAATTAGCAGCCAAATTTATATATATTGTATGTATGACAAACTGGCATATACCTTTCTAGGTACTCAGGATTTCCCAAAGTGAGTTGATTTTGTTCATCAGCCACGTTCAGAAAGTCACTGCTGGTGATACGAAAAAGTGTCGTGGTTTTCAATCAAGTAAAACTTTTCAAAAAACACATAATGGACTTGACCACGACGTGTTTCGAACACGCAGCCTTCTGGTATGGAGTCAGACGCGCTACCTTTGCGCCACAGGGCTACATTAGTCTGAGCTATATTTTAGTCTAAACATACTGTACACTCGTATAAAACAATGTATTTCTTTAACAAATTTATTAAGATCAGCAGTCAGTCACATATTTTATCAAGCAAACATTTTTCTCCTCTTCATTCAACATAATGAAGACTATTTCGTAACTAAACTATAGATCAGAGGTTCTGTGGTTCGCGTTATCCGGGTGTCTGAAAAGTTACCATACAGAGATTCATCTTTGTTAAAAACATTATGTGCATAGGTTATTAAGTATTTTTTTTCTTTCTATCGTTATTCTCAACTTACGTATAACAATCTGTCGTAGAAAATGTTCTTCCAGCTAGTAAAATATACGCCCTGATCCCTATAAAGGAAATAGTTGGTAGTGAAATGGTCGGAAAGCTGTGACATAGGCAAACAAATGAATATATACAAGCTAATGACTGAAATTCTACAGACAAACAAATGTATATATACAAGCCAATGAGGAAACTCTACGTGGTCGTTCGGCTTGTTAGAATTAACAGTCAAATTTATATATATTTTATACATGACAAACTGGCATATACCTTCCTGGGAAAACAGATACTAAATTTGTTCAAAAGCAAAATACAAACCTTATTTAGTAAGCAAAAGTAAAAAAGGGGAAAGAAAAGGAAAGAAGATATGAGGAAATATAGAAGAAAAGGGAGAAAGAAAGAAGGAAAAGAATGGAAAAGGGAGGGGATGGCAAGATTTCTGATGCCGCAGAAGAGAGGAATGATGCGAAGGGCAGGGTGATTGATGTTTGGGACTAGGGCAAGAGGGCAGAAGTGCTGCGCCCCGTTGACAAGACAACAAACGCATTCCCCCAAACGGTAGCCTGTGACACCATCTAAAAACATCCACCCAATCTCGCGGGTCTCCCTCCTCGGACGAGCCACCGACGGTCCGCTCTTGCGGAGGAGCTTGGCAGTACGGGGTCCAACTACGCCTCAGGTCTCGACGGCAACCGGTTCGAAAAGGAAGCGACCGGATAAACCCCGGTATTTCTTTATTTTACGTTCTTCTTCGAGGCAGGCTGCCTTCTGGGGTTTGTGGTCGAAGCGACCAAGTTGGAGGCGGTGAATGTGTCTCAGCAGGTGATGGGTCTACCCCCTTCGAATAGGTAGAGGGTGAGTTCATCGCGGCGCTTCCCATCTCCTCGATCTAGTCCTACAAACTCCAGTTGAGATGAAAAACCAGCTGCGTCCAGACTTCATCTCAACATGTCGTTGAGAACGGGGACCCGGACTATGCTCAGGATTTACAAAGCGATTTGATTTCGCTTCGTTCGTGAGCCACGTTCAGAAAGTCACTACCGGTCATACTTTACAAAAAAGCGTTGGGGCTTTTAATCAAATAAAACTTTCCAAAAACACTGAAAGAATTTGACCCCGACGTGATTTGAACACGCAGCCTTCTGATCTGGAGTCAGACGCGCTACCGTTGCGCCACAGGGCCACATTAGTCTCAGCTATATTTTAGTCTAAACATAGTGGACACTCGTATAAACCAATGTATTTCTTTAACAAATTTATTAAGATCAGCAGTCAGTCACATATTTTATCAAGCAAACATTTCTCTCCTTTTCATTCAACATAATGAAGACTATTTCGTAACTAAACTATAGATCAGAGGTTCGGTGGTTCGCGTTATCCGGGTGTCTGAAAAGTTACCATACAGAGATTCATATTTATTAAAAACATTATGTGCATAGGTTATTAAGTATCTATACTTCTCTAAGTATGGATTTTTTTCTTTCGGTCGTTATTCTCAACTTGCGTATAACAATCTGTCGGAGAAAATGTTCTTCCAGCTAGTAAAATATACGCTCTTATCCCTATAAAGGAAATAGTTGGTAGTGAAATGGTCGGAAAGCTGTGTCATAGGCAAACAAATGAATATATACAAGCTAATGACTGAAATTCTACAGACAAACAAATGTATATATACAAGCCAATGAGGAAACTCTACGTGGTCGTTCGGCTTGTTAGAATTAACAGTCAAATTTATATATATTGTATACATGACAAACTGGCATATACCTTCCTAGGAAAACAGATACTAAATTTCTTCAAAAGCAAAGTACAAACCTTATTTAGTAAGCAAAAGTAAAAAAGGGGAAAGAAAGAGAAAGAAGATATAAGGAAATATAGAAGAAAAGTGAGAAAGAAAGAAGGAAAAGAACGGAAAAGGGAGGGGATGGCAAGATTTCTGATGCCGCAGAAGCGAGGAATGATGAGAAGGGGAGGGTGATTGATGTTTGGGACTAGGGCAAGAGGGCAGAAGTGCTGCGCCCCGTTGACAAGACAACGAACGCATTCTCCCAGCCTGTGAGACCCGCTAAAACAGCCACCTTATCTCGCGGGGCTCCCTCCTCGGACGAGCCACCTACGGGCCGCTCTTGCCGAGTAGCTTGGAAGTACGGGGTCCAACTACGCCTCAGGTCTCGATGGCAACCGGTTCGAAGAGGAAGCGACCGGACAAACCCCGGTATTTGTTTATTTTACGTTCTTCTGCGAGGCGGGCTGCCTTCTGGAGCTTGTGGTCGAAGCGACTAAGTTGGAGGCGGAGAATGTGTCTCAGAAGGTGAGGGGTCAACCTCTTTCGAATAGGAAGAGGGTGATAACATCGGAGCGTTTGCTATCTCCTCGTTCTAGGCCTGCTAGCTCCAGTTGAGATGAAAAACCATCTGCGTCCAGGCTTCATCTCAATATGTCGTTGAGAACGGGGACCCGGACTGTACTCAGGATTTCCAAAGCGATTTGATTTCGCTTCGTTCGTGAGCCACGTTCAGAAAGTCACTACCGGTGATACTTTACAAAAAAGCGTTTGGGCTTTTAAGCAAATAAAATTTCCAAAAACAGTAAAAGAATTTGACCCCGACGTGATTTGAACACGGAGCCTTCTGATCTGGAGTCAGACGCGCTACCGTTGCGCCACAAGGCCACATGAGTCACAGCTGTAATTTAGTCTAAACTTACTCTACATTTCTATTAACCACTATATTTCTTTAACATATTTGTTATGATCAGCAATCAGTCACATATTTTATTAAGCTAACATTTTTTTCATACATATTCAGCATAATGAAGACTATTTCGTAACTAAACTACAGACCAGAGGTTCTAAACTTGTGGTTGGCGCTATCCGGGTGTCTACAAGGTTACCATACAGAGATTCATGTTTCTTAAAAACGTACTTTTCTAAGTATGGAATTTTCTCTTCCGATAGATATTCTCAAAATACGTATAACAATCTGACGTAGATGACGTAGATTCATATTTATTAAAAACATTATGTGCATAGGTTATTAAGTATCTATACTTCTCTAAGTATGGATTTTTTTCTTTCGGTCGTTATTCTCAACTTGCGTATAACAATCTGTCGGAGAAAATGTTCTTCCAGCTAGTAAAATATACGCTCTGATCCCTATAAAGGAAATAGTTGGTAGTGAAATGGTCGGAAAGCTGTGTCATAGGCAAACAAATGAATATATACAAGCTACTGACTGAAATTCTACAGACAAACAAATGTATATATACAAGCCAATGAAGAAACTCTACGTGGTCGTTCGGCTTGTTAGAATTAACAGTCAAATTTATATATATTGTATACATGACAAACTGGCATATACCTTCCTAGGAAAACAGATACTAAATTTGTTCAAAAGCAAAATACAAACCTTATTTGGTAAGCAAAAGTAAAAAAGGGGAAAGAAGAGGAAAGAAGATATAAGGAGATATAGAAGAAAAGGGAGAAAGAAAGAAGGAAAAGAATGGAAAATGGAGGGGATGGCAAGATTTCTGATGCCGCAGAAGAGAGGAATGATGAGAAGGGGAGGGTGATTGATGTTTGGGACTTGGGCAAGAGGGCAGAAGTGCTGCGCCCCGTTGGCAAGACAACAAACGCATTCCCCCAGATGATAGACTGTGACACCCGCTAAAAACAGTCACCGAATCTAGCGGGGCTCCCACCTCGGACGAGCCACCGACTGTCCGCTCTTGCGGAGGAGCTTGGCAGTACAGGGTTCAACTACGCCTCAGGTCTCGACGGCAACCGTTTCGAAAAGGAAGCGACCGGATAAACCCGATATTTGTTTATTTTACGTTCTTCTTCGAGGCGGGCTGCCTTCTGGGGTTTGTGGTCGAAGCGACCAAGTTGGAGGCGCTGAATGTGTCTCGGCAGGTGAGGGGTCGCCCTCCTTCGAATAGGAAGAGGGTGAGTCCATCGCGGCGCTTCCCATCTCCTCGGTCTAGGTCTGCTAGCTCCAGTTGAGATTAAAACCAGCTGCGTCCATACTTCATGTGAATATGTCGTTAAGAACGGGGTAAGCAGACTGTACTCAGGATTTCCAAAGCGATTTGATTTCGCTTCGTTTGTGAGCCACGTTCAGAAAGTCCCTACCGGTGATACTTTTCCAAAAAGCGTTGGGGCTTTTAATCAAATAAAACTTTCCAAAAACAGCGAAAGAATTAAACCCCGACGTGATTTGAACACGCAGCCTTCTGATCTGGAGTCAGACGGGCTACCGTACTTCCAGCAAGTAACATATACGCTCTGATCTCTATAAAGGAAGTACTTGGTATTGAAATTGTCGGAAAGCCGTGATATATGCAAACATATGTAGATATAGACGCCAGTAAAGGAAACTCTACGTAGTCTTTCGGCTTGCTGGAATTAGCAGCCAAATTTATATATATTGTATGTATGACAAACTGGCATATACCTTTCTAGGTACTCAGGATTTCCCAAAGCGAGTTGATTTTGTTCATCAGCCACGTTCAGAAAGTCACTGCTGGTGATACGAAAAAGTGTCGTGGTTTTCAATCAACTAAAACTTTTCAGGGTGTCTGAAAAGTTACCATACAGAGATTCATCTTTATTAAAAATATTATGTGCATAGGTTATTAAGTATCTATACTTCTCTAGGTATGGATTTTTCTCTTTCGGTCGTTATTCTCAACTTACGTATAACAATCTGTCGTAGAAAATGTTCTTCCAGCTAGTAAAATATACGCTCTGATCCCTATAAAGGAAATAGTTGGTAGTGAAATGGTCGGAAAGCTGTGTCATAGGCAAACAAATGAATATATACAAGCTAATGACTGAAATTCTACAGACAAACAAATGTATATATACAAGCCAATGAGGAAACTCTACGTCGTCGTTCGGCTTGTAAGAATTAACAGTCAGATTTATATATATTTTATACATGACAAACTGGCATATACCTTCCTAGGAAAAAAGATACTAAATTTGTTTAAAAGCAAAATACAAACCTTATTTAGTAAGCAAAAGTAAAAAAGGCGAAAGAAAAGGAAAGAAGTAATGAGGAAATATAGCAGAAAAGGGAGAAAGAAAGAAGGAAAAGAACGGAAAAAGGGAGGGGATGGCAAGATTTCTGATGTCGCAGAAGGGAGGAATGATGCGAAGGGCAGGGTGATTGATGTTTGGGACTAGGGCAAGAGGGCAGAAGTGCTGCGCTCCGTTGACTAGACAACAAACGCATTCCCCCAGACGGTAGCCTGTGACACCCGCTAAAAATATCCACCCAATCTCGCGGGTCTCCCTCCTCGGACGAGCCACCGACGGTCCGCTCTTGCGGAGGAGCTTGGCAGTACGGGGTTCAACTACGCCTCTGGTCTCGACGGCAACCGGTTCGAAAAGGAAGCGACCGGATAAACCCCGGTATTTGTTTATTTTACGTTCTTCTTCGAGGCGGGCTGCCTTCTGGGGTTTGTGGTCGAAGCGACCAAGTTGGAGGCTGAGAATGTGTCTCAGCAGGTGAGGGGTCTACCTCCTTCAAATAGGATGAGGGTGAGTCCATCGCGGCGCTTGCCATCTCCTCGATCTCGTCCTACAAACTACAGTTGAGATGAAAAACCAGCTAAGTACAGACTTCATTTCAATATGTCGTTGAGAACGGGGACCCGGACTGTGCTCAGGATTTCCAAAGCGATTTGATTTCGCTTCGTTCGTGAGCCACGTTCAGAAAGTCACTACCGGTGATACTTTACAAAAAAGCATTATGGCTTTTAATCTAATAAAACTTTCCAAAATCACTGAAAGAATTTGATCCCGACGTGATTTGAACACGCAGCCTTCTGATCTGGAGTCAGACGCGCTACCGTTGCGTCACAAGGCCACATAAGCCACTACTGTAATTTAGTCTAAACATACTCTACATTTGTATTAACCACTATATTTCTTTAACATATTTGTTATGATCAGCAATCAGTGACATATTTTATTAAGCTAACATTTATTCCTACATATTCAGCATAATGAAGACTATTTCGTAACTAAACTACAGACCAGAGGTTCTAAACTTGTGGTTCCCGCTATCCGGGTGTCTACAAAGTTACCATACAGAGATTCATCTTTCTTAAAAACGTACTTTTTAAGTATGGAATTTTCTCTTCCGGTAGATATTCTCAAAATACGTATAACAATCTGTCGTAGAAGATCTACTTCCAGCAAGTAACAGATACGTTCTGATCTCTATAAAGAAAGTACTTGGTAGTGAAATTGTCGGAAAGCCGTGATATATGCAAACAAATGTAGATATACACGCCAGTAAAGCAAACTCTATGTAGTCTTTCCGCTTGCTAGAATTAGCAGCCAAATTTATATATATTGTATGTATGACAAACTGGCATATTACCTTTCTAGGTACTCAGGATTTCCCAAAGCGAGTTGATTTTGTTCATCAGCCACGTTCAGAAAGTCACTGCTGGTGATATGAAAAAGTGTCGTGGTTTTCAAACAACTAAAACTTTTCAAAAAACACATAATGGACTTGACCCCGACGTGATTTGAACACGCAGCCTTCTGATCTGGAGTCAGACGCGCTACCGTTGCGCCACAGGGCCACATTAGTCTCAGCTATATTTTAGTCTAAACATACTATACACTCGTATAAAACAATGTATTTCTTTAACAAATTTATTAAGATCAGCAGTCAGTCACATATTTTATCAAGCAAACATTTTTCTCCTCTTCATTCAACATAATGAAGACTATTTCGTAACTAAACTATAGATCGGAGGTTCTGTGGTTCGCGTTATCCGGGTGTCTGAAAAGTTACCATACAGAGATTCATCTTTATTAAAAACATTATGTGCATAGGTTATTAAGTATTTTTTTTCTTTCGGTCGTTATTCTCAACTTACGTATAACAATCTGTCGGAGAAAATGTTCTTCCAGCTAGTAAAATATACGCTCTGATCCCTATAAAGGAAATAGTTGGTAGTGAAATGGTCGGAAAGCTGTGACATAGGCAAACAAATGAATATATACAAGCTAATGACTGAAATTCTACAGACGAACAAATGTATATATACAAGCCAATGAGGAAACTCTACGTCGTCGTTCGGCTTGTTAGAATTAACAGTCAAATTTATATATATTTTATACATGACAAACTGGCATATACCTTCCTAAGAAAACAGATACTAAATTTGTTCGAAAGCAAAATACAAACCTTATTTAGTAAGCAAAAGTAAAAAAGGCGAAAGAAAAGGAAAGAAGTAATGAGGAAATATAGCAGAAAAGGGAGAAAGAAAGAAGGAAAAGAACGGAAAAAGGGAGGGGATGGCAAGATTTCTGATGTCGCAGAAGAGAGGAATGATGCGAAGGGCAGGGTGATTGATGTTTGGGACTAGGGCAAGAGGGCAGAAGTGCTGCGCCCCGTTGACAAGACAACAAACGCATTCCCCCAGACGGTAGCCTGTGACACCCGCTAAAAACATCCACCCAATCTCGCGGGTCTCCCTCCTCGGACGAGCCACCGACGGTCCGCTCTTGCGGAGGAGCTTGGCAGTACGGGGTTCAACTACGCCTCAGGTCTCGACGGCAACCGGTTCGAAAAGGAAGCGACCGGATAAACCCCGGTATTTGTTTATTTTACGTTCTTCTTCGAGGCGGGCTGCCTTCTGGGGTTTGTGGTCGAAGCGACCAAGTTGGAGGCTGAGAATGTGTCTCAGCAGGTGAGGGGTCTACCTCCTTCAAATAGGATGAGGGTGAGTCCATCGCGGCGCTTGCCATCTCCTCGATCTCGTCCTACAAACTACAGTTGAGATGAAAAACCAGCTAAGTACAGACTTCATTTCAATATGTCGTTGAGAACGGGGACCCGGACTGTGCTCAGGACTTCCAAAGCGATTTGATTTCGCTTCGTTCGTGAGCCACGTTCAGAAAGTCACTACCGGTGATACTTTACAAAAAAGCATTATGGCTTTTAATCTAATAAAACTTTCCAAAATCACTGAAAGAATTTGATCCCGACGTGATTTGAACACGCAGCCTTCTGATCTGGAGTCAGACGCGCTACCGTTGCGCCACAAGGCCACATAAGCCACTACTGTAATTTAGTCTAAACATACTCTACATTTGTATTAACCACTATATTTCTTTAACATATTTGTTATGATCAGCAATCAGTGACATATTTTATTAAGCTAACATTTTATTCCTACATATTCAGCATAATGAAGACTATTTCGTAACTAAACTACAGACCAGAGGTTCTAAACTTGTGGTTCCCGCTATCCGGGTGTCTACAAAGTTACCATACAGAGATTCATCTTTCTTAAAAACGTACTTTTTAAGTATGGAATTTTCTCTTCCGGTAGATATTCTCAAAATACGTATAACAATCTGTCGTAGAAGATCTACTTCCAGCAAGTAACAGATACGTTCTGATCTCTATAAAGAAAGTACTTGGTAATGAAATTGTCGGAAAGCCGTGATATATGCAAACAAATGTAGATATACACGCCAGTAAAGCAAACTCTATGTAGTCTTTCGGCTTGCTAGAATTAGCAGCCAAATTTATATATATTGTATGTATGACAAACTGGCATATTACCTTTCTAGGTACTCAGGATTTCCCAAAGCGAGTTGATTTTGTTCATCAGCCACGTTCAGAAAGTCACTGCTGGTGATATGAAAAAGTGTCGTGGTTTTCAAACAACTAAAACTTTTCAAAAAACACATAATGGACTTGACCCCGACGTGATTTGAACACGCAGCCTTCTGATCTGGAGTCAGACGCGCTACCGTTGCGCCACAGGGCCACATTAGTCTTAGCTATATTTTAGTCTAAACATACTATACACTCGTATAAAACAATGTATTTCTTTAACAAATTTATTAAGATCAGCAGTCAGTCACATATTTTATCAAGCAAACGTTTTTCTCCTCTTCATTCAACATAATGAAGACTATTTCGTAACTAAACTATAGATCAGAGGTTCTGTGGTTCGCGTTATCCGGGTGTCTGAAAAGTTACCATACAGAGATTCATCTTTATTAAAAACATTATGTGCATGGGTTATTAAGTATTTTTTTTCTTTCGGTCGTTATTCTCAACTTACGTATAACAATCTGTCGGAGAAAATGTTCTTCCAGCTAGTAAAATATACGCTCTTATCCCTATAAAGGAAATAGTTGGTAGTGAAATGGTCGGAAAGCTGTGACATAGGCAAACAAATGAATATATACAAGCTAATGACTGAAATTCTACAGACGAACAAATGTATATATACAAGCCAATGAGGAAACTCTACGTCGTCGTTCGGCTTGTTAGAATTAACAGTCAAATTTATATATATTTTATACATGACAAACTGGCATATACCTTCCTAAGAAAACAGATACTAAATTTGTTCGAAAGCAAAATACAAACCTTATTTAGTAAGCAAAAGTAAAAAAGGCGAAAGAAAAGGAAAGAAGTAATGAGGAAATATAGCAGAAAAGGGAGAAAGAAAGAAGGAAAAGAACGGAAAAAGGGAGGGGATGGCAAGATTTCTGATGTCGCAGAAGAGAGGAATGATGCGAAGGGCAGGGTGATTGATGTTTGGGACTAGGGCAAGAGGGCAGAAGTGCTGCGCCCCGTTGACAAGACAACAAACGCATTCCCCCAGACGGTAGCCTGTGACACCCGCTAAAAACATCCACCCAATCTCGCGGGTCTCCCTCCTCGGACGAGCCACCGACGGTCCGCTCTTGCGGAGGAGCTTGGCAGTACGGGGTTCAACTACGCCTCAGGTCTCGACGGCAACCGGTTCGAAAAGGAAGCGACCGGATAAACCCCGGTATTTGTTTATTTTACGTTCTTCTTCGAGGCGGGCTGCCTTCTGGGGTTTGTGGTCGAAGCGACAAAGTTGGAGGCGGAGAATGTGTCTCAGCAGGTGAGGGGTCTACCTCCTTCGAATGGGAAGTTGGTTATTCCATCGGGGCTCTTGCCATCTCCTCGATCTAGTCCTGCTAGCTCCAGTTGAGATTAAAAACCAGCTGCGTCCAGACATCATCTCAGTATGTCGTTAGGAGCGGTGACCCGTACTGTGCTCAGGATTTCCAAAGCGATTTGATTTCGCTTCGTTCGTGAGCCACGTTCAGAAAGTCACTACCGGTGATACTTTACAAAAAAGTGTTGGGGCTTTTAATCAAATAAAACTTTCCAAAAACAGTGAAAGAATTTCACCCCGACCTGATTTGAACACGCAGCCTTCTGATCTTGAGTCAGACGCGCTACCGTACTTCGAGCAAGTAACATATACGCTCTGATCTCTATAAAGAAAGTACTTGGTAGTGAAATTGTCGGAAAGCCGTGATATATGCAAACAAATGTAGATATCCACGCCAGTAAAGCAAACTATACGTAGTCTTTCGGATTGCTAAAACTAGCAGCCAAATTTATATATATTGTATGTATGACAAACTGGCATATAGCTTTCTAGGTACTCAGGATTTCCCAAAGCGAGTTGCTATTGTTAATCAGCCACGTTCAGAAAGTCACTGCTGGTGATACGAAAAAGTGTCGTGGTTTTCAATCAAATAAAACTTTTCAAAAAACACTTAATGGACTTGACCCCGACGTGATTTGAACACGCAGCCTTCTGATCTGGAGTCAGACGGGCTACCGTTGCGCCACAGGGCCACATTATTCTCAGCTATATTTTAGTCTAAACATAGTGCACACTCGTATAAACCAATGTATTTCTTTAACGAATTTATTAAGATCAGCAGTCAGTCACATATTTTATCAAGCAAACATTTTTCTCCACTTCATTCAACATAATGAAGACTATTTCGTAACTAAACTGTAGATCAGAGGTTCTGTGGTTCGCGTTATCAGGGTGTCTGAAAAGTTACCATACAGAGATTCATATTTATTAAAAACATTATGTGCATAGGTTATTAAGTATCTATACTTCTCTATGTATGGATTTTTTTCTTTCGGTCGTTATTCTCAACCTACGTATAACAATCTGTCGTAGAAAATGTTCTTCCAGCTAGTAAAATATACGCTCTGATCCCTATAAAGGAAATAGTTGGTAGTGAAATGGTCGGAAAGCTGTGTCATAGGCAAACAAATGAATATATACAAGCTAATGACTGAAATTCTACAGACAAACAAATGTATATATACAAGCCAATGAGGAAACTCTACGTCGTCGTTCGGCTTGTAAGAATTAACAGTCAAATTTATATATATTTTATACATGACAAACTGGCATATACCTTCCTAGGAAAACAGATACTAAATTTGTTTAAAAGCAAAATACAAACCTTATTTAGTAAGCAAAAGTAAAAAAGGCGAAAGAAAAGGAAAGAAGTAATGAGGAAATATAGCAGAAAAGGGAGAAAGAAAGAAGGAAAAGAACGGAAAAAGGGAGGGGATGGCAAGATTTCTGATGTCGCAGAAGAGAGGAATGATGCGAAGGGCAGGGTGATTGATGTTTGGGACTAGGGCAAGAGGGCAGAAGTGCTGCGCCCCGTTGACAAGACAACAAACGCATTCCCCCAGACGGTAGCCTGTGACACCCGCTAAAAATATCCACCTAATCTCGCGGGTCTCCCTCCTCGGACGAGCCACCGACTTTCCGCTCTTGCGGAGGAGCTTGGCAGTACGGGGTTCAACTACGCCTCAGGTCTCGACGGCAACCGGTTCGAAAAGGAAGCGACCGGATAAACCCCGGTATTTGTTTATTTTACGTTCTTCTTCGAGGCGGGCTGCCTTCTGGGGTTTGTGGTCGAAGCGACCAAGTTGGAGGCTGAGAATGTGTCTCAGCAGGTGAGGGGTCTACCTCCTTCAAATAGGATGAGGGTGAGTCCATCGCGGCGCTTGCCATCTCCTCGATCTCGTCCTACAAACTACAGTTGAGATGAAAAACCAGCTAAGTACAGACTTCATTTCAATATGTCGTTGAGAACGGGGACCCGGACTGTGCTCAGGACTTCCAAAGCGATTTGATTTCGCTTCGTTCGTGAGCCACGTTCAGAAAGTCACTACCGGTGATACTTTACAAAAAAGCATTATGGCTTTTAATCTAATAAAACTTTCCAAAATCACTGAAAGAATTTGATCCCGACGTGATTTGAACACGCAGCCTTCTGATCTGGAGTCAGACGCGCTACCGTTGCGCCACAAGGCCACATAAGCCACTACTGTAATTTAGTCTAAACATACTCTACATTTGTATTAACCACTATATTTCTTTAACATATTTGTTATGATCAGCAATCAGTGACATATTTTATTAAGCTAACATTTTATTCCTACATATTCAGCATAATGAAGACTATTTCGTAACTAAACTACAGACCAGAGGTTCTAAACTTGTGGTTCCCGCTATCCGGGTGTCTACAAAGTTACCATACAGAGATTCATCTTTCTTAAAAACGTACTTTTTAAGTATGGAATTTTCTCTTCCGGTAGATATTCTCAAAATACGTATAACAATCTGTCGTAGAAGATCTACTTCCAGCAAGTAACAGATACGTTCTGATCTCTATAAAGAAAGTACTTGGTAATGAAATTGTCGGAAAGCCGTGATATATGCAAACAAATGTAGATATACACGCCAGTAAAGCAAACTCTATGTAGTCTTTCGGCTTGCTAGAATTAGCAGCCAAATTTATATATATTGTATGTATGACAAACTGGCATATTACCTTTCTAGGTACTCAGGATTTCCCAAAGCGAGTTGATTTTGTTCATCAGCCACGTTCAGAAAGTCACTGCTGGTGATATGAAAAAGTGTCGTGGTTTTCAAACAACTAAAACTTTTCAAAAAACACATAATGGACTTGACCCCGACGTGATTTGAACACGCAGCCTTCTGATCTGGAGTCAGACGCGCTACCGTTGCGCCACAGGGCCACATTAGTCTCAGCTATATTTTAGTCTAAACATACTATACACTCGTATAAAACAATGTATTTCTTTAACAAATTTATTAAGATCAGCAGTCAGTCACATATTTTATCAAGCAAACGTTTTTCTCCTCTTCATTCAACATAATGAAGACTATTTCGTAACTAAACTATAGATCAGAGGTTCTGTGGTTCGCGTTATCCGGGTGTCTGAAAAGTTACCATACAGAGATTCATCTTTATTAAAAACATTATGTGCATAGGTTATTAAGTATTTTTTTTCTTTCGGTCGTTATTCTCAACTTACGTATAACAATCTGTCGGAGAAAATGTTCTTCCAGCTAGTAAAATATACGCTCTTATCCCTATAAAGGAAATAGTTGGTAGTGAAATGGTCGGAAAGCTGTGACATAGGCAAACAAATGAATATATACAAGCTAATGACTGAAATTCTACAGACGAACAAATGTATATATACAAGCCAATGAGGAAACTCTACGTCGTCGTTCGGCTTGTTAGAATTAACAGTCAAATTTATATATATTTTATACATGACAAACTGGCATATACCTTCCTAAGAAAACAGATACTAAATTTGTTCGAAAGCAAAATACAAACCTTATTTAGTAAGCAAAAGTAAAAAAGGCGAAAGAAAAGGAAAGAAGTAATGAGGAAATATAGCAGAAAAGGGAGAAAGAAAGAAGGAAAAGAACGGAAAAAGGGAGGGGATGGCAAGATTTCTGATGTCGCAGAAGAGAGGAATGATGCGAAGGGCAGGGTGATTGATGTTTGGGACTAGGGCAAGAGGGCAGAAGTGCTGCGCCCCGTTGACAAGACAACAAACGCATTCCCCCAGACGGTAGCCTGTGACACCCGCTAAAAACATCCACCCAATCTCGCGGGTCTCCCTCCTCGGACGAGCCACCGACGGTCCGCTCTTGCGGAGGAGCTTGGCAGTACGGGGTTCAACTACGCCTCAGGTCTCGACGGCAACCGGTTCGAAAAGGAAGCGACCGGATAAACCCCGGTATTTGTTTATTTTACGTTCTTCTTCGAGGCGGGCTGCCTTCTGGGGTTTGTGGTCGAAGCGACAAAGTTGGAGGCGGAGAATGTGTCTCAGCAGGTGAGGGGTCTACCTCCTTCGAATGGGAAGTTGGTTATTCCATCGGGGCTCTTGCCATCTCCTCGATCTAGTCCTGCTAGCTCCAGTTGAGATTAAAAACCAGCTGCGTCCAGACTTCATCTCAGTATGTCGTTAGGAGCGGTGACCCGTACTGTGCTCAGGATTTCCAAAGCGATTTGATTTCGCTTCGTTCGTGAGCCACGTTCAGAAAGTCACTACCGGTGATACTTTACAAAAAAGTGTTGGGGCTTTTAATCAAATAAAACTTTCCAAAAACAGTGAAAGAATTTCACCCCGACATGATTTGAACACGCAGCCTTCTGATCTTGAGTCAGACGCGCTACCGTACTTCGAGCAAGTAACATATACGCTCTGATCTCTATAAAGAAAGTACTTGGTAGTGAAATTGTCGGAAAGCCGTGATATATGCAAACAAATGTAGATATCCACGCCAGTAAAGCAAACTATACGTAGTCTTTCGGATTGCTAAAACTAGCAGCCAAATTTATATATATTGTATGTATGACAAACTGGCATATAGCTTTCTAGGTACTCAGGATTTCCCAAAGCGAGTTGCTATTGTTAATCAGCCACGTTCAGAAAGTCACTGCTGGTGATACGAAAAAGTGTCGTGATTTTCAATCAAATAAAACTTTTCAAAAAACACTTAATGGACTTGACCCCGACGTGATTTGAACACGCAGCCTTCTGATCTGGAGTCAGACGCGCTACCGTTGCGCCACAGGGCCACATTATTCTCAGCTATATTTTAGTCTAAACATAGTGCACACTCGTATAAACCAATGTATTTCTTTAACGAATTTATTAAGATCAGCAGTCAGTCACATATTTTATCAAGCAAACATTTTTCTCCTCTTCATTCAACATAATGAAGACTATTTCGTAACTAAACTGTAGATCAGAGGTTCTGTGGTTCGCGTTATCAGGGTGTCTGAAAAGTTACCATACAGAGATTCATATTTATTAAAAACATTATGTGCATAGGTTATTAAGTATCTATACTTCTCTATGTATGGATTTTTTTCTTTCGGTCGTTATTCTCAACCTACGTATAACAATCTGTCGTAGAAAATGTTCTTCCAGCTAGTAAAATATACGCTCTGATCCCTATAAAGGAAATAGTTGGTAGTGAAATGGTCGGAAAGCTGTGTCATAGGCAAACAAATGAATATATACAAGCTAATGACTGAAATTCTACAGACAAACAAATGTATATATACAAGCCAATGAGGAAACTCTACGTCGTCGTTCGGCTTGTAAGAATTAACAGTCAAATTTATATATATTTTATACATGACAAACTGGCATATACCTTCCTAGGAAAACAGATACTAAATTTGTTTAAAAGCAAAATACAAACCTTATTTAGTAAGCAAAAGTAAAAAAGGCGAAAGAAAAGGAAAGAAGTAATGAGGAAATATAGCAGAAAAGGGAGAAAGAAAGAAGGAAAAGAACGGAAAAAGGGAGGGGATGGCAAGATTTCTGATGTCGCAGAAGAGAGGAATGATGCGAAGGGCAGGGTGATTGATGTTTGGGACTAGGGCAAGAGGGCAGAAGTGCTGCGCCCCGTTGACAAGACAACAAACGCATTCCCCCAGACGGTAGCCTGTGACACCCGCTAAAAATATCCACCTAATCTCGCGGGTCTCCCTCCTCGGACGAGCCACCGACGGTCCGCTCTTGCGGAGGAGCTTGGCAGTACGGGGTTCAACTACGCCTCAGGTCTCGACGGCAACCGGTTCGAAAAGGAAGCGACCGGATAAACCCCGGTATTTGTTTATTTTACGTTCTTCTTCGAGGCGGGCTGCCTTCTGGGGTTTGTGGTCGAAGCGACCAAGTTGGAGGCTGAGAATGTGTCTCAGCAGGTGAGGGGTCTACCTCCTTCAAATAGGATGAGGGTGAGTCCATCGCGGCGCTTGCCATCTCCTCGATCTCGTCCTACAAACTACAGTTGAGATGAAAAACCAGCTAAGTACAGACTTCATTTCAATATGTCGTTGAGAACGGGGACCCGGACTGTGCTCAGGACTTCCAAAGCGATTTGATTTCGCTTCGTTCGTGAGCCACGTTCAGAAAGTCACTACCGGTGATACTTTACAAAAAAGCATTATGGCTTTTAATCTAATAAAACTTTCCAAAATCACTGAAAGAATTTGATCCCGACGTGATTTGAACACGCAGCCTTCTGATCTGGAGTCAGACGCGCTACCGTTGCGCCACAAGGCCACATAAGCCACTACTGTAATTTAGTCTAAACATACTCTACATTTGTATTAACCACTATATTTCTTTAACATATTTGTTATGATCAGCAATCAGTGACATATTTTATTAAGCTAACATTTTATTCCTACATATTCAGCATAATGAAGACTATTTCGTAACTAAACTACAGACCAGAGGTTCTAAACTTGTGGTTCCCGCTATCCGGGTGTCTACAAAGTTACCATACAGAGATTCATCTTTCTTAAAAACGTACTTTTTAAGTATGGAATTTTCTCTTCCGGTAGATATTCTCAAAATACGTATAACAATCTGTCGTAGAAGATCTACTTCCAGCAAGTAACAGATACGTTCTGATCTCTATAAAGAAAGTACTTGGTAATGAAATTGTCGGAAAGCCGTGATATATGCAAACAAATGTAGATATACACGCCAGTAAAGCAAACTCTATGTAGTCTTTCGGCTTGCTAGAATTAGCAGCCAAATTTATATATATTGTATGTATGACAAACTGGCATATTACCTTTCTAGGTACTCAGGATTTCCCAAAGCGAGTTGATTTTGTTCATCAGCCACGTTCAGAAAGTCACTGCTGGTGATATGAAAAAGTGTCGTGGTTTTCAAACAACTAAAACTTTTCAAAAAACACATAATGGACTTGACCCCGACGTGATTTGAACACGCAGCCTTCTGATCTGGAGTCAGACGCGCTACCGTTGCGCCACAGGGCCACATTAGTCTCAGCTATATTTTAGTCTAAACATACTATACACTCGTATAAAACAATGTATTTCTTTAACAAATTTATTAAGATCAGCAGTCAGTCACATATTTTATCAAGCAAACATTTTTCTCCTCTTCATTCAACATAATGAAGACTATTTCGTAACTAAACTATAGATCAGAGGTTCTGTGGTTCGCGTTATCCGGGTGTCTGAAAAGTTACCATACAGAGATTCATCTTTATTAAAAACATTATGTGCATAGGTTATTAAGTATTTTTTTTCTTTCGGTCGTTATTCTCAACTTACGTATAACAATCTGTCGGAGAAAATGTTCTTCCAGCTAGTAAAATATACGCTCTTATCCCTATAAAGGAAATAGTTGGTAGTGAAATGGTCGGAAAGCTGTGACATAGGCAAACAAATGAATATATACAAGCTAATGACTGAAATTCTACAGACGAACAAATGTATATATACAAGCCAATGAGGAAACTCTACGTCGTCGTTCGGCTTGTTAGAATTAACAGTCAAATTTATATATATTTTATACATGACAAACTGGCATATACCTTCCTAAGAAAACAGATACTAAATTTGTTCGAAAGCAAAATACAAACCTTATTTAGTAAGCAAAAGTAAAAAAGGCGAAAGAAAAGGAAAGAAGTAATGAGGAAATATAGCAGAAAAGGGAGAAAGAAAGAAGGAAAAGAACGGAAAAAGGGAGGGGATGGCAAGATTTCTGATGTCGCAGAAGAGAGGAATGATGCGAAGGGCAGGGTGATTGATGTTTGGGACTAGGGCAAGAGGGCAGAAGTGCTGCGCCCCGTTGACAAGACAACAAACGCATTCCCCCAGACGGTAGCCTGTGACACCCGCTAAAAACATCCACCCAATCTCGCGGGTCTCCCTCCTCGGACGAGCCACCGACGGTCCGCTCTTGCGGAGGAGCTTGGCAGTACGGGGTTCAACTACGCCTCAGGTCTCGACGGCAACCGGTTCGAAAAGGAAGCGACCGGATAAACCCCGGTATTTGTTTATTTTACGTTCTTCTTCGAGGCGGGCTGCCTTCTGGGGTTTGTGGTCGAAGCGACAAAGTTGGAGGCGGAGAATGTGTCTCAGCAGGTGAGGGGTCTACCTCCTTCGAATGGGAAGTTGGTTATTCCATCGGGGCTCTTGCCATCTCCTCGATCTAGTCCTGCTAGCTCCAGTTGAGATTAAAAACCAGCTGCGTCCAGACTTCATCTCAGTATGTCGTTAGGAGCGGTGACCCGTACTGTGCTCAGGATTTCCAAAGCGATTTGATTTCGCTTCGTTCGTGAGCCACGTTCAGAAAGTCACTACCGGTGATACTTTACAAAAAAGTGTTGGGGCTTTTAATCAAATAAAACTTTCCAAAAACAGTGAAAGAATTTCACCCCGACATGATTTGAACACGCAGCCTTCTGATCTTGAGTCAGACGCGCTACCGTACTTCGAGCAAGTAACATATACGCTCTGATCTCTATAAAGAAAGTACTTGGTAGTGAAATTGTCGGAAAGCCGTGATATATGCAAACAAATGTAGATATCCACGCCAGTAAAGCAAACTATACGTAGTCTTTCGGATTGCTAAAACTAGCAGCCAAATTTATATATATTGTATGTATGACAAACTGGCATATAGCTTTCTAGGTACTCAGGATTTCCCAAAGCGAGTTGCTATTGTTAATCAGCCACGTTCAGAAAGTCACTGCTGGTGATACGAAAAAGTGTCGTGATTTTCAATCAAATAAAACTTTTCAAAAAACACTTAATGGACTTGACCCCGACGTGATTTGAACACGCAGCCTTCTGATCTGGAGTCAGACGCGCTACCGTTGCGCCACAGGGCCACATTATTCTCAGCTATATTTTAGTCTAAACATAGTGGACACTCGTATAAACCAATGTATTTCTTTAACGAATTTATTAAGATCAGCAGTCAGTCACATATTTTATCAAGCAAACATTTTTCTCCTCTTCATTCAACATAATGAAGACTATTTCGTAACTAAACTGTAGATCAGAGGTTCTGTGGTTCGCGTTATCAGGGTGTCTGAAAAGTTACCATACAGAGATTCATATTTATTAAAAACATTATGTGCATAGGTTATTAAGTATCTATACTTCTCTATGTATGGATTTTTTTCTTTCGGTCGTTATTCTCAACCTACGTATAACAATCTGTCGTAGAAAATGTTCTTCCAGCTAGTAAAATATACGCTCTGATCCCTATAAAGGAAATAGTTGGTAGTGAAATGGTCGGAAAGCTGTGTCATAGGCAAACAAATGAATATATACAAGCTAATGACTGAAATTCTACAGACAAACAAATGTATATATACAAGCCAATGAGGAAACTCTACGTCGTCGTTCGGCTTGTAAGAATTAACAGTCAAATTTATATATATTTTATACATGACAAACTGGCATATACCTTCCTAGGAAAACAGATACTAAATTTGTTTAAAAGCAAAATACAAACCTTATTTAGTAAGCAAAAGTAAAAAAGGCGAAAGAAAAGGAAAGAAGTAATGAGGAAATATAGCAGAAAAGGGAGAAAGAAAGAAGGAAAAGAACTGAAAAAGGGAGGGGATGGCAAGATTTCTGATGTCGCAGAAGAGAGGAATGATGCGAAGGGCAGGGTGATTGATGTTTGGGACTAGGGCAAGAGGGCAGAAGTGCTGCGCCCCGTTGACAAGACAACAAACGCATTCCCCCAGACGGTAGCCTGTGACACCCGCTAAAAATATCCACCCAATCTCGCGGGTCTCCCTCCTCGGACGAGCCACCGACGGTCCGCTCTTGCGGAGGAGCTTGGCAGTACGGGGTTCAACTACGCCTCAGGTCTCGACGGCAACCGGTTCGAAAAGGAAGCGACCGGACAAACCCCGGTATTTGTTTATTTTACGTTCTTCTTCGAGGCGGGCTGCCTTCTGGGGTTTGTGGTCGAAGCGACCAAGTTGGAGGCTGAGAATGTGTCTCAGCAGGTGAGGGGTCTACCTCCTTCAAATAGGATGAGGGTGAGTCCATCGCGGCGCTTGCCATCTCCTCGATCTCGTCCTACAAACTACAGTTGAGATGAAAAACCAGCTAAGTACAGACTTCATTTCAATATGTCGTTGAGAACGGGGACCCGGACTGTGCTCAGGACTTCCAAAGCGATTTGATTTCGCTTCGTTCGTGAGCCACGTTCAGAAAGTCACTACCGGTGATACTTTACAAAAAAGCATTATGGCTTTTAATCTAATAAAACTTTCCAAAATCACTGAAAGAATTTGATCCCGACGTGATTTGAACACGCAGCCTTCTGATCTGGAGTCAGACGCGCTACCGTTGCGCCACAAGGCCACATAAGCCACTACTGTAATTTAGTCTAAACATACTCTACATTTGTATTAACCACTATATTTCTTTAACATATTTGTTATGATCAGCAATCAGTGACATATTTTATTAAGCTAACATTTTATTCCTACATATTCAGCATAATGAAGACTATTTCGTAACTAAACTACAGACCAGAGGTTCTAAACTTGTGGTTCCCGCTATCCGGGTGTCTACAAAGTTACCATACAGAGATTCATCTTTCTTAAAAACGTACTTTTTAAGTATGGAATTTTCTCTTCCGGTAGATATTCTCAAAATAAGTATAACAATCTGTCGTAGAAGATCTACTTCCAGCAAGTAACAGATACGTTCTGATCTCTATAAAGAAAGTACTTGGTAGTGAAATTGTCGGAAAGCCGTGATATATGCAAACAAATGTAGATATACACGCCAGTAAAGCAAACTCTATGTAGTCTTTCGGCTTGCTAGAATTAGCAGCCAAATTTATATATATTGTATGTATGACAAACTGGCATATTACCTTTCTAGGTACTCAGGATTTCCCAAAGCGAGTTGATTTTGTTCATCAGCCACGTTCAGAAAGTCACTGCTGGTGATATGAAAAAGTGTCGTGGTTTTCAAACAACTAAAACTTTTCAAAAAACACATAATGGACTTGACCCCGACGTGATTTGAACACGCAGCCTTCTGATCTGGAGTCAGACGCGCTACCGTTGCGCCACAGGGCCACATTAGTCTCAGCTATATTTTAGTCTAAACATACTATACACTCGTATAAAACAATGTATTTCTTTAACAAATTTATTAAGATCAGCAGTCAGTCACATATTTTATCAAGCAAACGTTTTTCTCCTCTTCATTCAACATAATGAAGACTATTTCGTAACTAAACTATAGATCAGAGGTTCTGTGGTTCGCGTTATCCGGGTGTCTGAAAAGTTACCATACAGAGATTCATCTTTATTAAAAACATTATGTGCATAGGTTATTAAGTATTTTTTTTCTTTCGGTCGTTATTCTCAACTTACGTATAACAATCTGTCGGAGAAAATGTTCTTCCAGCTAGTAAAATATACGCTCTTATCCCTATAAAGGAAATAGTTGGTAGTGAAATGGTCGGAAAGCTGTGACATAGGCAAACAAATGAATATATACAAGCTAATGACTGAAATTCTACAGACGAACAAATGTATATATACAAGCCAATGAGGAAACTCTACGTCGTCGTTCGGCTTGTTAGAATTAACAGTCAAATTTATATATAGTTTATACATGACAAACTGGCATATACCTTCCTAAGAAAACAGATACTAAATTTGTTCGAAAGCAAAATACAAACCTTATTTAGTAAGCAAAAGTAAAAAAGGCGAAAGAAAAGGAAAGAAGTAATGAGGAAATATAGCAGAAAAGGGAGAAAGAAAGAAGGAAAAGAACGGAAAAAGGGAGGGGATGGCAAGATTTCTGATGTCGCAGAAGAGAGGAATGATGCGAAGGGCAGGGTGATTGATGTTTGGGACTAGGGCAAGAGGGCAGAAGTGCTGCGCCCCGTTGACAAGACAACAAACGCATTCCCCCAGACGGTAGCCTGTGACACCCGCTAAAAATATCCACCCAATCTCGCGGGTCTCCCTCCTCGGACGAGCCACCGACGGTCCGCTCTTGCGGAGGAGCTTGGCAGTACGGGGTTCAACTACGCCTCAGGTCTCGACGGCAACCGGTTCGAAAAGGAAGCGACCGGATAAACCCCGGTATTTGTTTATTTTACGTTCTTCTTCGAGGCGGGCTGCCTTCTGGGGTTTGTGGTCGAAGCGACCAAGTTGGAGGCTGAGAATGTGTCTCAGCAGGTGAGGGGTCTACCTCCTTCAAATAGGATGAGGGTGAGTCCATCGCGGCGCTTGCCATCTCCTCGATCTCGTCCTACAAACTACAGTTGAGATGAAAAACCAGCTAAGTACAGACTTCATTTCAATATGTCGTTGAGAACGGGGACCCGGACTGTGCTCAGGACTTCCAAAGCGATTTGATTTCGCTTCGTTCGTGAGCCACGTTCAGAAAGTCACTACCGGTGATACTTTACAAAAAAGCATTATGGCTTTTAATCTAATAAAACTTTCCAAAATCACTGAAAGAATTTGATCCCGACGTGATTTGAACACGCAGCCTTCTGATCTGGAGTCAGACGCGCTACCGTTGCGCCACAAGGCCACATAAGCCACTACTGTAATTTAGTCTAAACATACTCTACATTTGTATTAACCACTATATTTCTTTAACATATTTGTTATGATCAGCAATCAGTGACATATTTTATTAAGCTAACATTTTATTCCTACATATTCAGCATAATGAAGACTATTTCGTAACTAAACTACAGACCAGAGGTTCTAAACTTGTGGTTCCCGCTATCCGGGTGTCTACAAAGTTACCATACAGAGATTCATCTTTCTTAAAAACGTACTTTTTAAGTATGGAATTTTCTCTTCCGGTAGATATTCTCAAAATACGTATAACAATCTGTCGTAGAAGATCTACTTCCAGCAAGTAACAGATACGTTCTGATCTCTATAAAGAAAGTACTTGGTAGTGAAATTGTCGGAAAGCCGTGATATATGCAAACAAATGTAGATATACACGCCAGTAAAGCAAACTCTATGTAGTCTTTCGGCTTGCTAGAATTAGCAGCCAAATTTATATATATTGTATGTATGACAAACTGGCATATTACCTTTCTAGGTACTCAGGATTTCCCAAAGCGAGTTGATTTTGTTCATCAGCCACGTTCAGAAAGTCACTGCTGGTGATATGAAAAAGTGTCGTGGTTTTCAAACAACTAAAACTTTTCAAAAAACACATAATGGACTTGACCCCGACGTGATTTGAACACGCAGCCTTCTGATCTGGAGTCAGACGCGCTACCGTTGCGCCACAGGGCCACATTAGTCTCAGCTATATTTTAGTCTAAACATACTATACACTCGTATAAAACAATGTATTTCTTTAACAAATTTATTAAGATCAGCAGTCAGTCACATATTTTATCAAGCAAACATTTTTCTCCTCTTCATTCAACATAATGAAGACTATTTCGTAACTAAACTATAGATCAGAGGTTCTGTGGTTCGCGTTATCCGGGTGTCTGAAAAGTTACCATACAGAGATTCATCTTTATTAAAAACATTATGTGCATAGGTTATTAAGTATTTTTTTTCTTTCGGTCGTTATTCTCAACTTACGTATAACAATCTGTCGGAGAAAATGTTCTTCCAGCTAGTAAAATATACGCTCTTATCCCTATAAAGGAAATAGTTGGTAGTGAAATGGTCGGAAAGCTGTGACATAGGCAAACAAATGAATATATACAAGCTAATGACTGAAATTCTACAGACGAACAAATGTATATATACAAGCCAATGAGGAAACTCTACGTCGTCGTTCGGCTTGTTAGAATTAACAGTCAAATTTATATATAGTTTATACATGACAAACTGGCATATACCTTCCTAAGAAAACAGATACTAAATTTGTTCGAAAGCAAAATACAAACCTTATTTAGTAAGCAAAAGTAAAAAAGGCGAAAGAAAAGGAAAGAAGTAATGAGGAAATATAGCAGAAAAGGGAGAAAGAAAGAAGGAAAAGAACGGAAAAAGGGAGGGGATGGCAAGATTTCTGATGTCGCAGAAGAGAGGAATGATGCGAAGGGCAGGGTGATTGATGTTTGGGACTAGGGCAAGAGGGCAGAAGTGCTGCGCCCCGTTGACAAGACAACAAACGCATTCCCCCAGACGGTAGCCTGTGACACCCGCTAAAAACATCCACCCAATCTCGCGGGTCTCCCTCCTCGGACGAGCCACCGACGGTCCGCTCTTGCGGAGGAGCTTGGCAGTACGGGGTTCAACTACGCCTCAGGTCTCGACGGCAACCGGTTCGAAAAGGAAGCGACCGGATAAACCCCGGTATTTGTTTATTTTACGTTCTTCTTCGAGGCGGGCTGCCTTCTGGGGTTTGTGGTCGAAGCGACAAAGTTGGAGGCGGAGAATGTGTCTCAGCAGGTGAGGGGTCTACCTCCTTCGAATGGGAAGTTGGTTATTCCATCGGGGCTCTTGCCATCTCCTCGATCTAGTCCTGCTAGCTCCAGTTGAGATTAAAAACCAGCTGCGTCCAGACTTCATCTCAGTATGTCGTTAGGAGCGGTGACCCGTACTGTGCTCAGGATTTCCAAAGCGATTTGATTTCGCTTCGTTCGTGAGCCACGTTCAGAAAGTCACTACCGGTGATACTTTACAAAAAAGTGTTGGGGCTTTTAATCAAATAAAACTTTCCAAAAACAGTGAAAGAATTTCACCCCGACATGATTTGAACACGCAGCCTTCTGATCTTGAGTCAGACGCGCTACCGTACTTCGAGCAAGTAACATATACGCTCTGATCTCTATAAAGAAAGTACTTGGTAGTGAAATTGTCGGAAAGCCGTGATATATGCAAACAAATGTAGATATCCACGCCAGTAAAGCAAACTATACGTAGTCTTTCGGATTGCTAAAACTAGCAGCCAAATTTATATATATTGTATGTATGACAAACTGGCATATAGCTTTCTAGGTACTCAGGATTTCCCAAAGCGAGTTGCTATTGTTAATCAGCCACGTTCAGAAAGTCACTGCTGGTGATACGAAAAAGTGTCGTGATTTTCAATCAAATAAAACTTTTCAAAAAACACTTAATGGACTTGACCCCGACGTGATTTGAACACGCAGCCTTCTGATCTGGAGTCAGACGCGCTACCGTTGCGCCACAGGGCCACATTATTCTCAGCTATATTTTAGTCTAAACATAGTGCACACTCGTATAAACCAATGTATTTCTTTAACGAATTTATTAAGATCAGCAGTCAGTCACATATTTTATTAAGCAAACATTTTTCTCCTCTTCATTCAACATAATGAAGACTATTTCGTAACTAAACTGTAGATCAGAGGTTCTGTGGTTCGCGTTATCAGGGTGTCTGAAAAGTTACCATACAGAGATTCATATTTATTAAAAACATTATGTGCATAGGTTATTAAGTATCTATACTTCTCTATGTATGGATTTTTTTCTTTCGGTCGTTATTCTCAACCTACGTATAACAATCTGTCGTAGAAAATGTTCTTCCAGCTAGTAAAATATACGCTCTGATCCCTATAAAGGAAATAGTTGGTAGTGAAATGGTCGGAAAGCTGTGTCATAGGCAAACAAATGAATATATACAAGCTAATGACTGAAATTCTACAGACAAACAAATGTATATATACAAGCCAATGAGGAAACTCTACGTCGTCGTTCGGCTTGTAAGAATTAACAGTCAAATTTATATATATTTTATACATGACAAACTGGCATATACCTTCCTAGGAAAACAGATACTAAATTTGTTTAAAAGCAAAATACAAACCTTATTTAGTAAGCAAAAGTAAAAAAGGCGAAAGAAAAGGAAAGAAGTAATGAGGAAATATAGCAGAAAAGGGAGAAAGAAAGAAGGAAAAGAACGGAAAAAGGGAGGGGATGGCAAGATTTCTGATGTCGCAGAAGAGAGGAATGATGCGAAGGGCAGGGTGATTGATGTTTGGGACTAGGGCAAGAGGGCAGAAGTGCTGCGCCCCGTTGACAAGACAACAAACGCATTCCCCCAGACGGTAGCCTGTGACACCCGCTAAAAATATCCACCCAATCTCGCGGGTCTCCCTCCTCGGACGAGCCACCGACGGTCCGCTCTTGCGGAGGAGCTTGGCAGTACGGGGTTCAACTACGCCTCAGGTCTCGACGGCAACCGGTTCGAAAAGGAAGCGACCGGATAAACCCCGGTATTTGTTTATTTTACGTTCTTCTTCGAGGCGGGCTGCCTTCTGGGGTTTGTGGTCGAAGCGACAAAGTTGGAGGCGGAGAATGTGTCTCAGCAGGTGAGGGGTCTACCTCCTTCGAATGGGAAGTTGGTTATTCCATCGGGGCTCTTGCCATCTCCTCGATCTAGTCCTGCTAGCTCCAGTTGAGATTAAAAACCAGCTGCGTCCAGACTTCATCTCAGTATGTCGTTAGGAGCGGTGAC
Organism: Eledone cirrhosa; assembly: GCA_964016885.1. NCBI lineage: Eukaryota > Metazoa > Mollusca > Cephalopoda > Octopoda > Eledonidae > Eledone > Eledone cirrhosa. The sequence goes on along the minus strand of OZ024743.1, from coordinate 353,419,867 downwards.
CCGTACTGTGCTCAGGATTTCCAAAGCGATTTGATTTCGCTTCGTTCGTGAGCCACGTTCAGAAAGTCACTACCGGTGATACTTTACAAAAAAGTGTTGGGGCTTTTAATCAAATAAAACTTTCCAAAAACAGTGAAAGAATTTCACCCCGACATGATTTGAACACGCAGCCTTCTGATCTTGAGTCAGACGCGCTACCGTACTTCGAGCAAGTAACATATACGCTCTGATCTCTATAAAGAAAGTACTTGGTAGTGAAATTGTCGGAAAGCCGTGATATATGCAAACAAATGTAGATATCCACGCCAGTAAAGCAAACTATACGTAGTCTTTCGGATTGCTAAAACTAGCAGCCAAATTTATATATATTGTATGTATGACAAACTGGCATATAGCTTTCTAGGTACTCAGGATTTCCCAAAGCGAGTTGCTATTGTTAATCAGCCACGTTCAGAAAGTCACTGCTGGTGATACGAAAAAGTGTCGTGATTTTCAATCAAATAAAACTTTTCAAAAAACACTTAATGGACTTGACCCCGACGTGATTTGAACACGCAGCCTTCTGATCTGGAGTCAGACGCGCTACCGTTGCGCCACAGGGCCACATTATTCTCAGCTATATTTTAGTCTAAACATAGTGCACACTCGTATAAACCAATGTATTTCTTTAACGAATTTATTAAGATCAGCAGTCAGTCACATATTTTATCAAGCAAACATTTTTCTCCTCTTCATTCAACATAATGAAGACTATTTCGTAACTAAACTGTAGATCAGAGGTTCTGTGGTTCGCGTTATCAGGGTGTCTGAAAAGTTACCATACAGAGATTCATATTTATTAAAAACATTATGTGCATAGGTTATTAAGTATCTATACTTCTCTATGTATGGATTTTTTTCTTTCGGTCGTTATTCTCAACCTACGTATAACAATCTGTCGTAGAAAATGTTCTTCCAGCTAGTAAAATATACGCTCTTATCCCTATAAAGGAAATAGTTGGTAGTGAAATGGTCGGAAAGCTGTGTCATAGGCAAACAAATGAATATATACAAGCTAATGACTGAAATTCTACAGACAAACAAATGTATATATACAAGCCAATGAGGAAACTCTACGTCGTCGTTCGGCTTGTAAGAATTAACAGTCAAATTTATATATATTTTATACATGACAAACTGGCATATACCTTCCTAGGAAAACAGATACTAAATTTGTTTAAAAGCAAAATACAAACCTTATTTAGTAAGCAAAAGTAAAAAAGGCGAAAGAAAAGGAAAGAAGTAATGAGGAAATATAGCAGAAAAGGGAGAAAGAAAGAAGGAAAAGAACGGAAAAAGGGAGGGGATGGCAAGATTTCTGATGTCGCAGAAGAGAGGAATGATGCGAAGGGCAGGGTGATTGATGTTTGGGACTAGGGCAAGAGGGCAGAAGTGCTGCGCCCCGTTGACAAGACAACAAACGCATTCCCCCAGACGGTAGCCTGTGACACCCGCTAAAAATATCCACCCAATCTCGCGGGTCTCCCTCCTCGGACGAGCCACCGACGGTCCGCTCTTGCGGAGGAGCTTGGCAGTACGGGGTTCAACTACGCCTCAGGTCTCGACGGCAACCGGTTCGAAAAGGAAGCGACCGGATAAACCCCGGTATTTGTTTATTTTACGTTCTTCTTCGAGGCGGGCTGCCTTCTGGGGTTTGTGGTCGAAGCGACAAAGTTGGAGGCGGAGAATGTGTCTCAGCAGGTGAGGGGTCTACCTCCTTCGAATGGGAAGTTGGTTATTCCATCGGGGCTCTTGCCATCTCCTCGATCTAGTCCTGCTAGCTCCAGTTGAGATTAAAAACCAGCTGCGTCCAGACTTCATCTCAGTATGTCGTTAGGAGCGGTGACCCGTACTGTGCTCAGGATTTCCAAAGCGATTTGATTTCGCTTCGTTCGTGAGCCACGTTCAGAAAGTCACTACCGGTGATACTTTACAAAAAAGTGTTGGGGCTTTTAATCAAATAAAACTTTCCAAAAACAGTGAAAGAATTTCACCCCGACATGATTTGAACACGCAGCCTTCTGATCTTGAGTCAGACGCGCTACCGTACTTCGAGCAAGTAACATATACGCTCTGATCTCTATAAAGAAAGTACTTGGTAGTGAAATTGTCGGAAAGCCGTGATATATGCAAACAAATGTAGATATCCACGCCAGTAAAGCAAACTATACGTAGTCTTTCGGATTGCTAAAACTAGCAGCCAAATTTATATATATTGTATGTATGACAAACTGGCATATAGCTTTCTAGGTACTCAGGATTTCCCAAAGCGAGTTGCTATTGTTAATCAGCCACGTTCAGAAAGTCACTGCTGGTGATACGAAAAAGTGTCGTGATTTTCAATCAAATAAAACTTTTCAAAAAACACTTAATGGACTTGACCCCGACGTGATTTGAACACGCAGCCTTCTGATCTGGAGTCAGACGCGCTACCGTTGCGCCACAGGGCCACATTATTCTCAGCTATATTTTAGTCTAAACATAGTGCACACTCGTATAAACCAATGTATTTCTTTAACGAATTTATTAAGATCAGCAGTCAGTCACATATTTTATCAAGCAAACATTTTTCTCCTCTTCATTCAACATAATGAAGACTATTTCGTAACTAAACTGTAGATCAGAGGTTCTGTGGTTCGCGTTATCAGGGTGTCTGAAAAGTTACCATACAGAGATTCATATTTATTAAAAACATTATGTGCATAGGTTATTAAGTATCTATACTTCTCTATGTATGGATTTTTTTCTTTCGGTCGTTATTCTCAACCTACGTATAACAATCTGTCGTAGAAAATGTTCTTCCAGCTAGTAAAATATACGCTCTGATCCCTATAAAGGAAATAGTTGGTAGTGAAATGGTCGGAAAGCTGTGTCATAGGCAAACAAATGAATATATACAAGCTAATGACTGAAATTCTACAGACAAACAAATGTATATATACAAGCCAATGAGGAAACTCTACGTCGTCGTTCGGCTTGTAAGAATTAACAGTCAAATTTATATATATTTTATACATGACAAACTGGCATATACCTTCCTAGGAAAACAGATACTAAATTTGTTTAAAAGCAAAATACAAACCTTATTTAGTAAGCAAAAGTAAAAAAGGCGAAAGAAAAGGAAAGAAGTAATGAGGAAATATAGCAGAAAAGGGAGAAAGAAAGAAGGAAAAGAACGGAAAAAGGGAGGGGATGGCAAGATTTCTGATGTCGCAGAAGAGAGGAATGATGCGAAGGGCAGGGTGATTGATGTTTGGGACTAGGGCAAGAGGGCAGAAGTGCTGCGCCCCGTTGACAAGACAACAAACGCATTCCCCCAGACGGTAGCCTGTGACACCCGCTAAAAATATCCACCCAATCTCGCGGGTCTCCCTCCTCGGACGAGCCACCGACGGTCCGCTCTTGCGGAGGAGCTTGGCAGTACGGGGTTCAACTACGCCTCAGGTCTCGACGGCAACCGGTTCGAAAAGGAAGCGACCGGATAAACCCCGGTATTTGTTTATTTTACGTTCTTCTTCGAGGCGGGCTGCCTTCTGGGGTTTGTGGTCGAAGCGACCAACTTGGAGGCTGAGAATGTGTCTCAGCAGGTGAGGGGTCTACCCCCTTCAAATAGGATGAGGGTGAGTCCATCGCGGCGCTTGCCATCTCCTCGATCTCGTCCTACAAACTACAGTTGAGATGAAAAACCAGCTAAGTACAGACTTCATTTCAATATGTCGTTGAGAACGGGGACCCGGACTGTGCTCAGGACTTCCAAAGCGATTTGATTTCGCTTCGTTCGTGAGCCACGTTCAGAAAGTCACTACCGGTGATACTTTACAAAAAAGCATTATGGCTTTTAATCTAATAAAACTTTCCAAAATCACTGAAAGAATTTGATCCCGACGTGATTTGAACACGCAGCCTTCTGATCTGGAGTCAGACGCGCTACCGTTGCGCCACAAGGCCACATAAGCCACTACTGTAATTTAGTCTAAACATACTCTACATTTGTATTAACCACTATATTTCTTTAACATATTTGTTATGATCAGCAATCAGTGACATATTTTATTAAGCTAACATTTTATTCCTACATATTCAGCATAATGAAGACTATTTCGTAACTAAACTACAGACCAGAGGTTCTAAACTTGTGGTTCCCGCTATCCGGGTGTCTACAAAGTTACCATACAGAGATTCATCTTTCTTAAAAACGTACTTTTTAAGTATGGAATTTTCTCTTCCGGTAGATATTCTCAAAATACGTATAACAATCTGTCGTAGAAGATCTACTTCCAGCAAGTAACAGATACGTTCTGATCTCTATAAAGAAAGTACTTGGTAGTGAAATTGTCGGAAAGCCGTGATATATGCAAACAAATGTAGATATACACGCCAGTAAAGCAAACTCTATGTAGTCTTTCGGCTTGCTAGAATTAGCAGCCAAATTTATATATATTGTATGTATGACAAACTGGCATATTACCTTTCTAGGTACTCAGGATTTCCCAAAGCGAGTTGATTTTGTTCATCAGCCACGTTCAGAAAGTCACTGCTGGTAATATGAAAAAGTGTCGTGGTTTTCAAACAACTAAAACTTTTCAAAAAACACATAATGGACTTGACCCCGACGTGATTTGAACACGCAGCCTTCTGATCTGGAGTCAGACGCGCTACCGTTGCGCCACAGGGCCACATTAGTCTCAGCTATATTTTAGTCTAAACATACTATACACTCGTATAAAACAATGTATTTCTTTAACAAATTTATTAAGATCAGCAGTCAGTCACATATTTTATCAAGCAAACATTTTTCTCCTCTTCATTCAACATAATGAAGACTATTTCGTAACTAAACTGTAGATCAGAGGTTCTGTGGTTCGCGTTATCCGGGTGTCTGAAAAGTTACCATACAGAGATTCATGTTTATTAAAAACATTATGTGCATAGGTTATTAAGTTTTTTTTTTCTTTCGGTCGTTATTCTCAACTTACGTATAACAATCTGTCGGAGAAAATGTTCTTCCAGCTAGTAAAATATACGCTCTTATCCCTATAAAGGAAATAGTTGGTAGTGAAATGGTCGGAAAGCTGTGACATAGGCAAACAAATGAATATATACAAGCTAATGACTGAAATTCTACAGACGAACAAATGTATATATAGAAGCCAATGAGGAAACTCTATGAGGTCGTTCGGCTTGTTAGAATTAACAGTCAAATTTATATATATTGTATACATGACAAACAGGCATATACCTTCCTAAGAAAACAGATACTAAATTTGTTCGAAAGCAAAATACAAACCTTATTTAGTAAGCAAAAGTAAAAAAGGCGAAAGAAAAGGAAAGAAGTAATGAGGAAATATAGCAGAAAAGGGAGAAAGAAAGAAGGAAAAGAACGGAAAAAGGGAGGGGATGGCAAGATTTCTGATGTCGCAGAAGAGAGGAATGATGCGAAGGGCAGGGTGATTGATGTTTGGGACTAGGGCAAGAGGGCAGAAGTGCTGCGCCCCGTTGACAAGACAACAAACGCATTCCCCCAGACGGTAGCCTGTGACACCCGCTAAAAACATCCACCCAATCTCGCGGGTCTCCCTCCTCGGACGAGCCACCGACGGTCCGCTCTTGCGGAGGAGCTTGGCAGTACGGGGTTCAACTACGCCTCAGGTCTCGACGGCAACCGGTTCGAAAAGGAAGCGACCGGATAAACCCCGGTATTTGTTTATTTTACGTTCTTCTTCGAGGCGGGCTGCCTTCTGGGGTTTGTGGTCGAAGTGACAAAGTTGGAGGCGGAGAATGTGTCTCAGCAGGTGAGGGGTCTACCTCCTTCGAATGGGAAGTTGGTTATTCCATCGGGGCTCTTGCCATCTCCTCGATCTAGTCCTGCTAGCTCCAGTTGAGATTAAAAACCAGCTGCGTCCAGACTTCATCTCAGTATGTCGTTAGGAGCGGTGACCCGTACTGTGCTCAGGATTTCCAAAGCGATTTGATTTCGCTTCGTTCGTGAGCCACGTTCAGAAAGTCACTACCGGTGATACTTTACAAAAAAGTGTTGGGGCTTTTAATCAAATAAAACTTTCCAAAAACAGTGAAAGAATTTCACCCCGACATGATTTGAACACGCAGCCTTCTGATCTTGAGTCAGACGCGCTACCGTACTTCGAGCAAGTAACATATACGCTCTGATCTCTATAAAGAAAGTACTTGGTAGTGAAATTGTCGGAAAGCCGTGATATATGCAAACAAATGTAGATATCCACGCCAGTAAAGCAAACTATACGTAGTCTTTCGGCTTGCTAAAACTAGCAGCCAAATTTATATATATTGTATGTATGACAAACTGGCATATAGCTTTCTAGGTACTCAGGATTTCCCAAAGCGAGTTGCTATTGTTAATCAGCCACGTTCAGAAAGTCACTGCTGGTGATACGAAAAAGTGTCGTGGTTTTCAATCAAATAAAACTTTTCAAAAAACACTTAATGGACTTGACCCCGACGTGATTTGAACACGCAGCCTTCTGATCTGGAGTCAGACGCGCTACCGTTGCGCCACAGGGCCACATTATTCTCAGCTATATTTTAGTCTAAACATAGTGCACACTCGTATAAACCAATGTATTTCTTTAACGAATTTATTAAGATCAGCAGTCAGTCACATATTTTATCAAGCAAACATTTTTCTCCTCTTCATTCAACATAATGAAGACTATTTCGTAACTAAACTGTAGATCAGAGGTTCTGTGGTTCGCGTTATCAGGGTGTCTGAAAAGTTACCATACAGAGATTCATATTTATTAAAAACATTATGTGCATAGGTTATTAAGTATCTATACTTCTCTATGTATGGATTTTTTTCTTTCGGTCGTTATTCTCAACCTACGTATAACAATCTGTCGTAGAAAATGTTCTTCCAGCTAGTAAAATATACGCTCTGATCCCTATAAAGGAAATAGTTGGTAGTGAAATGGTCGGAAAGCTGTGACATAGGCAAACAAATGAATATATACAAGCTAATGACTGAAATTCTACAAACAAACAAATGTATATATAGAAGCCAATGAGGAGACTCTATGAGGTCGTTCGGCTTGTTAGAATTAACAGTCAAATTTATATATATTGTATACATGACAAACAGGCATATACCTTCCTAGGAAAACAGATACTAAATTTGTTTAAAAGCAAAATACAAACCTTATTTAGTAAGCAAAAGTAAAAAAGGCGAAAGAAAAGGAAAGAAGTAATGAGGAAATATAGCAGAAAAGGGAGAAAGAAAGAAAAAGGGAGGGGATGGCAAGATTTCTGATGTCGCAGAAGAGAGGAATGATGTGAAGGGGGGGGGGGGGTGATTGATGTTTGGGACTAGGGCAAGAGGGCAGAAGTGCTGCGCCCCGTTGACAAGACAACAAACGCATTCCCCCAGCCTGTGTCACCCGCTAAAACAGCCACCCAATTCGCGGGGCTCCCTCCTCGGACGAGCCACCGACGGGCCGCTCTTGCCGAGGAGCTTGGCAGTACGGGGTCCAACTACGCCTCAGGTCTCGACGGCAACCGGTTCGAAGAGGAAGCGACCTGATAAACCCCGGTATTTGTTTATTTTACGTTCTTCTGCGAGGCAGGCTGCCTTCTGGGGTTTGTGGTCGAAGCGACTAAGTTAGAGGCGGAGAATGTGTCTCAGCAGGTGAGGGGTCTACCTCCTTCGAATAGGAAGAGGGTGATTCCATTGGGGCGCTTGCCATCTCCTCGATCTAGTCCTGCTAGCTCCAGTTGAGATGAAAAACCAGATGCGTCCGAACTTCATCTCAATATGTCGTTGAGAACGGGGGAACCGGACTGTACTCAGGATTTCCAAAGCAATTTGATTTCGCTTCGTTCGTGAGCCACGTTCAGAAAGTCACTACGGGTGATACTTTTCAAAAAAGCGTTGGGGCTTTTAATCAAATAAAACTTTCCAAAAACAGTAAAAGAATTTGACCCCGACGTGATTTGAACACGCAGCCTTCTGATCTGGAGTCAGACGCGCTACCGTTGCGCCACAAGACCACATGAGCCACTACTGTAATTTAGTCTAAACATACTCTACAGTTGTATCAACCACTATATTTCTTTAACATATTTGTTATGATCAGCAATCAGTGACATATTTTATTAAGCTAACATTTTTTTCCTACATATTCAGCATAATGAAGACTATTTCGTAACTAAACTACAGACCAGAGGTTCTAAACTTGTGGTTCGCGCTATCCGGGTGTCTACAAAGTTACCATACAGAGATTCATCTTTATTAAGAACGTACTTTTCTAAGTATGGAATTTTCTCTTCCGGTAGATATTCCCAACATACGTATAACAATCTGTCGTAGAAGATGTACTTCCAGCAAGTAACATATACGCTCTGATCTCTATAAAGAAAGTACTTGGTAGTGGAATTGTCGGAAAGCCGTGATATGTGCAAACATATGTAGATATAGACGCCAGTAAAAGAGACTCTACGTAGTCTTTCGGCTTGCTAGAATTAGCAGCCAAATTTATATATATTGTATGAATGACAAACTGGCATATACCTTTCTAGGTACTCAGGATTTCCCAAAGCGAGTTGATTTTGTTCATCAGCCACGTTCAGAAAGTCACTGCTGGTGATACAAAAAAGCGTCGTGGTTTTCAATCAAATAAAACTTTGCAAAATACACTTAATGGACTTGACCCCGACGTGATTTGAACACGCAGCCTTCTGATCTGGAGTCAGACGCGCTACCGTTGCGCCACAGGGCCACATGAGTCTCAGTTATATTTTAGTCTAAACATACTGTACACTCGTATAAACCAATGTATTTCTTTAACAAATTTATTAAGATCAGCAGTCAGTCACATATTTTATCAAGCAAACATTTTTCTCCTCTTCATTCAACATAATGAAGACTATTTCGTAACTAAACTATAGATCTGAGATTCTGTGGTTCGCGTTATCCGGGTGTCTTAAAAGTTACCATACAGAGATTCATATTTATTAAAAACATTATGTGCATTGGTTATTAAGTATCTATACTTCTCTAAGTATGGATTTTTTTCTTTCGGTCGTTATTCTCAACTTACGTATAACAATCTGTCGTAGAAAATGTTCTACGAGCTAACACAATATACGCTCTGATCCCTATAAAGGTAATAGTTGGTAGTGAAATGGTCGGAAAGCTGTGACATAGGCAAATAAATGAATATATACAAGCTAATGACTGAAATTCTACAGACAAACAAATGTATATATACAAGCCAATGAGGAAACTCTACGTGGTCGTTCGGCTTGTTAGAATTGACAGTCAAATTTATATATATTGTATACATGACAAACAGGCATATACCTTCCTAGGAAAACAGATACTAAATTTGTTCAAAAGCAAAATACAAACCTTATTTAGTAAGCAAAAGTAAAAAAAGGGGAAAGAAAGGAAAGAAGGAATAGGGAAATATAGAAAAAAAGGGAGAAAGAAAGAAGAAAATTAACGGAAAAGGGAGGGTGTGGAAAGATTGCTGGTGTCGCAGAAGAGTGGAGAGGGGTGAAGGGGAGGGTGATTGGGAATTGAGCCTAGGGCAAGAGGGCAGAAGTGCTGCGCCCCGTTGACTAGACGGCAAAAGCATTCCCCCAGACGATAGCCTGTGACACCCGCTAAAGCAGCCACACAACCTCGGGGGGCTCTCTCCTCGAACGAGCCACCGACGGTCCACACTTGCGGAGGAGCTTGGCAGTACGGGGTCCAACTACGCCTCAGGTCTCGACGGAAACCGGTTGCGAAGGGGATTCGACCGGACAAACCCCGGTATTTGTTTAGTTTACGTTCTTCTGCGAGGCGGGCTGTCTTCTGGGGCTTGTGGTCGAAGCGATTAAGTTGAAGGCGGAGAACATGTCTTAGCAGGTGGCGTCCCACATGTGTTGCGGCAGGTGGCGTCCCAGAATCGGAAGATGGTGATACCATCGGGGCGCTTGCCATCTCCTCGGTCTAGGCCTGCTAGCTCCAGTTGAGATGAAAAGCCAGCTGCGTCCAGGCTTCATTTCAATATGTCGTTAAGAACGGAGAACCGGACTGTACTCAGGATTTCCAAAGCGATTTGAATTCGCTTCGTTCGTGAGCCACGTTCAGAAAGTCACTACGCGTGATACTTTACAAAAAGGCGTTGGGGCTTTTAATCAATTAAAACTTTCCAAAAACAGTAAAAGAATTTGACCCCAACGTGATTTGAACACGCAGCCTTCTGATCTGGAGTCAGATGCGCTACCGTTGCGCCACAAGGCCACGTGAGTAACAGTTGTATTTTAGTCTAAACATACTCTACATTTGTATCAACCACTATATTTCTTTAACATATTTGTTATGATCAGCAATCAGTCATATATTTTATTAAGCTAACATTTTTTTCCTACATATTCAGCATAATGAAGACTATTTCGTAACTAAACTACAGACCAGAGGTTCTAAACTTGTGGTTCGCGCTATCCGGGTGTGTACAAAGTTACCATACAGAGATTCATCTTTATTAAAAACATTATGTGCATAGGTTATTAAGTATCTATATTTCTCAAAG
>OZ024743.1:353390972-353409075 GCA_964016885.1 Eledone cirrhosa | reverse complement strand
AAGTATCTATATTTCTCAAAGTATAGATTTTTCTCTTTCGGTAGTTAATCTCAACATACATATAACAATCTGCAAGAGAAAATATACGCCCTGATCCCTCTAAAGGTACTTGGTAGTGAAATGGTCGGAAAGCTGTGATATGGGCAAATGAATATATACAAGTCAATGAAGGAATCTCTACGTGGTCATTCCACTTGCTAGAAGGAGCAGGCAAGAATAACTCTCAAGAAGAAGAAGAAGAAAAGAAGAAGAAAGAAGAAGAAGAAGAAGAAGAAGAAGAAGAAGAAGAAGAAGAAGAAGAAGAAGAAGAAGAGAAGAAGAAGAAGAAGAAGAAGGAGGAGGATGAGGAGGAGGAGGGGGGAGGAGGAGGAGAGAAGAAGAAGAAGAAGAAGAAGAAGAAGAAGGAGGAGGAGGAGGAGGAGGAGGAGGAGAAGAAGAAGAAGAAGAAGAAGAAGAAGAAGGAGGAGGAGGAGGAGGAGGAGGAGAAGAAGAAGAAGAAGAAGAAGAAGAAGAAGAAGAAGAAGAAGAAGAAGAAGAAGAAGAGAAGAAGAAGAAGAAGAAGAAGAAGAAGAAGAAGAAGAAGAAGAAGAAGAAGAAGAAGAAGAAGAAGAAGAAGAAGAAGAAGGAGGAGGAGGAGGAGAAGAAGAAGAAGAAGAAGAAGAAGAAGAAGAAGAAGAAGAAGAAGAAGAAGAAGAAGAAGAAGAAGAAGAAGAAGAAAAGAAGAAGAAGAAGAAGAAGAAGAAGAAGAAGAAGAAAGGAAGGAGGAGGAGAGAGAAGAAGAAGAAGAAGAAGAAGAAGAAGAAGAAGAAGAAGAAGAAGAAGAAGAAGAAGAAGAAGAAGAAGAAGAAGAAGAAGAAGAAGAAGAAGAAGAAGAAGAAGAAGATTTGTTGTTGGCTAGCTCCGAAAAAAATAAAAAGTAATTAAATTCTGGACATTATTCTCGCTTCTCTCAGAGTTCAAATCCCGCCGAAGTTAACTTTGCCTTCATCCTTACGGAGTCGATAAAATAAAGTACCAGTCACGTACTGTGGTCGATTTCATTGATTTTCCCCTCCCCCAAAATTGCTGGCCTTGTGCCTATATAAGAAACCATTATTCCCGCTTCTCGGACTAGTGTTTTCCTCCACCGTATTTGGAGGCGGGCATCATGCCGAAGGAAAGGGTCCCGGGATGGGGAATAGTTGATGTAGCGAGTATAGAGGATCTTTCGTCATATTGACCACATTGTGCAACTGAGATATACTTCCTAACCTAGGCTGTAGAATTTTACCGCTCCTAATTTCTACATGAGCCACTTATATTTCTCTTTTTTTCATTTTTCTCTCATTCTTTTCAACATTATGTATTTTAAAAAGTAAATTAATATAATTAATTATGACTTACAATAAAAACAAAATATATTTCCCGAAAATCGTAAATAAAAGTAAAATAATAACGCTTTGACCCCGACGTGATTCGAACACGCAGCCTTCTGATCTGGAGTCAGACGCGCTACCGTTGCGCCACAGGGCCAATATAAGAAAATAGTTTTAGATTAGTCTATAGTTATAAGAAGATAAATTAGTTTGACGTATTTTGTTTCGGTCAGCAGTCACACGTTTTATAAAGCAAACATTTAATCGCTCACATATTCGAGTTTATGGTTTAACCTGCTAGAAAGAACAGTTAAATTTCTTTCGAATCACGTTCTACCATCTTAAGGAAAAGGAAATAGCACGCATTAGGCAATGCAATCCTAGAACATCCCCCCCCCACCACCACCACCACCACCACCACCACCACCAGCACCACCGAATTCTTCCTGAGGGAGGGGAAGGAACATCATCATCATTAACCAGTTGTTTTTATTATGCAGGACACAATTAATCCCTTAAGTAGGGGGGTGGATCCTGCCTGACAGCACTCCTTAGTGTCCCGCTCTTACAGCTACTACTACTATAACTACTACTGCTACTACTGCTACTACTACTACTACTACTACTACTACTACTACTACTACTACTACTGCTGCTGCTGCTGCTGCTGCTGCCAATGAACGTCATTTACGATGCAGAGGGTTTCACGCCCTCCGTCCCGGACGTACAATCATTACTACACCATGTGCAGGTGACCACTAAATATCCTCAGTTCACCCCACCCCACCCCACCCGCATACCATTCGCTCTACCCTCAGGTCAAGACTTCGCCAACTCGAAACCCTGACTAACAAACTGAACCTTATCGATGCTCATCTGGCACTATTCATGTTAAAGAACTTCTTCGCCATGCCGAAAATTCTCTACAACTTCCGCAGTGGCCCCTTACAACAACCACACATCTCTCTTCACAGATCTCGACGCCTGTATCCGACGGGCTGCTGAGGACATACGCAACGACCGTTTTGATGACACCGGATGACGACAGGCCACCTTACTCGTCAGATATGATGGCCACGGTCTCTGTCTCCAATCTCACTGGACCTGTCACAACACAACTGAAACTACTGTGATCCGTGATCAGGAAAGGCGTGGCGGCTTACGTGACATAGAACCAGCTGAGCCTCCACCCTGCGGCCGCCCATCTCTCTCTCCTCTGAAGACGTCCAGTCCCCATCCCCTCAAAAAAAAACAAATGGGACATCATCGAATGCATTATATCCTCGGACAAGCTGTTGCGCCGGCTTGAAGAGTACCATCTGGCATGTTTTCACTCGGCCTCCCACCCCCACGGTGGTGCCTGGCTTAGTGCATTACCATCACCGTCGATTGGCACTCAGCTGGACAGCGACTGTTTACGAATTGGCGTTTCCGGAGCTGTGAGCCTCACAAATGCCGCTACGGATCCATTGTAGATTCTTTCGGCCTCCAACCACTGCCATGCCTGGCCACCTCTCACGTCATGCTGCTCTCAACGACATCATAAAGCATGGTCTGGACGCCACACGCTTCTCATCCCAGCTCGAGACAGCAGGGCTGGACCGAGGGGGCCGGTAAAAAACCAGACGACATGATAATCTTCCCGTTCCGCAGTGGTAGGCCCTTCATCTGGGATGCTACATGTTGCGAAACCTCGTGGCAACCTGGTGCATTTAGCTACTAGCTCTGGCTTCGCTGCTCGCCAGGCCGATGAGGGCAAATTGTCGAAGTATCAATCACTCTGTGATATGTTTGTGTTCGAGCATATGGCAATAAAAACTTCCGGCGTTCTTGGCCCTCGGACTACATCCTTATTCACAGCTATAGGAGCAGAGTTGTCTGCTCGCAAAAGTGAACACTCTCGAGTTGGTGTGGCTGTTCCAGTACGTATCCCTCACCGTCCTCCGGAGCAATGTCTTCTTCATTGTATTCACTGGGACCACGAGACGGACTAACCCTTAAACAGTGAGTAGTAAACATTGGATGTTTGTTTTTGTCAACATATATAGTAAAATAGAAGAATTTGTAGATGAAGTAGTTCACCATCTCATATCCACATACAACAAAAATCTCTCTTCACATCTACATAGAGCAACAATCACCACTAAATTGCATGTTTGGCTAAAAAAAAAACGTACGCACACAAAATAAAAAACGATACTATTTATCTATGTTGAAGAAATTTTGTAACACATACCGCCAGAGTTAAACTAATTATTTTTTAATTGTTTCACCCCGGCGTAATTCGAAAACGCAACCTTCTTACCTAGGTATCTGAGGAGTTTCTGGTGCGCCAGAGGGCCACCTTGTCAGCCGAGGTGTTTTAATGTATAGTGTACAGGTATAAGAGTATATTGGTGATACTCAAACGGGAAGTACTTGGCTCCTATGGGAAGAATTATAACCAAGGGAGGAATTAGCGAATAACGTTTGTCAGGCTAGGAATCCAAATTTGGAAAGAATAGAGTATATTATGTATATATCAAGGCCGGTGAATTGGCAGTATCGGTAGAGGGTCGGACGCCATGCTTTGACGCATAGAGTTACGGCCCTGCCATTCTGAGTTCAAATCCCGTCGAGGTTAACTTTACCTTTCATCCTAACGGGGGTCGATAAAATAAAGTACCAGTAATACACTGGGATAATTGCTGGCCTTGTGCCTATTGTAGAAACAATTATGTATATATCAATTGACATACCAATACAGCCAACTATAAAGTATATTGTGTATATATCAATTGAAATTGCAATACAGCCACGTAAAGTGTACGTTGTGTATATATTAATTGAAATACCAATTCAACCAACTACATTGTGTATATATCATTTTTCGTATTAAGAAACCAAACTATAGTGTATTGTCAATATATCAATTCAGATACCAATATACCGAACTATCAGGACGATTACAAATTAACTGTTCACAAAAAATAGATAAAGTTGTTTGTTTTTATCAATCTAAACTATAATAAAGTAAGGAGAGCGGGACTGCGTACGGTTTATAATTTGTTATCCCATTAGTAAAATAAGTTGGATTACTATGAATAAATAATTTGTTCTACTTTTGGAACAAGGCCAGCAATTACCCAGTGTATTACTGGTACTTTATTTTATCGACCCCGTAAGGATGAAAGGCAAAGTTAAGCTCAGCGGGATTTGAACTCAGACCATAATGAATGAATATTACATAATTTATCTACTAAATTTCGTGGCTGTTGATTAAACATATTTTATTTATTTAAAGTTACTTCTTTAAAATTTCTGAAATATCAACACTTCCGGTTGGCCATCGCTTAAATAAACATATTAATTTTCTGTCACTAATTTTCTCCTAATGCAGTTTATATATAATATCGTCTTTTTTAATGTATCATGGATTACGTTACTGATTACATAAGACAGTGTAACGCAGTCTTCGTTCAATTTCTATGTATTATATATTGTCAATTACGATTTTATTTGATATATCATATCTACATGTATATATACCTGCGTATATCAATATACACACTACACATGCTAGCAGAAAACCACACACCGGGTAGTTTTTCTGCTAGTATTTTTAATAATTAACACTGGTAATAAAAAGAATTACTAGATGACAATTAAAAACGGGGAAGGAATTGAGAAACCCTAGGATCGTCAGGGGCGAAATCTGCATCTCTGAGAACCACTCACCTATATGTTTATTTGACCTATCTCCTCAAAAGTGTGGTAATACAAGGATGAACTAAAATAAATATTGAAAACCTTTAATATTGATGTTTCCTCGTCAACTGTTAATGAATCTGTTCGACCAATGTGGGGGAGAAAATGTTACATAAGACACGACTTCTACAAAGATGATGCCGATAGAAGAGGACGTCAACTGAAAGAATCAGATCAACAGCAAAGACCTTAGATACAGCTAAATTCCAGCTTTCATGTCAAATGTAGGATCAGTTGGTTGGAACATGATAGGTCTGCTGCGGAGTGCTGCACGGTTGGAATGAAAACCAATACTGCAAAGACTGAAACACTCGTCCTCTCAAGGAAGCCTGCACAGGGCACTCTACATGTGAGTGGAGTTTCACTGAAGCAGGTAGAGAAGATCAAGTATTTCGAGGCTGTGTTCAAGAGTGATGAATGCCAGGAGACTGAATTAAGTACAAGAATTGCAGGAGCTGGTGTAATAATGTGCCAGCTTCACATTCAGTAATTAGAGGAAGGGAGGTAGGCATAAAAGCCAAACTCGCTGTCTTCAATTTGGTTTTCATGCCAACCCTTATCTATGGTCATGAATCTTGAGTAATGACCGAAAGAATGCGATCGCAATACAAGTGGCCGAAATGAGATACCTCCGAAGGGTCTTTGGAGGAATGTTACTCGATAAAGTGCATAGCTCGGAGATCAGAGAGTCACCCCAGGTAGAGCCGCTACTTCTCCGAATTGAGAGATCACAGCTCTGATACTATGGGCATGTGGTTAGAATGTCTCAGGAAAGAATCGTTGGACAGATTTTACAGTCAAAACCAACTAGCAAGAGACCCAGGGGTAGACCCCGAGCAAGATGGTTGGATATCATCCATGAACTCGGCTGGTGTCACTTGGGAATCCAGTTGGATCAATTGAAGATGGTTGCTTTTGACATAATCCACTGGGAAGGCGTGATTGAGGACTCTACCCCCACGATTTTCCTAATAATAAAATGGGGGAAGAAAAAGAAGATGAAGAATATTGATTATGATTTACAAAACAATCAAAAAGTATTTACAACAAAGTCGTGGCTCATAGTAATATAAAAAAAACTACACATATTTGACCCCGACGTGAATCGAACACGCAGCCTTCTGATCTGGAGTCAGACGCGCTACCGTTGCGCCACAGGGCCTATGGAAAACGATAGCGTTTAAGTGTATAATTATAGTTAAGAATAGTCTACAGTTATAAGCCCATAAATTAGTTTGACATATCTTGGTTTCGATCAATAGTCACATGTTATGTAAAGTAACATTTTTTATTTCTCACACATTCGACTTTATCTTAATCTGCCAGGAAATGCAGTCAAATTTCCTTTTGAGATATACAGAATGTACTTTCTTTTTCCTTTAATCCCGTAGGGGTGCCGTATTGACATATGGCGTTTCATGGGTATTTTTAAAACCTGCTGGACCCCATCTCCTCTCCAGGTCTGAATGACGCCCTCTTCACTATTGTTAGGAATAGTATAAATCTAGAAACAACTTAAAAAACGCCTACACAGATTTTGAAAAAAGCATAAGACACAACTTCTACAAAGAGGGTGCCAATAGAAGGAGACGTCGACTGAAAAAAAAAGATCAACAGAAAAGACCTTAAACTCAGCTAAGTTCTAGCTCTCATGTCCTCGTTACCAGCGTTCCTTGGAATATAAAATAGGCTTCTGTGTCCTATAACTGAAACAATAGATTAATTAAAAACAATCAAATTCTGGAGACTGAGGGTGTGAATGATGATTTATTAATGTTGAAATATATTACAACAAACATGCACCAAATTCGCGAGCAATAGTAAAATATAAAAAAATTAATATGACCCCGATGTGATTCGAATACGCAACCTTCTGATCTAGTGTCTGACGCGTTAGGACCTAACTGGAAGCTACGGCGTTTCCGGGTGCAATTATAGATATATTTCGTTTGCAATTATATCTATGATCCCATCCTACACAGTGATCGCTCTACCTGCAAGATAGATCAATTAAATTTTACTCGAATCACGCTCCATCGTCTTAAAGACATATTAAATAATTGTTTCTACTTTAGGCACAAGGCCAGCAATTATCCAGTGCATTACTGGTGCTTTATTTTATCGACCCCGTAAGGATGAAAGGCAAAGTCAACCTCGGCGGGATTTGAACTCAGATCGTAAAGGGACGTAACTATGCTGGAAAGCATGGCGTCCGACCCTCTACCGATACTGCCAATCCGTGCTCCTAGATAATTATCTAGGGAATTATAATTCCCATTCTATACAAAAGCGATACAAAATGGATATGGCTGAAATGCTTTCAATACAATGCCTTTTTAGTAGTTTTTTTAACTGACGATACCCAGGTCTGATCTAAGCCGGTTTCTTATTTGAAGTTTTATCTCCGAATAAATTCAAAATAATTAAATTCTCCTCAATGAGTGATTGATGCCAATGACATTCCTGTGACCTCGCTTTCTGGATTGCCATTTTCCTCCACCAAATCTGTATCACGTTTAAGGAAGGAGCCCCACAAGGTGGGTGGAATAGCTGATGCAGCATGTGTAGCTGGTTGATCTCCGCGGTAATGTTTTCGCCATCTTTACTGCCGGGTGCAATTGAGATATACCGCCTAACCAAGGGGTGTAGAATTTTGCCATTCCCAATGTATTTTAAAAAGTAAATTAATATAATTGATTATGACTTACAAAACAAACAAAATATATTTACCACAAAAATAGACGAAAATCGTAGCTAAAAGTAAAATAATAGCTTAATTGACCCCGACGTGATTTGAACACGCAGCCTTCTGATCTGGAGTCAGACGCGCTACCGTTGCGCCACAGGGCCTAATCCGCTTGCAAGTTCTTTTAGAGACAAGAATAGAAATTAGTTTCACATATCCTGTTTTAATCAGTAGTCGCGTTTTCTAAAACAAATATTCTACCTCTTACGCATTCGACGTGTTTGCTTCACCTTCTAGAAAGAGCTGTCAAATTTTTTTTTTTCTTTCGATTCGCTCTGCAGCCTTAGAGAATTATATATTAGATAGTAGTATATAGATAATGTAGTACTAGATACTTCCCTTCCGTCCAAAAGATACGTGGAACACTTAGCATGTTTTAAAACCTGGTGAAGCGCCCTATCTTCCTCAAGTTTAATTTCTTTCGGAGAGAGAGAGAAAAAATGACAAACAAGAAGAAGAAGAACAGCAACAACAAATTAAAGAAATTTTACGGAAAACATATAACTAATAGTAAAATAAAACATTGGACGTGACTCCAACGAAATTCGAACATGAAACCTTCCGAACTGGAATCAGATGCGATACCGTTACACCACAAGATTACCTGGAATCAGACGAGCTACCGTTACACCACAAGATTACCTGGAATCAGACGAGCTACCGTTACACCACAAGATTACCTGGAATCAGACACGCTACCGTTACACCACAAGATTACCTGGAATTAGACACGCTACCGTTACACCACAAGATTACCTGGAATTAGACACGCTACCGTTACACCACAATATTACCTGGAATCAGACGAGCTACCGTTACTCAACAAGATTACCTGGAATTAGACGAGCTACCGTTACAACACAATATTACCTGGAATCAGACGAGCTACCGTTACACCACAAGATTACCTGGAATCAGACACGCTACCGTTACACCACAAGATTACCTGGAATTAGACACGCTACCGTTACACCACAAGATTACCTGGAATTAGACACGCTACCGTTACTCAACAAGATTACCTGGAATCAGACGAGCTACCGTTACACCACAAGATTACCTGGAATTAGACACGCTACCGTTACACCACAAGATTACCTGGAATCAGACGAGCTACCGTTACACCACAAGATTACCTGGAATTAGACACGCTACCGTTACTCAACAAGATTACCTGGAATCAGACGAGCTACCGTTACACCACAAGATTACCTGGAATCAGACGAGCTACCGTTACACCACAAGATTACCTGGAATCAGACACGCTACCGTTACACCACAAGATTACCTGGAATTAGACACGCTACCGTTACACCACAAGATTACCTGGAATCAGACGAGCTACCGTTACACCACAAGATTACCTGGAATCAGACACGCTACCGTTACACCACAAGATTACCTGGAATCAGACACGCTACCGTTACACCACAAGATTACCTGGAATTAGACACGCTACCGTTACACCACAAGATTACCTGGAATCAGACGAGCTACCGTTACACCACAAGATTACCTGGAATCAGACGAGCTACCGTTACACCACAAGATTACCTGGAATCAGACGAGCTACCGTTACACCACAAGATTACCTGGAATCAGACGAGCTACCGTTACACCACAAGATTACCTGGAATCAGACGAGCTACCGTTACACCACAATATTACCTGGAATTAGACACGCTACCGTTACACCACAAGATTACCTGGAATTAGACACGCTACCGTTACACCACAAGATTACCTGGAATCAGACGAGCTACCGTTACACCACAAGATTACCTGGAATCAGACGAGCTACCGTTACACCACAAGATTACCTGGAATCAGACGAGCTACCGTTACACCACAAGATTACCTGGAATCAGACGAGCTACCGTTACACCACAAGATTACCTGGAATCAGACGAGCTACCGTTACACCACAAGATTACCTGGAATCAGACACGCTACCGTTACACCACAAGATTACCTGGAATCAGACGAGCTACCGTTACACCACAAGATTACCTGGAATCAGACGAGCTACCGTTACACCACAAGATTACCTGGAATTAGACACGCTACCGTTACACCACAAGATTACCTGGAATCAGACACGCTACCGTTACACCACAAGATTACCTGGAATCAGACGAGCTACCGTTACACCACAAGATTACCTGGAATTAGACACGCTACCGTTACACCACAAGATTACCTGGAATCAGACACGCTACCGTTACACCACAAGATTACCTGGAATCAGACGAGCTACCGTTACACCACAAGATTACCTGGAATCAGACGAGCTACCGTTACACCACAAGATTACCTGGAATCAGACGAGCTACCGTTACACCACAAGATTACCTGGAATCAGACACGCTACCGTTACACCACAAGATTACCTGGAATCAGACGAGCTACCGTTACACCACAAGATTACCTGGAATCAGACACGCTACCGTTACACCACAAGATTACCTGGAATTAGACGAGCTACCGTTACACCACAAGATTACCTGGAATTAGACACGCTACCGTTACACCACAAGATTACCTGGAATTAGACACGCTACCGTTACACCACAAGATTACCTGGAATTAGACACGCTACCGTTACACCACAAGATTACCTGGAATTAGACACGCTACCGTTACACCACAAGATTACCTGGAATTAGACACGCTACCGTTACACCACAAGATTACCTGGAATTAGACACGCTACCGTTACACCACAAGATTACCTGGAATTAGACACGCTACCGTTACACCACAAGATTACCTGGAATCAGACACGCTACCGTTACACCACAAGATTACCTGGAATTAGACACGCTACCGTTACACCACAAGATTACCTGGAATTAGACACGCTACCGTTACACCACAAGATTACCTGGAATCAGACGAGCTACCGTTACACCACAAGATTACCTGGAATCAGACGAGCTACCGTTACACCACAATATTACCTGGAATCAGACGAGCTACCGTTACTCAACAAGATTACCTGGAATCAGACGCGTTACCGTTACACCATAATATTACGAGGAGAAAAATGTCACATAAGACACGACTTCTGCAAAGAGGATGCCGATAGAAGGGGACGCAGACTGAAAGACTGAGACCAACAACGAGGACCTCGATAGAAGAGGACGTCGACTGAAAGACTGAGACCAACAACGAGGCCCTCGATAGAAGGGGACGTCGACTGAAAGACTGAGACCAACAACGAGGCCCTCGATAGAAGGGGACGTCGACTGAAAGACTGAGACCAACAACGAGGCCCTCGATAGAAGGGGACGTCGACTGAAAGACTGAGACCAACAACGAGGCCCTCGATAGAAGGGGACGTCGACTGAAAGACTGAGACCAACAACGAGGCCCTCGATAGAAGGGGACGTCGACTGAAAGACTGAGACCAACAACGAGGCCCTCGATAGAAGGGGACGTCGACTGAAAGACTGAGACCAACAACGAGGCCCTCGATAGAAGGGGGCGTCGACTGAAAGACTGAGACCAACAACGGGGCCCTCGATAGAAGGGGACGTCGACTGAAAGACTGAGACCAACAACGAGGCCCTCGATAGAAGGGGACGTCGACTGAAAGACTGAGACCAACAACGAGGCCCTCGATAGAAGGGGACGTCGACTGAAAGACTGAGACCAACAACGAGGCCCTCGATAGAAGGGGACGTCGAATGAAAGACTGAGACCAACAACGAGGCCCTCGATAGAAGGGGGCGTCGACTGAAAGACTGAGACCAACAACGGGGCCCTCGATAGAAGGGGACGTCGACTGAAAGACTGAGACCAACAACGAGGCCCTCGATAGAAGGGGACGTCGACTGAAAGACTGAGACCAACAACGAGGCCCTCGATAGAAGGGGACGTCGACTGAAAGACTGAGACCAACAACGAGGCCCTCGATAGAAGGGGACGTCGACTGAAAGACTGAGACCAACAACGAGGCCCTCGATAGAAGGGGACGTCGACTGAAAGACTGAGACCAACAACGAGGCCCTCGATAGAAGGGGACGTCGACTGAAAGACTGAGACCAACAACGAGGCCCTCGATAGAAGGGGACGTCGACTGAAAGACTGAGACCAACAACGAGGCCCTCGATAGAAGGGGACGTCGACTGAAAGACTGAGACCAACAACGAGGCCCTCGATAGAAGGGGACGTCGACTGAAAGACTGAGACCAACAACGAGGCCCTCGATAGAAGGGGACGTCGACTGAAAGACTGAGACCAACAACGAGGCCCTCGATAGAAGGGGGCGTCGACTGAAAGACTGAGACCAACAACGGGGCCCTCGATAGAAGGGGACGTTGACTGAAAGACTGAGACCAACAACGAGGCCCTCGATAGAAGGGGACGTCGACTGAAAGACTGATTCTTTATTTTACTTTTGGTTAAACATTTTAATAAATTGGCATTATTTCTTCAAAGGCGGTGGATTGGCAGTATCGGTAGAGGGTCGGACGCCATGCTTTGACTCATAGAGTTACGGCCCTTGCCATTCTGAGTTCAAATCCCGCCGAGGTTAACTTTGCCTTTCATCCTTACGAGGTCGATAAAATAAAGTACCAGTAATACACTGAAATTGCTGGCCTTGTGCCTAACGTAGAAACAATTATTTCTTCTTCTTCTTCTTCCTCCTCCTCCTACTACTTCTACCTCCTCCTCCTCTTTCATCTTCCTCCTCCTCTCCTTCCTCCTCATCCTCCTTCTTCCTCCTCCTTCTTCTTCTGCCTCCTCTTTCATCTTCTTCCTCCTACCTCCGCCTCTGCCTCCTCCCCCCCTCCTCCTCCTCCTTCTTCTTCTCCACTGTCAGCTGGATACCCAAGTGAAACCAGCCGTGATAATGGATGTTATCCAACCATCTTGCTTGGAATCTACCTCTGGGTCCGCTTCCAGATGGTTTTGCCCATAAAATCTGTCCAGCGATTCTTTCTTTAGATATTCTAACCATTTGTCCGTGGTATCAAAGATGTGGTTTCTCGATTCTGGGCAGTAGCGACACTACCTGGAGTGACACTCTCATCTCCGAGCTACGCACTCAGTCGAGTAACGTTATTCTGGAGACCTTTGAGAGGCACACTATTTCAGCCATTTGTATTTGCGATGGTATTCTTTCAGTAATTACCCAAGATTTATGAGCATAGTTAGGGGGTTGTCACGAACAACGAACTGAAAATAGCGAATTCGGCTTTTACACATACCCGCCTTCTTCTGATGGCCGCCGATTCTTGTATTTAATTTCGCCTCCCACCTTCCGTCACTCGTAAAAACTACACACGACAATTCAACTTCTACACCCGCCGGTCTTAATACCTCTTGCAACCCGGCTGCGCATGTCAATCCTGTTCATGAAGATTGTGAACAGGAGCAGTGACAGTATGCATCTTTGCTGGAGTCTTACTCCCACTTTGAATGGTTTCCACTTAGCACCTTTTACCTGAACATAAATAATAGGGGATTTGTATAGGGACTTAAAGGCAACAAAAAGCTGCCCATCGATCCCATACTTCTCTCTACTTCAGAATCATGGAATGCGGACGTATGCCTTTTCACGGTCCTCGAAGCAAGCTTACACCTCGTAGCAATACTCCTCCGATTTCTCAATGTGAATGTTTGATTGGCAATGCTGCGCCCGGGGCGAAAACCACACTGTTCATCCGCTAGTTTGGACGCGACAATATTCCTACATCTCTTTGCCAGACACTTAGCATAAACTTTACCGGGAGGCTTAACTGGAAGCAATCTCTCTTGTCTCCCCTTTTAAAAATTGGGATTACCTTCCCTATTTAAGGCTTTTAACATCTCAGGCTAAATGTTATCCTCCTAATTGCTCTGGAGATCTCAGGCTCTAAGAAATTTGTCTTCGCGAGTGTAATAATGAAGAATTATTTCCAAGCCAAGCTGTGTAAGACTCCATCTTTGCTTGGGTGGCATCTTTAACCTCCTGATTGAACCAGGAGCTCTTCCTACAACCCGGCGCCACCCCGAGCAACTTTCGTATGCTGCATTTAACAGCTGAAGCAGAAAATGCCGAGCTTAACAGCCTCCACTCCGTTTCAACGTCCTCAGTTTGTTCAACTTCTCTGAATTTGAATGCAATAGTACCGCATTCCTGCTCCTGACAACTTCATCAGTCAATGCATCTCACTTTATCAACTTGATGCCACCCAAAGTCAAGAAATCCTACAAAGTTTGAGCCAATGATGATTTTGTAATGTTTAAAATATTTTTCATCAAACATTCACCAAATTCGCTGCTAATAGTAAAACTAAAAAAAAAAAAGTAAT
Organism: Eledone cirrhosa; assembly: GCA_964016885.1. NCBI lineage: Eukaryota > Metazoa > Mollusca > Cephalopoda > Octopoda > Eledonidae > Eledone > Eledone cirrhosa. Next base: position 353,394,925 of record OZ024743.1, on the reverse strand, counting down.
TTGACCCCGACGTGATTTGAACACGCAACCTTCTGATCTGGAGTCAGACGCGCTACCGTTGCGCCACAGGGCCTCATGTAGAAGAGCTGTGTTTTAATCTAAATATATTCTATACTTATAAACCAATATATTTCTTTGATATATTTGTTCTGATCAGCAGTCAGTCATATTTTATTCACCAAACATTTTTCTACTACACATTCGTTCGTAACTAAACTATAGATCAGAAGTTCTCAACCTGTGGTTCGCGTCATCCTGGTGTCTACAAATTTACCCTAGGAAAGTTAAAAACATTATGTTCACATGCTATTAGGTATCCATACTTCTCTAAGTATAAACATGTTTCTTTTTCAATTATTCTCAACGTAATCTTAAAGGGTAATAATTGCAGTCATGACTAAGAGTAAAATAAAATTTTGTTGGAGACCTGGTGTGATTCGAATACGCAGATTTCTGATCTGGAGTCAGACGTGGTACCATTGCGCCACGGGGACAAACTGGAAACTACTATCTTTTTAACAGTCTCTTAAACTTTTTAGTCAACAATTACCTATATAGTTATATGACAGTAATAATCTCATTCTAGATGCGTGAGTGTCCGTAAACATATACGTATAGACCAGGTCCGAACACAAAAGAAACAAACTCCCATTGTTACTGCCTCCATCTCTCCCGCTCTCCCCATATCTCACTATTACGAGCAAATGGGGGCCCATGTGCTGGCCGCCCGCAGACTCGGTGGACAATAGAGAAGGTGTTTCCCCGAATGATGGTGAGGGAGACGTGCTGGAAGAGCCATTCCAGCTCACAGGGTCACACCTGCGGGTAGCCAACTTTGTGTCGACAATTATAGTTAATGAGTCTACAGCATGGGAATCTGACTCAATGATTCAAACGAACCATTACGTCCCGGGGATGATGTACAATGGGCCAAAAATGATATGAAAGTGGGGGACGTGGTTTCCACCAGTTATAGTGCTAATCTGGAATACAGCTGATTGACTTGTATTTGTTTTTTGTTGTTTCTTTCATCAAAATGAATATGTATTTGATAGTAAGTGAAATATGAGAATTAGTACAAAATAAAGGGGGACAAATTTTCCGTTTCATCAGTTCCTTAATTCCGTTTCTGCTTTTGGTAAATCCCTTTTTTCCGTTTTCACTTTTAATAAATTCCTTCTTTTTTTTATCAAATCATTGAATTTCAATGTTAAATTACAATATTACTAAAATTGGTGGATTGGCAGTATCGGTAGAGGGTCGGACGCCATGCTTTGACGCATAGAGTTACGGCCCTTGCCATTCTGAGTTCAAATCCCGCTGAGGTTAACTTTGCCTTTCATCCTTACGGGGTCGATAAAATAAAGTACCAGTAATGCACTGGGTAATTGCTGGCCTTGTGCAAAAAATAGAAACAATTATTAAAACAGGGACAAATTACCAAGTTTTAAGAAAATATTAGTCACGAAAATTGATCTGCTGCGGGCCATAGAAAAATAGTTTGCGGGCGACATACGGCCGAATCACGCTCCGCTGACTTAACGAAAGGGAAACACACATTAGTTAATGTAGTTCAAAATACTCCCTTCTCCTCCAAAAGAGGCGTGATGGACAGACCTCTCCAGGTCTAACAATCTGACAAAAGTCGATTTCTTCCATTGAGAGATAGAAGAAGAAGAAGAAGAAGAAGATGGTTCGCGTGTTTAGTCAATATTGTGCAGCTGGGGTGTTCCATATTGTTAGTTTATATTGTGCTGTGGGGGTGTACTGTATTGTTAGTCTATATTGTGCTGTGGGGGTGTACCATATTGTTAGTTTATATTGTGTTGTGGGGGTGTACTGTTGTGTAGTCTATATTGTGCTGTGGGGGTGTTCCATATTGTTAGTTTATATTGTGCTGTGGGGGTGTACTGTATTGTTAGTCTATATTGTGCTGTGGGGGTGTACTGTATTGTTAGTCTATATTGTGCTGTGGGGGTGTACCATATTGTTAGTTTATATTGTGTTGTGGGGGTGTACTGTTGTGTAGTCTATATTGTGCTGTGGGGGTGTACCATATTGTTGGTCTTTATTGCGTTATAACGGCTGGTATAACATAGTGGCGATATTCTCTATTGTTGACTTTCATTATATAAAACTGATATCCCATACTGCCGGCTGGTATAACATAGTGGCGATATTCTCTATTGTTGACTTTCATTATATAAAACTGATATCCCATACTGCCGGCAGGTATAACATAGTGGCGATATTCTCTATTGTTGACTTTCATTATATAAAACTGATATCCCATACTGCCGGCTGGTATAACATAGTGGCGCTATTCTCTATTGTTGACTTTCATTATATAAAACTGATATCCCATACTGCCGGCAGGTATAACATAGTGGCGATATTCTCTATTGTTGACTTTCATTATATAAAACTGATATCCCATACTGCCGGCTGGTATAACATAGTGGCGATATTCTCTATTGTTGACTTTCATTATATAAAACTGATATCCCATACTGCCGGCAGGTATAACATAGTGGCGATATTCTCTATTGTTGACTTTCATTATATAAAACTGATATCCCATACTGCCGGCTGGTATAACATAGTGGCGCTATTCTCTATTGTTGACTTTCATTATATAAAACTGATATCCCATACTGCCGGCAGGTATAACATAGTGGCGATATTCTCTATTGTTGACTTTCATTATATAAAACTGATATCCCATACTGCCGGCTGGTATAACATAGTGGCGATATTCTCTATTGTTGACTTTCATTATATAAAACTGATATCCCATACTGCCGGCAGGTATAACATAGTGGCGATATTCTCTATTGTTGACTTTCATTATATAAAACTGATATCCCATACTGCCGGCTGGTATAACATAGTGGCGATATTCTCTATTGTTGACTTTCATTATATAAAACTGATATCCCATACTGCCGGCAGGTATAACATAGTGGCGATATTCTCTATTGTTGACTTTCATTATATAAAACTGATATCCCATACTGCCGGCTGGTATAACATAGTGGCGCTATTCTCTATTGTTGACTTTCATTATATAAAACTGATATCCCATACTGCCGGCAGGTATAACATAGTGGCGATATTCTCTATTGTTGACTTTCATTATATAAAACTGATATCCCATACTGCCGGCTGGTATAACATAGTGGCGATATTCTCTATTGTTGACTTTCATTATATAAAACTGATATCCCATACTGCCGGCAGGTATAACATAGTGGCGATATTCTTTATTGTTGACTTTCATTATATAAAACTGATATCCCATACTGCCGGCAGGTATAACATAGTGGTGATATTCTCTATTGTTGACTTTCATTATATAAAACTGATATCTCATACTGCCGGCTGGTATAACATAGTGGCGATATTCTTTATTGTTGACTTTCATTATATAAAACTGATATCCCATACTGCCGGCTGGTATAACATAGTGGCGATATTCTTTATTGTTGACTTTCATTATATAAAACTGATATCCCATACTGCCGGCAGGTATAACATAGTGGTGATATTCTCTATTGTTGACTTTCATTATATAAAACTGATATCTCATACTGCCGGCTGGTATAACATAGTGGCGATATTCTTTATTGTTGACTTTCATTATATAAAACTGATATCCCATACTGCCGGCTGGTATAACATAGTGGCGATATTCTCTATTGTTGACTTTCATTATATAAAACTGATATAAAGGGCGGTGAATTGGCAGTATCGGTAGAGGGTCGGACATGCTTTCCAGCATAGATACGTCCCTTCACGATCTGAGCTCAAATCCCTCCGAGGTTAACTTTGCCTTTCATCCATACGGGGTCGATAACATAAAGTACCAGTAATGTACTGGGTAATTGCTGGCCTTGTGCCAAAAGTAGAAACAATTATATAAAACTGATATCCCATACTGCCGGCAGGTATAA
>OZ024743.1:353378472-353380972 GCA_964016885.1 Eledone cirrhosa | reverse complement strand
GGGACGTCGCCTGGCGGACCGATTCACTGAGCACCTCCGGGATATTCGTCTCGGGGGTAGTTCCCCATCGCCCGCCACTTTGGTGGCCCTAGACATTCCGCACGCCATCTCACAGTCTGTGGCCTACTCCAGTGCCACGGAACACCCGCCAATCGCCTTAGAGTCGAACAAAGAACTATCTTCATCTTACAGACCCACACTCCCTAACATCCCTCCCTTCTTCTCCTCCTCCCCCCTCCTTATCACACGCACACACCCACCGGCACATATATACACGCGCTCACACTAAACACACACCCTACTACGACCACTAACCCTCACCCCACACCTCTCACCCCCACACCTCCATCCCACCACCCCGCAACTAACCTCACTAACACCCGCTGACCCCAAGCACACGAACACACGCACCCACTTACACCACCCACCCCACACGCAACTAACATCACTAACACCCCCCAACCCCACGCACACGTACCCACACACCCGCGTACACCACCAACTCTACACACCCTACCACCACTAACCCCCACTCACACCTGCATTCAACCCCTCCCCACCTCCCGTATACTAACACCCACTAACACCCCTTCATCAAACTACACACACACCAGTACACCACACTCCCTCCATAGAACTACACACACCCTTCTCTCCCCGCTCCACCCACACCCTCGCTCCACACTCACTCATCCCACTAACACCTCTACTAATACACACACACACACCCTCCTCACTCCAACTTTCACACCTACCCATCCTCGCCCCTTTACCATTCCACCGACTGCTGCTATGCCCTCTGACCACCTCCCAGCACAAACAGACACACAGCACTCCCACTGCTTGACCACTTCCTGTTGCGCGCGCACCCCACATCTCTCCTCTTCCGACCATCGCTTCATGGAATACTCGTACGGAGAACTTGACCAGCACATAATCCACTAAACATCATCGGATTTTACCAACTTTTCAACCATCCTCTTACGTAATCACCTATATAACTCACCCACACTACACCCCCAAAAAAATTTTTTTCTCCACACGCCACCTACACCCACAACACGCTTAAACCCCACACACACGTGCTTTCCACCACATATTTACACCCTCAGCCTCCTGATTCCTCTCCCCCCACCCCTCTATCCACACACGCACAGACACTCCGACCTACAACCCCCCCACACACACACACACCTCTTCCTGAACATGCAACCCCGTTCTTCCCCCAACCCTTACTTTCACATACACACACACACACGTACACCTACACACACACACCACCTTCAGCCCTCCCCGCTCGGACACCCCGTCTCCCTCTCCCCACTCCACCCGCCACCACCCCTACACACCCCAGATCCTTCCACCACCTGTTTTACACCCCTTTTACTTTCAGTTTATTTTGATCATGCTTTTATATTTAAATTTATTTCATTCCTTGCATTTTGATCATGCTTTATTTTTATTTTTATTTTTATTTTTAATTTCATTATATTTCGCTATATGTCTCTCTACCACTCCCCTTCACACCCTTTGAACTCTGTTCCCACACACTTCTCACCTGAGGAAGGGCTTATGCCCGAAACGTCGTTCCCCACCAACACCCCACTCTCCAGAGCGCGAAATTAATAAACATTCGTTGTACTGCCTCTCTGTTTTGTTCCTGTTCAAATTTTTCCATCCTATATATATATATATATATATATATATACATATATATATATATATATTACGACTGGTGCTCTGAAATAGCGATGCATACATGAATGTATGTATAGTATATTTGGTAATATACCGTATGTTTCATTAAATTTAAAACATTTAGAAGACCATACGCTATCGGTATAAAGTAATGACTATGTCACTTACTTCTTTTCGGCGAAAGAAGGATAAGAACCGAACAGCCTGTTTCTCTCTGGCTGGCGATCATCAGAGCGATTCACCCCCTGCTTCCGCCGAAAATTATAGAAGCAGGATTCTTATAGTTTCCGTTATATATATATATATATATATATATATATATATATATATATATATAACGGAAACTATAAGTATTACCAGATGTTGACTGAAGAGAAGGGACTTTCCGATTTTTCTGTTATTTTTTCCGTTGTTTTTGTCTTTTGCGCCCTTTATATATATATATATATATATATATATATATATATATATATATATATAGAAAAGTGGATGAATACTTCAACAGGTACTCTGTACTTGTAGAAATATGCAAGTTGTTTATAATATTTGTGGTTCAATGGTACTAATTCGAGATACCAGAACATATAAAAAGTAGCGGAGCAAGCAGTTATCAAACCATTCTCTGCATATTTCTACAAGTACATAGTACCTGTTGAAGTATTCATCCACTTTTATAATTTTTCTCCTTATGTAGAGAACAAAACGTTGAATAATGCTGCTAATTTTAGTGGCAGTATCAACATGTTTATAATAAACAGCTATTATCTGCGTGTGTGTCATTTTAACGGCTTGACCACATGCG
>OZ024743.1:353368472-353373472 GCA_964016885.1 Eledone cirrhosa | reverse complement strand
ACATGATATGATATGATACGGGCTGGTGCGATATGACATAATATGGTATGATATGATATGATATGATGTGATATGATATGATATATGATATGATATAATATGATATGGTAGGATATGATATGATATATGATATAAAATGATATGGTATGGCATTGTATGGTATTGTATGGCATCGAATGTCTTTGAATTATACCGCCTAGTATCGAATAAATAGAATTGCGTTGATGTGCATGATATCGCCTAGTTTTGCATGATATTCACCGTTTGTGAGGCATCTGTGAATGAATATAAGAATATAAACATGAGCATGAAGAACAAAATCAAATACGCACAAAAACCAAGAAAGCAAGACAATGAAGAGAATCTGTGAACCATAGTAATTGTGTTTTCAGTAGAACAGCCATTGGGGAAACACTTTCATTTTGAAAATTGGACGTTTTATGGTGCTTTCCTTCTTTTCCTCTCACTCTCTCTCTCTCTCTCTCACTCTCTCTCTCTCTCTCTCTCTCTCACACTCTCTCCACCCCTTCTCTCTCTCTCTCATTCTCTTTATTTGCACACACACAAACACACACACACATATATATATATATATATATATAAGTATATACAGGGTGTCACAAAAAATGTATTCAGACTTCAACAGCATTCTAATAAATATGTGTATACATCTTTGGGGACACCCGGTATATTTATATATATATATATATAGAGAGAGAGAGAGAGAGAGGGGGGGGGGAGAGAGAGAGAGGGGGAGAGAGAGAAGTGAGCTAACAGCCGAAATGTATGATAAAGTTATATCTAAAGAAATACACTGTGTGTAATCGAGACTCTACCAACAACGTGTATAAATATACACACATATCTAACATGTTGATATGTAAACATGTAGGTGTGTAAATATACATACATACATACATACATACATACATACATACATACATACATACATACATACATACATACATACATACATACATACATACATACATACATAAGAGATATCCGACTAAATACATAATTCATTTTACAAGGATTTGCTACAAACAGCATGGCTGAACACAACATCAACAATAAAATTAAGGAAGTACCGAAGACAACCAACAAGAAAGGTAAACAAACTTTATTCAGTTGTAGCTACAGAAGAAACCGAAATTATAAATCGCATTTCTCTTGGAGTTGCGAACTTAATAATTGTTTCTACTTTAGGCACAAGGCCAGCAAATTACCTAGTGCATTACTGGTACTTTATTTTATCGACCCCGTAAGGATGAAAGGCAAAGTCAAACTCGGCGGGATTTGAACTCAGATCGTAAAGGGACGTAACTAAGCTGGTTATTTAATTGTTATAAAATGGCAAAAAACAATCCCTCCATTGGCTATATGAATAGAATGAAGCTACACTGGGACGAAATGCACCCAGGGCTAAATTATTTCACAGCGAAACAATTACGCCAACAAGCGACGTTTGTTGAACGTAAAAATAAGATAAATATTATTAACTGTAAATCCCCCACAACAAACATGGGATCAACAACACGTGCTACAGGTCGCCATGCTACTGGACTTCCTAGCAGCCAAGTCGAACAGTGCCTTGAACCAACTATGCCTGTAAGAAACTTGACACCACCTGTACCATCTAAGTCTACCTCGAATGCTGGGGAAAACACTATCGATAATAATAATAATCGAATAAATGTGACACCACGTGTACCATCCGAGTCTACCTCGACTCTTGTGGAAAATACTATCGATAATGATAATAATCAAAAGTATAAACAATTGAAAATTTCCCTCAACGAAATCTTCCAGAGAGAAATTAATTCATGTATAAATATCTCTCTTGCTGAACGTGTTAAAACGACAATGTTTAATAAAAAACCAAATAATGAAATATTACGTGTTATTGACGAAATAGGGGATGAATATTTACGACGGATAAAAACCCCAACATTTTGGCAAATCAACGCCTGTTTATATGCCTTAGCAATGACAGTGAAGCATTATCTTGGTGATAGCAGAGATATTAACAAGAACAAAACACCACCAAAAATACCATCATATATAACTAAAATACAAAAAAAGATTGCTGACCAACGAAAAACCATAGGATATGTGACAATGCTCCTTACATGCAAACAAACACAAAAAACCTCACTCCTCACCAACAAAGAGTGAAAAATAAAATAGAGACGATGTTTGGTAACAGTAGAACCAGAACTCTTCAATATAAGCTGATTACCCTCAAACAAGAATTGAGAGCTGTTAGTGATAAACGCCGATACCTGAAGAAGGTAGATGAGAGAAAAGTGCTTAATAAAAGATTCAGACGAAACCAAACATCAGTCTATAGAGATATGAAGAACAAAATAATAAGTGTCACTGAAGCCCCATCCCAGAAAGACATAGATTCCTTTTGGAGCAAAATATGGGGTGAAAAGAAGAATTTCAACCAAGATGCAGTGTGGCTCAGAGAAATCCGAAAGAACTATTGCTCCTACACTACAACAAAAACATACGAAATAAGTGAGGGTACCCTTGAGACTGTGATAGGAAAACTCCAAGATAAGAAAACACCAGGAAGAGACATTATTATCGGCTACTGGTACAAAAAACTGATATTCTATCGGAGGTATCCTACTGACCTCTACCAACAAGTTCTTAAGGGAGATACACTTATACCAGAATGGTTGACATTAACACAAACATTACTGGTCTCCAAGAACAAAGACACCCACTTGGCAAAAAAATACCGACCAATTGCATGCCAGAACCTGATGTATAAGATGTATACAGCCTGCCTGAACCTATTCCTCCAAGAACACTGTGAAAATAATAACATCATCACAGATGAACAAGCAGCTGGAAAAAAGGGGTTTGGGGATGTGCTTAACAACTCCTAATCAACAAAACTGCGATGTCGGAGGTGCGACAACTTAGGAGGAATATGGCTACAGTCTGGCTGGACTACGGGAAAGCTTTCGATTCTGTTACCCACTCTTGGATGATAGAGGCCCTCCAACTTGCTAAAGTCCCAGACATTATTGTCAGAGCCATAGAGAGGCTGTCTTCTTGTTAGTCACATTGTTGTCAACTGCGAAAGAATGTCTTCTCGCTACTACCTCCCTGTGAGATACGATGTGATATCGAGAACCATCTGGAACGCACTAAGGAAAACAAAATTAAAAACAAATGAGGAGGAATATGTTGAGCTACATGGCACTTAGGAATACTGATGGAACCTGAAAATAAAAACTGCCACCAAATTAAAACACAACTGGCCTGATATTGTTGTTTGGGACCATATATACATACATGGTGGCTGCCAACTCGTTTTCGAGTACGGCCACTACTTTATATCCATGTAGGAGAACCCCTACCGATGCGCTGAACAAGTGTGACTTTTTAGTCCAGCCAGCGACTTGAAAACTCTGGTACAAACACTACACTTGTGACAATTATTGACACATAGTGCTGGGCCCATGGTACCATGTGATGACAAGTGCAGAGAGATCTCCAGATATAAAGCAACTGCACAAAGCCAGTCCCACTCTCTTAACCAAGATGATATTTACCAAAAAGAATAACAAGTCAACATTATTGGATACCATCAGGGTTGCAGGTGTTATATCAGAGTTTTCCTTCTCCTAGAATTCTGCCTTGACAAAGGCTAAGGGGTCATCTCTCCCGGTGATTTTGGATGGCCATTGACTCTTAACAGCTCCTTTGCTCTTTGACAGGTTTTGTTTTTAGTCTTGCAGGATGTCCAAAGTCACCCTCCTCACCAAGAAACCTTGGTGGGGTTGCCAGTTTAGTCGCCAACGACCCGACCATGGGACAGGTTGTACTGGGATACATGTTACCAGTAGCACCAACATGCATACATACATACATACATACATACATACATACATACATACATACATACATACATACATACATACATACATACATGGTGGCTGCCAACTCGTTTTCGAGTACGGCCACTACTTTATATCCATGTAGGAGAACCCCTACCGAAGCGCTGAACGAGTGTGACTTTTTATTCCAGCCAGCGACTTGAAAACTCTGGTACAAACACTACACTTGTGACAATTATTGACACATAGTGCTGGGCCCATGGTACCATGTGAGGACAAGTGCAGAGAGATCTCCAGATATAAAGCAATGCCTGTGCCGTGAAGCTTTTATAGTGAGCAAAGGCACTGCACAAAGCCAGTCCCACTCTCTTAACCAAGATGATATTTACCAAAAAGAAGAACAAGTCAACATCATTGGATACCATCAGGGTTGCAGGTGTTATATCAGAGTTTTCCTTCTCCTAGAATTCTGCCTTGACAAAGGCTAAGGGGTCATGTACATACATACATACATACATACATACATACATACATACATAAAAATACATGATGGCTGCAACTCGATTTCGAGTAATGTCATCGCTTGATACTTAAGCGTGAGCATTAATGTCTAAATTGGCAGTATCGGTAGAGAGTCGGACGCCATGCTTTCCAGCGTAGTTACGTCCCTTTACGGTCTGAGTTCAAATCCCACCGAGGTTAACTTTGCCTTTCATCCTTACGGGGTCGATAAAATAAAGTACCAGTAATGTACTGGGTAATTGCTGGCCTTGTGCCAAAAGTAGAAACAATTAATGTCTAAATGTCTATATATTTATGTGTGGCGGAGGTATATATATATATACATATATATATATATATATATACATATATATATATATATATATATAAACAGTAGTCTTCTCTATATACTGTTATATATATATATATATATATAAATAGTATATAGAGAAGAAAACAATGAAAACATACTCGTTTGTGTTTTCTTCTCTATATACTGTTTTATGAAAAGCCAGGTACTTATTCCTTGAGCTCATTAAATTACAGGGATTAACGCGTTTTTAACTCCGTCTTTTCATTATATATATATATGTGTGTGTGTGTGTCTGTGGTGTATGTGTGTGTGTCTGTGTGTGTGTG
>OZ024743.1:353185972-353363472 GCA_964016885.1 Eledone cirrhosa | reverse complement strand
ACTCTAAATCAGGGGTGTGCAAGATATTACATTGGCGAGCCACTTTTGAACATTGGAACAACTATTAGGGCCATTAATATTTATTAAGCACTATTCCAAAGATTCACCACAACTTCTTTTCATAACATGGAACTGGAAAATTATAACACACATAACCCTATCAGTGAAGCCCTGTAGTATAGGTCAACTAACAGGTTACAAAAAAAATTCTAAATAAGCCTACAAGGTAAAAATTAGAAACGGTCATCGCGGGCCACTATGACAGGTCTGGAGGAAGAGAAAGAAGGCAACAGATATTTTGTATGGGTTCATTCGTTATAAAGATTGAAGGATTCTGTCAGAAGTTGATTGTGGCCCGCAGGCCACCTGTCGCACGCCTCTGCTCTAAATCCTTGGGGCTCAGCCACGTACACGTTAATTTCATGAAAATGTCGAACAACTGGAGCATTCATCGTTATAACTAGCATAAAACCCGGAAAAAATGACGGGGTGTATATAAAAAAATACATTTAATAGTTCCTTGATTACATCATTCTATGTGATAATGCTTCAATTCCCAAATTCGATTCCTGCCGGTGACTCAGTCTCTATGTGCCTCACTTGTTCGACTGTATATATATATATATATATAAATATATATATATATATATATATATATATATATATATATATATATATATATATATTCCTCCGCTATGACCCGTCTGTTTCTTTCTTACTGCTTCCCCTTTTCTCTGTATCTCACTTCTTTTTACCCCCTCTACCAGCCACTCTCTCTGTTAGCCTCTTCCTCACACTTTCACTCACTCACTCTCTGCTACTCCCTCTCCTACTTCCTCCCGTTTGACCTGTGCGAGATTCTTTCCTCACTCACACTTCGACCAGGTTGGGTGGTCTTTATTCTCTCTCGTCCACGATTTCACAGAACTTATGTTCATCGATTTCAGGGACTTGACTCCTTCTTCCTCACTTTTCGTTGCATTACCATCTTTGTATATTTACTGTCTCGCTCGTTCCCCCTATTTACGTGTCCCAATGACTGTCTTTAGCCGTTGCTCGCACCAGCCAGAGGTATATGGTCTTTAAAGCGATGAAATACCAATGAAGGCTGGAAGATCACTGATGAAGGACTAAATTTATTCATATATATATATATATATATACACACACACAAACAATGTACGTAAGTCGAATTCTTCTTCTTCTTCTTCTTCTTCTTCTTCTTCTTCTTCTTCTTCTTCTTCTTCTTCTTCTTCTTCTTCTTCTTCTTCGCTCACTTATTCCTGAAAGGATCGTGGGGACAGAGTCCTCAAACACTCCTTCCAGTGGGTCCTGTCAGAAGCAACCGTCTCCAACTGATCTAGCTGGATCCCCAGCGAAACCAGCCAAGCTCATGGATGTTATCCAACCATCTTGCTGGTCGGTTTTGCCCGTAAAATTTGTTCAGCGATTCTTTCCTGAGACATTCTAACCACATGCTCGGCACTATGATCTTTCAATTCGGAGAAATAATGGCTCTACCTGGAGTGACTCTCTTATCTCCGAGCTATGCACTTTATCGGGTAACGTTACTCCAAAGACCCTTCGGAGGAATCCCATTTCAGTCACTTGTATTCGCGATCGTATTCTTTCGGTCATTACTCAGGATTCATGACCATACCCTAGATAAGGGTTGGCACGAATACCGAATTGAAGATAGCGAGTTTGGTTTTTACGCATACCTCCATTCTTCTGATTTCCGAATGCTGAGGCTGGCGCATTCCTGCGCCAGTTCCTCCAATGTTTGCCCTTAATTCAGCCTCCTGCCTTCCATCACTCGTAAACACGGCCCCGAGATTCTTGAACTTCTCTACCTGCTTCAGTGGAACTCCATTCACGTGTAGAGTGCACTGTGTAGGCTTCTTTGAGAGGATGAGTTTCTCAGTTTTCGCATCACTGGTTTTCATTCCAGCCATGCAGCACTCAGCATCAAACCTATAGAGTACAAGTCGGAGATCACGTTCTGTCGAGTTAAGTAACACCATGCCGTCTGAAAATTCTAGCCGACTTATTTTACACTCACTAGACGTGATACCACTTCCAACCTGGTTACGCATGTCAATCTTGTTCATGAAAACACTGAACAGGAGAGGTGATAGTATCCACCCTTGGTGGAGTCCAACTCCCACATTAAACGGTTTTGATTTAGCACCTTTTATCCGAACCCAAAAGCTCAGGTATTCGTATAGAAATATCAGGGCAGCAAGAAGATGAACGTCGATCCCAAACTCCTGCAAAACCTTCGACGGCAGATCCTGAGAAACGCTGTCGTATGCCTTTTCAAGGTCAAAAATATACCTTTCTTGTTTTGCTCACTCGATTCTCTTTTCCCACCATGCCTAGCCAAAGAAATTTCCTCTGCCACCTACCACTACTACATGGTAGTAGTGGTATGTGGTAGAGGACACATACACACACTATCTTTGATACTTTACACAATACACCATTAAAAATCACACGCGTTTAAATATACACTTACACTCACAATTGTTTCTACTTTTGGCACAAGGCCAGCAATTATCAGTACATTACTGGTACTTTATTTTATCGACCCCGTAAGGATGAAAGGCAAAGTTAACCTCGGCGGGATTTGAACTCAGCCATATAATGACACTAATACACACACACTCCACTTTGCGTTCCATCTCGTTACCAAGACTACCTAACGGCTGTCTTCATTTTCTATTATTTTGTCTTTACTCGGACCTTTTTTCTGTTTCTCCTTTGAGATCCTGTCTTTATTTTATACTCCTGAAGAAGGACTTAAGCCCGACACGTCGAACTTTCTTTTCTCTTTCCAATATAAAGCGTGAAAATAATAAGACATTTTGTACCTCTGTTTATTGTCTCCTTGAACTATATATATATATATAGTAGTAGTAGTAGTAGTAGTAGTAGTGAAGATGCAATTGGATTGCATTCACAGCTGATCAGCATTGAAATCTAAACTATAATAAAGGAAGGTCTGCGGGATTGCGTACGGTTTATTATTTTATTTATCCCGTTTGTAAAATAAGTTGGATTACTTTGAATAAATAATTGTTTCTACTTTAGGCACAAGGCCAGCAATTACCCAGTGCATTACTGGTACTTTATTTTATCGACCCCGTAAGGATGAAAGGCAAAGTCAACCTCGGTGGATTTGAACTCAGATCGTAAAGGGATGTAACTATGCTGGTAAGCATGGCGTCCGACCCTCTACCGATACTGCCAATCCACCGCCCTTTGAATAAATATTGAATGAATATTACGTAATGTATCTACTAAATTTCGTGGCTGTTGATTAAATATATTTTGTTTATTTAAAGATTCACTTCTTTAAAATTTCTGAAATGTCAACACTTCCGGTTGGCCATCGCTTAAATAAACATACTAATTTTCTCCTAATGCAGTTTATATATAATATCGTCTTTTTTAATGTATCATGGATTACGTTACTGATTAAATAAGACAGTGTAACGCAGTCTTCGTTCAGTACATATACTAACAGAAAACCTCCCGAAGGGTGGTTTTTCTGCTAGTATATGTAATATGTGATTAAATATGTATATGATACAACACTGATTCTTTGTTCCCTAATTATTTTTTTTTTTTTTATTATTATTGCCTTTCATCCTTACGGGGTCGATAAAATAAAGTACCAGTAAAGCACTGGGATAATTGCTGGCCTTGTGCCAAAAGTAGAAAGAATTATTATTTTTATTATTATTATTATTGTTCATTGATGTTATTTAACTGGAAAGAATGTTGAAATTAATATCAAGCCACTACCTGCAGCCTCAGACATTCAAGCATGCCTTTTGAAGTGTTCCAAAAAGCGGGGCTGGACTAATCTTCTTTAACCATCCTTGGAAACTCTTTGAAATAGTACCTCGTGCGCCTATGACAATCGGGACGATCTTGACTTCTTGGCAATTCCAAATCCTTTTTAACTCCCACTATAAATCCTGGTATCGGTTAATTTTCTCCCTCTCCTTTTCTTGCACTCTCGTGTCAAATGCGCAGGCTACATCTACAATCAGGCACGATCTTTTTTCCTTGTCCAAAACCACCAGGTCAGGCCTATTGTGTTCTAATTTCTTGTCTGTCTGTATCTTAAAATCCCATAGCACCTTCACCTGATCGTTTTCTATCACCGACTCTGGCTTATGCCATTTCTGACTGGCTTATACATTCTACTTCGAAGAAAATGGTGTCAATGCTACAGTCACAAAGGAACATTATATGGAGGTCCTGGAAAACTTCAACAAGGAGCTACAGACCATGTATCTATCTCTAAAGAATAAGTTCTTATTCCAGCAAGACAGAGCAAGCCCTCACACCTTCAAAGATTTGCGAGAATTGCTAAAAAATAACTTTGGAAATTGTGTGATCAGTTTGAAGATTGATTTTGAGTTGGTCCCACACAACCCTGATTTAAAACCACCAGATTTCTTTCTTTGTGGCTATCTGAAGGATTAAGTATATATCAATAAACCCAGCACCATCACTGAACTAAAAGAAAACGTCAGAGAGGAGATCAGAGCCATCCTTAGATATGTTTTTAAAGACGTTATCATGCACCTCAAAAATGCATGAAATTAAATGGGGATCACTTAGAACATATGCTGACAGAATCATATGCTAAAACTAAACATTTATTAATCACATGTTTCTCTGATTATAAGAAGTGAATCATATCGTCAAGGGATAAATATATCACGCGTTCTTGCTTCTGCAAGAAAACTTAGATTTGTATGGGAGGTAACTATTGATTAATTCTGATTCAAGGGAAGTAACTCCTACATCTAAGATTTTATTGATAATATGGTGGGAGCGACGAAATAGCTTCGCATCTTCCTTCTCCCTCTGTTGCGGTTGTTATTGTTGTTACTGTTGTCATTATTGTAGTTGTTGTTCTTCATGTCGTTTAACCCCAGGTCAGCCCAAATCAAGAATGCCTATGATTTAAAGTATTCAATCTATGACCATTCCATATTTTTCCAATGTGCAGGGATTTTAAGATCACATTACCCAAGAAGAGTTGTAGTGTGTTATTTCTAGCAAATAAACATTGAGGCTCCCTCTTTGACTTTTCCTATGTGATGGCGTGATATCATGGTAACTACTGTGCTAAACAGGGATATATGGACTAAGACAGATGGACTCAACACCTTCCCACTACACACATAGGATGAGCAAAAGTTGGTATTTCAACACAGAAAACACTCAGTAAATATACACCCTGCAATACAGACTCACCCTCATATAACTAATACATTCATCAAATGTACACCTTGCAATACACATTCTACTTATCCATCAATTACACGGACTGTAATACACACTCTACTCTCTCATCACTCTATATAACTATCATATATACACACAAGAGTAACACACTCTTGCCAGCCGTCAATATTTCTGTACCTACCAATTGCACACCTTTTAACTTAGAATCTACTTACCGTATATACTCGAATACAAGTCGATCCATATTTTTTATCTGAGAGATGGACAAAAATCCAAACCTCGTGTATAAGTCGAAGCAGCAAATCAACTCATTCACATAGGAAAAGTCAAAGAGGGCGCCTCAATGTCTATCTGCTAGAAATAACACTACATCCTTCTAGAAAATAACTCGTTGAATGTTATCTTATATTGGAAAAAGACGGAATATTCGCGGATGGAATGTTTTTAATCATAGGTTTAATCAGAGTTGATCAGGGGTTAAACAACAATTAACACAAATGCGATTTCGGTATTTTCCTCTCTTAATTTGAAAAAAAAAAATTAAAAAATAAATTTAAATAAAATTAAATCCTTTGGGGTTGGATTGGGCGATGAAAGGTTATGTCCCTTGCAAATCTAGAATGTTCTTAACTTCCATGCAGAAACTAGAATTCTCATGTCATTGGTGATTTATCTAACAATGCTTTTCACTTTTACTGCAGTAACCATGGAGAATTTTATTTTACAAAACTGCTTATACAAAAACCAAACACACTATTAAAGGAGAAAAAAGTAAATGAGAAAAGAAAAAGGAATCAAGCAATAACAGAAAAGGAGGGGGGGGGGAAAGCATCCTACCCTAGTCCGAGTGGTGCCTCAGCCGCTAACTGCGGACAAAATGGCAAAGACATTATTGCGGATAATGACCAGAGACATCCGTTGCAACAACCACCCAACCTCGCGGGGCTACTGTTTTACAGAAAACACGAGAAGTTTCGACGAGGACCGGTACAAAGAGAAAACGGTCGGTCAGGCCCCGGTATTTAACTATATCCTCTCCTCTGCATTGCAGGAAGCAGAGCCCGGGCTTGTGACCGAAATGATATGATTGGTGATGGAGAACGAGTCGCGTCACAAATTATAGATTTGATCCCTCGAAAGAGAAGAGGGTTAAACGTTGGGGCGTTTGACATCGCCACAGTCAAAGCCAGCCGGCTCCAGTTGTGACCGGCTGTGTCGAGGCTTCCTTCTAGTGATGTAGTTCAGAACGTCATGACGGAGCCGGCTGCACTAAAGCGGCAAGATAACGGGTGCAGACCGAATTTGTCAACAGCTTCACAACGGCATCTGTGTGGCTCACACACGCGGAGGCGCTGTACCACTCCAACACAGTTGTACTCGTCATCAAAAAGAGAGCCACGCACAACCGTTACGTTAGGAGGCGAAGCGTAAGCAGACGAGGCAGTACTGGTCCAAGTAAGACTCGATCTGCCTGAAGGTGGACTTGCACTATACGTCGTCCCAGTTACGCTCTACATCAGTATACTGGGTGACGGTAAGGTCTTCAGCGGTCCAATCAGCCAGAGCTGATCCCAGCTCCACGCCACGTCAGGTGCGCCGGGGGGGGGGGGGGGAGATTGAGGAACGGTAGGCTGGCAATGCCAAGTCAAGATTGGATCGGAGGTCACCGAATCTCACAGGGAGCTTCACCTGTTGCCAGCGGGAGCTGTCAAACCAAACATTGCAGCACAGCATCAGATAGTGGTATCAAGTCTGGCGAGTTGGTCTGCTAGAGGGTAGCAAGGCGCACTGCGTAACGTGAAGAGAAATTTGGAGAGAGCGAAGCAGTTCATCAGAGATGTATGTGATTAATGATTGTTTAATTTTAGCATATGTTCTAAGTGACTCCTATTTAATTCCATGCATTTTGTAGGTGCATGATGAAGTTTAGCATCGTCATCCTCGTCAAGCCTGCATGCTTGGTCTCCAGGTACTCACGTATGGCTTTCGAGAAGATTGGAGAGCCAAGAATGCAGACGGCGTCATTTGGGATCAGCCGAATCCGTCAGGAGAGAATCGATACTGCGTATGGTCCCGGAATTTGGCTTCGGCATAGCTTACATTGACGACCTCAGACTTAGAGGGCTTGATCTCCAGTCCTAGGTGCCTTAGAGCAGGGATCCTAAGTTGCTTGAGGTCCTCAGCAACAGACTCAACCGAGCAGCAGCATCCAAATACCAGACATTGAAGGTAGGACCGACTGAGTGGGCGATGTCATCAACAACTAGCACAAAAAGGAGCGGGCTGAGTGGGTCCCCTGCTGCAAAGGTGATCTGTCTGTCAGCAGCCATAAGTATACTGGATGTCCCATAAGAGAGGTAGGTGAGAGGGTGCAACGAGGAAGCACTTCGTACACCTTTCTAAATCGTGATATCGCCTAACGCTGTTGAAGCCGTTGCGCATGTCCAGTTTCCCTAGGAGGTGGTGACGGAGGCCTATGCTCTATGAAGTGTTTGGCCACATAAGCCTCATATCCACTTAACTCCCACCTTAAATTGGACAGGGCTGAATACCTTGCTTATGGCGTCAACGACTGACAATTAGGTTATCTTCACCACAAGTCGCCAAAAGACATTGCCTACTGTAATGGATAAATGCCAGTCATTCTTCTTCAACTCCATCAAATTGACCGAGAAGATATCACGGGTATGACAGGAGAGATCAGCATGAAGAAACCGAGCTGCCCAGGCTGCAGGCCATCAACTCTGCCACATCCTCGCCAGATGCAAACAAAGCAGCAATACTATAAGAAATCTAGAAGTCCCTGATATCAGCTAGTGGGTCAGGGTGCTCGAGACAGAAAACTGTTAGGACCTCCAGTGTGAACTGGAGTAGTGTCGCTCAAGGCCAGCACACATATCACAGCTAAAACGTCGCCCTCAATTAATTTGAGCACGGAGTCATTTCGCAGTCGGAGGGTGACTTCATGTGTGGTGTTGGCATAGGTGGACAGTGTAGAAGTAAGGTGAGAGGTAGTCAAAGAAAACGGAGTAGCTCGGAGCGAGCCTTGAAGTCAGAGGGAACCGAACACTCCATATCGGGATCCCAAGTAGAAGCAACACGAAACCGAAGGGTTTGTTCCAGTCTAGCATTGTTGGTATCAAGCCCTTTGGCCACTAAAGTGAGGGCTGCCCCGAGTATCCTAATAATGACTGTCTGAGGCAGGAGATTGAAACAAATTCCTACCCATGCTGGTGTGTAAGAAGGACGTTTAAAATCCACATTACTCTATATATTTACTATTGTATTTTCACAGCAAAGAAGTTACCTAATTATCTCACATAATATCAAAGCCACAAGAATCTGATATTTATTTTGAGAACAATACCTTAACATTAGGATGAGTAGCCAGTTATGGCCAGTTTGAACAGAAAGGCGAGATTTTTGAACTCTGAATAAGAGAACCAGAACAACTACTGCAACAAGTTTTATTCAACACTTTAGGATTCTTCGAATATGAGATGGACAGAATTATTAAATAAGGCAAGATATTTTGTCCAGCGTATACTCTCAAGTCTCAAATAATAGGTGGGGGGGTTGGAAAATTAGTAAATTTTCTAGGTTGTTTCTGTTCATTTGTTTGAAAACCAGAATTAGTCATTTACTTCACATACTGAGACCCAAACCCATCCCATTTATTTTATAACAAGGGATTTCTAGTAATATACTTTTGTCATTTTTTTTTTTTTTTATTTATTTCGTTGGAAATAGATTAACAAAATTGAATAAGCAGTGTGGTTGGAATAAGATCCAGCAGATTTGGAAAAAAAAAAAATCTGAAAAAAAAAAAAAAATTGAAAGAGTGATTGACACAGACGCTCAATCTATATATAGATTGTTGGATGGAAGTCGCTCGCTCAATGCATCTGTGTAAAAAGGAAGGAAGGGGATGGTGAAAAATCTATAGCAAAAGAACGGCTGACGTTCCGTTTGCTACACCTTACATGAAAGACATACATTCTCACAAATACAAATACAGAGTGTATATTTGTGTGCATTTATACTTGTACTCTTGCACATATACACATGCATCAGCATGTTGAAAAAGAATTCTAGTTAAAAATACAATACATTCTTTTGTACAACATTTGATAGATTATCCTACAAATAGTAAATATTTTTTAAAAATAAATAAATAAATAAATAAAAAATAATAAATAAATAAATAAATAAAATATATAAAAACTATTAAAAAAAAAAAATGTATAACATTCAGCTAGTTTAGGTTTTAATATAAGAAATATCAGAACTGCAAACCAACAAATTTTTTATTATTTTTATAAAAAGATCAAAACAAAAACAATTTAAAAAGTTACAGAATAGTAATAAACACAAATAAAATTACAAAATAAAAGGAAATATTCTAGTTTCCGTCAGTCGACTGACCATACTGAAGAAAACCTAGGGTGAATATAACCAACTACATTAACACTGGATATATATTTATTACATTATTTTTTGGCTTAACCTTGGAAGAGTGAAAGACCAAGCTAACCGGATCAGTTCTTTTATTCAAATGTACAAAGATGTATACAAATACTGGGAATTTTGTTCAACATTGATTCTAAGATATTTTAGCATGGTGGTAAGACAATATACAGATGAATGACAGCTTTAAAACTTAGATTGAAGAAATTTAAGCAAATAAAAAATAACCGAATTAGATTTTTTTATTTTATTTTATTTTATTTACAAAAACGAAATTTTTTTTTTTTTTATTAAACAGCACTAGATTAATATCTCACTATACACAAAAAGGGGACATAAACAGTGACGAGAAAGAACGAAAGTAATCTGAACTGTTTACTAGTGTGCATTTGTGTGATATGAAATAGGAAGACAATAGCCGAGCAGGCACAAAGATTATAATATGAAGATGGCAACCTACTGAGGTCAAACATTATCAATACAACAGGCTGATGCTGAAAAGTCAAACGTTATGAGCTAATGATGTCAGGCAATAAAGTTAATCACATGTACATATTTTATGACATCAACTTCCACATCATATAGGTTCCTATGATTAGAAATATGTGCGAACCTAAGTAAGCAAGATCTAGCTAGACACACCAGCTAGTCTGAGAAGCCAGTAACTCTGCCTGGAGAAAGACTCATCTAACCCTTGCAAGCAAAGGAGCTGGACAGACGTTAATTGATGATGATGATGTGTATATATATGTATGTATATGAATAGATATTATCATATGAAAACACTGACATGTATGTAGATAAGAGCTAAAGTTCACATCTAGATCAATACTGGTAAAGGAAATATAAAATACAAGTGAGAGTATATCGAGGTATAGGTGTGGATGCATGCGTATACACATTACATTAGCTCGAGAACATAGGAGACCATACATCATCATCATCATCGTGTCTGCACATTTGTAGAAATGTATATACAGAGGTACATGAATATTAGTGTTTGGGTAAGTAAAATTGCTGTGATTAGTATTAGTGGTAGTAGTATTGTTGGTAATGATAATAGCAGTTTCATTGTCACCTGTAATGTGGTGTTAGGTTGACCCACTAATGCCCAAATTCAACATTGCCTAAAATTTGTTTTAAAAAGAAATATTTTTAATTATTTTTAATATGATAACAGAGGAAAGTTTTTTTTTTTGTCTGAATTCACAAATTGAAAAATTCACAAGACACTAACAAATTGAAGACTTCAGTAAAATTAACTGTGTGCACATGCACGCACGCACACGCACACACACGCATAATTTTCTATATAACTATATATAAAAATTATATATGTATGTATGAATCCATTAGCACCTGATGGATTCACAGGAGCACTGTGATATACAACATGTCAGAACACAGCCAGTTTCTTCTGGAGAAAGAGGAAGCAAGAAAGAAATATAGAGGAAGAATCAACCTCAGTATTGGACTGATCATTTTTTTTTTTCTTTTGTCAACTTCGAAAGGATAAAAAGGTTAAGTTGACCTCAGCAGGATTCGAACTCAGAGCCAGAACAAATACCACAAAGCATTCTAATGTTTTAACGACTTGCCAATAGGTATGTATGTGTAAGATGTGCACATGAAATTATACTGACAATAGGAACAAGATCAGTAAAAGCAGAAGTGCTGCACTCGATATCTGAAGTGGAAGGATAAATCTACTTTCAAGATTGGACTATTTGTTTTTTATTATCAAGTTGAATTAGAGATCCAGAAAGCAACTTCATTTCAAAGACGAAAAGAATTATCAGTGATCGAATGTAAATACAAGGGGATTCTAAACAGTACAAATTTCAAGATAAGCATGATTCAAACTAAAAAATTCTCTACATGCATATATTATAAGTAAAGGCTACACTGACATGATTGGTGCCAGTTAAAACCATTTGATAAAAAAAAAAAAAGAAGGAATGTTAGTTTCATTAGAGATAACCTCTAGTAAATGCATCCAGCCCACATTGTAAAGAAGATGGTGAAAGAAAGATCAGTAAGGAACATGATATACAACAGCTAAGTTAACTGGTTTTCTTGCATGTGTGTATCTTGGATGAAAAGGACTACAATTTATGATGTGATGAAACAACCCTCTTCAACCAATACAGACATAAATTGGTGTGCATGTATGAGTCATGATCAGGACTAAAGAGATATTCCTTACATATAATTTGGGTGGAAAAACTGCTACAAATATTTTAAAAGATTTATGGTATAATTTATATCTAATTAAATAAGACTCACTCCCCACTAAATTCAAAAATCTCCAAAATAGAAGATATACAAGAAATTCTCAAGTTTTGTAGTTTTTGTCTTTGTTAAGATAGGGTAAAGAAAAAAAAAAAAAAAAAAAAAGAATCTGAATTAGACTGTGCATTCCAAGCAAATGCCTTTCTCATAGCTATAAAATGGATGAAATGTCAGAGATATCACATGACTCACAAAGAGAAGTTGAAATTTAAAAAAAATAAATTAAAAAAATCTAAATTTTCTGGAATAGAACAGTGCAGAAGGTTAATCTCTTTAGAGCTGAAAAGAAAGTGAAAATAAACTTTAAACCTCAATTATGACTAAGATTTCGTGTGCGGCTCTTATAGCAGAATTTTGGAGTCACAGGAACAGTAGGAGGTAGTATATTTCGTTGGATCTCAACTGGTTTATACTGTCGGATCGGCATGGCCTTGTGAACAGCCTCAGTTCTTAGCCGTTGGATTTCTTTCTCCTCTTCCTCTTGCCTAATTCGTTCCTTCTCCAATTGCAATGCCTGTGTCTCCAACTCGAGGATCTTCTTCTGCTCAAAATACTGCTGACGCTGCGCTTGTCTCAACTCTGTGTTCAAATTGAACTCAACAACCTCTGGCAATAGAAAGATACAAAATATTATTTCTCAGTAGACACTGACATTTTACAGAAGAAACATCAGAGGATTGTAGGAGAGGGGCAGAAGTGGGGCTCCATTGGTTAAGATGGCAAGGTCTAGATACACATTAACACATACATATATACCATCATTTAATGTCCTCTTTCCACAAGCGTGAACCTAATAAACTAATATTTGTACTGCCTGTTTTTGTTCCTGTCTAAGATTTAACTATACAGAGAGAGAGAGAGAGAGAGAGAGAAAGAAAGCGCAAGAGAGAAATTGCGTGAGAGATAGAGAGAGAGAAAGAGAAAGAGAGAGAAAGAGAGAAAGGTGTTTATGAATACCATTTACAATGTATATAGATTGGTCAGAAAACCATAAGGAAATGGTGCTTTTCTGAACAAAGTCGCTTTTGATTTTTTTCTCCAAGACACTCCCTTGTCACATGACATGTACATGTACCATCAGAAATGCAGAGAACCAATGATTGACCCATTGGAAACGTGTAAAGATCAATATTATTGTTCAGCAATTAAGATATAAATATATATACAGCACAGTATTCTACAGGCTTGGCCTTCTTCCTCTACTCTCAACTGATAATTTGTCAATTACTATACAAGAGGAAGATACAGTTGGCATAGTTGATGAAATCAAGTTCACATTCGTTTTTACGTGCTGGCAAGCATTAAATGAGACCTTTTGAGGCCAAATCCTAGGGTTGGATGTGCAAATTCTTACTTGCTTTTTAAGGTAACGGATCTTTGCACATCTAACCTCTGAGCAGCAGTATCTCTATTTACTTGGAATCTAAACAAACAAACACTGCGTGCAATGATGAGTGTGAAGAGAAAAGGCACACACATGCATACACGATAGGCTTCCTTAGTAACATCATTTAACATCCATTCTTCCTGCTAGCTAAGGTTGGTTGGGTCTTCACAGATCAAATCAGCACTTAAATGTGGCTGACCTCACAGTTCACATCTATCTTACATATGGTCCCACAGTATCAGGTACATTTTATTGTGACACCAACACTAGTGTTATGTCTTCGACACAACTGAAGGGTCCTTGAAACCCTTTGTTTGGCAAGCTTTTTACGACTGAATGACCTTCCTATGACCAACCACTTTACAGCATGTACTGGGTGCATTTATCGTGTAGATCACTAACACATGGGAAATTGTCATATCCTTCAAGGGTCCAACCCTTTGTTTGGCAAGCTTTCTATGGCTGGATGCCCTTTCAATATCCAACCACTTTACAAGGCATTAATTAGTCAGCTTGAAGCCATAAAAGATGCTTGCTCAAAATGCTATGTAGTGGGATTGAACCCAAGACTACATGATTGAAAGTCAACTTCTAAGCCATACAACCTAGAATATTATATGGAGTTTTAGTCAGACACTACCATCTCTGCCACTCCAGCTTTCTCTTTTGACACAAATTCACACATTCAAAGATGCAGCTGATTAAACCAACCAAGAAGAAAAATCGAACCATAAGTACATGATGGATTCTGTCACATACTTCCCCACCCTTAACCCTTTAATGTTCAAACAGGCCAAAACCGGCGAGAATTCTCTACCTTTTTCTGTTGAAACTGGCTGTAACTGGTCACTCAAACTAATGTTAAGGTATTGTTCTCAAAATATATACTTTCAAAATCTGATTCGATATTATGTGAGATAATTATGTGAGGTAAACTCTTTACCATGAAAATATAATAGTATATATAGAGTAATGTGAATGCTAAAGGGTTAAGAAATAAAAAGAAAAAGAATACCTACCAGCTGTGTATTTATGATCTAATTTTGGTACAAACGGATTCTTCTTAAGGATATCACATGGTTGTGCTTTAAATTTGAACTTCTCTTCTAATAATCTGGCTTGCTCTTCAAGCTACAATCAGTTACAATCACCCTCATAATTACAATCATCATCACTAGTTAAATAAAATTACAGATGTAATTAACACAAAAATAGATCAACAGACAATCTTCCCACTTACTCCTAAGAGGGTCATGGGGGCACACTCATTCCAGCAGGTCCTATTAGAAGCAACCATCTCCAACTGATCTGGCTGGATCGCCAAGTGAGACTAGCCGAGCTCATGGATGTTATCCAACCATGTTGCTCGGTGTCTACCCTGGGTTTCTTGCCAGTTGGTTTTCCCTGCAAAATTTGTCCAGCGATTCTTTCATGAGACATTCTAACCACATGCCCATAGTATTGGAGCTGTGATCTCTCAATTCGGAGAAGTAGTGGCTTTACCTGGAGTGATGTCCGAGCTATGCACTATCGAGTAACATTACTCCAAAGACCAAATATGTTTTTAAATAGTTTTGAATCGTAGAACCTGAGGTAGTTTCAAGTAGATCAGTATCAAAAAGGTGAATGCCCACCAACATAGTTCGCTTTTTATTAAATTAACTCAAATCATTAGTCAATATTTAAGAGCATTAGATTGTAAGAAGATGAAGAGAGGGTGCAATCAGTTTCACCAAACTAAAAAAATTAGGCATTAAGATCAAGTCAAATTTGTGAGATATATTACAACAAATATTTGAAAAAAAAAAAATCTAGTTCTTTCTTCTCCGCATCCAATATATTCACAGGTCCAAGATTTCCTCTGAATGCATCAACATCAATTTCAGAAAATTGATTGCTCCATTCTAACATGGGTTCGCTATTGTCTTCATTTTTACTTGAATTCATCGATATATCATCAGAATCAGATCATGACATCAAGTCAATCTCAGATAAATTCTGTTCATTTTCAATAAAGAATCTTATTTCTTTTGTGCTTCAACTAAATCAGTTTCAATAAAACCTTCAAAAATGTTTCGTTTTCAGTTTCAGACACCATATTTGTTGATAAAAATTATCGTTATTAAAACGTTCTCTTATTTACAAAACACTCCCTGATTTGGTTGAACAAAAAATAGTTTCCTCAGTCATCCAATCACTGAGTATTTTACATCAGAAACGAGTACCCATCAGACCACTACTGTAGTCATGGTTCAACTACAAATGTGAAATGTAAAAAAATTTGCAGCATCCTTCAACTTTCATTGACATTCTAATGTCACTACTACAGTCATAGTTATAGGGCAAGGGGTTAAACAAGGATGAAAGCAATATCATTAACACCCACCTGTGACTGTTTCTCTTCAATCCTTTTCTCGACACGTTCTTCAATTAACAATCTGAATGGCTCTGGTTTCGTTAAAGCCAAAGGTTTTTTCTCAGGGAGACCAGGCTTGTAATTAGGGATTGGGTTGGCATAAAAGTCAGACACCTGGAAAACAAGGAAAGTAGTTATGTGTAGTAATATACAACTTAAACAACAACCACACTATATAAATAAAACATATGCCGGCCTACTCGCCAAAGGTTCCATTCATATTTCTACACAGTGAAGATGAATGCTGACAATGAAAACGCTGCAATATGAAAACTGTAGCGAAATCTGTCCCCGCCTTGATCCCTGGGTGGCATTTAACGGTCATTTTCTGGGCTGTCTTCTTTCAGGCATAAACAAGTCAGAGTGGACGACTAGGGGACAGAGGAAGCGACAGATATAAATAGCCTGTCTAAGATCAAGTTCGAAGCAGTTCTTGATAGAGTAAACATGTAAAACATTTGCTGCCCTTTGGGCCTTACAGACTTTCTCTTTCTCTCTTTCACTCAATCTCTATATCTTGGTCTCTTTCTTAACTAACCCAGTGAAGTTCATGAAGTTTTCTTGGTAAATACAATTTAATTCTACTTTTACAAACAAACAATACTCATAATCCTTGTGTAATTTTAGTATAACTACGGCGTGAGTTATTTTCAATAAACTAATAATATAGCAGTTTGGTGTCGTCGTGGTTCATTTATAGATATTCATTTTCTCTGTGATCAAGGAACTATCATATCATCTTATTGAACACTTACTCACTTAAATGAACACATGCAACCTCTGGTCATACTGTAGCACACAACAGTGACCACACAACACAGCAAGCTACAAGCAAGTGAACACACAAGCAACAAACGAATCAACACCACAATAAAATCAATTCACCACTTCGACCAAACAAATAATCGCTATAACTCCTTCCCTAGCTGGTGAAAAAAAAAAAAAATCATCCAATGCCAGCATTATTTAATATTTCATATATATGAATGAATCCATATACATATATATGTTCAATTCTCAAATACATATATATAAGTTCAATTTTCGGTCCGGGTGATGTGTTGTTTCCTTGAGCAAGACATTTTATTTCACATTGCTCCAGTTTACTCAGCTGTAGAAATGAGATGATAGGACTGGGGTCCCTATCATTCCACTGCAAAGTGGTCGTGGAGGTGCCACGGCAAAAACGCACCCAGCCCATACTGTAAAATGGACGTGTAGGTGCCATGGATAAAAAGCACCCAGCACTCACTGTAAATGAAGTTGGTGTTAGGAAGGGCATCCAGCTGTAGAAATCAAGCCAGAATCAGTTCCCGTATGAGCAAGGCATGGTCAGCCGACCGGACACTGCCCACAACAGGACAACCTGTCTAACCCATGCTAGCATGGAAAAACGGACGTAAAACGGTGATGATGATGATGTGGATATGTGTTTTAGGGACGATTTCCCCCACTAAAGCAGGAGTTAGAATGGCAGGCTACACCACAGGTTTTTCATACTCATCATGGAGCCTTTTTAAGCAATGTTTATGTCCAGATGGTTTTCTTGGCAGCAACCCTTTTACTTAGCTGACAACACGCAAGCATACAGAACCCACTCTAAACATAATAAACACGTGTGTGTGTGTGTGTGTATGTGTATGTGTGTATATATATATATATATGTGTATGTGTGTGTATATATATATATATATATATAACAGACAGAAAAGTAATCACATCTTCCCAAAGAACAATACAAACCTTTAGGTTCTCTTCATATATTTTTTTAATATGCTCTTCTTTCTTCACTATATAATCTTTCATCCTATCATCAAATGTGAAAGGTTCTTGCACTGTACACCGATGGTCCAACTTTGGCTCAAACTTTATGCCACTGTGGATGTAGGGTCTGTACTTGGGCTTCTTTATCAAATTCTCCTGAATAGAGACAAGTTACAAAAATAAAACTTCAGTGTGAGTGTATGCATAAGAATATTTGCACGTGTAAATATGTATACATTAGCGTGGCTGCCAGTGTAACCAAAGTCAGCATGTGGTGAAGACATTTATCTTAATACATAAATATTCACTCATGCAAAACCAGGTTTTTGGGGAAGAGTTTGGGTTGATCAAATGCAGGGAAAAGCGGACATAAAATGATGATGATGTTACTACTGTTGATTTTTTCTCCAAAACCTTAACATTTTGTAATAATCAAACACTATTAGAGAAAAGACCAATTATTAATGTGATATAGTTTAATGCTTTTCAAGACTTGTTTGTAATCAACAGCTTAGTCTAAAAGAAGGGACCCAATCAGAGTGATAAGTTATATATCGTAACAGTAAATGAAAGAGACACAAACAAAGGAACACATGAAACAGAAAATGAAGTCCATACTAAGACTACATTAACCCTTTAGCATTTAAACTGACCGTATCATTCCAGAATTCTCTGACCTCTTTCTGTTC
The DNA here is from genome assembly GCA_964016885.1 of Eledone cirrhosa. Taxonomy (NCBI): domain Eukaryota; kingdom Metazoa; phylum Mollusca; class Cephalopoda; order Octopoda; family Eledonidae; genus Eledone; species Eledone cirrhosa. The sequence continues at coordinate 353,345,186 of OZ024743.1, read as the reverse complement.
AAACTGGCTGCTCATACTGATGTTAAGGTATTGTTCTCAAAATAAATATCAAAATCTCAGATTCCATATTATGTAAGATAAAGCCTTTACCATGAAAATACAATAGTAAATATAGAGTAATATAAATGCTAATGGGTTAAGAAGCAGGAGAGGAAGTCACAAATATGAGTATGACTGGCCATCCTGCTACCTCTCAAGATTATGACAGTACTAAACTCTTGATACCAACCGACCTAAAATAATTCCTGGTCGTAGGCTATAAAACTGCCCATTTTAAAATGTCTATCTATATTAAGTCCTTCCATCATAATTATATTTAAAGAAGTGTCCCAAACATCAGCTTATTGATGAAAAGGTTATTTTACTGAATTCCTCCAAACTTTTGAATACTTTCAAAATTAATTGAAACATACTGGCTATTTTTACAAGTTCACAGTTGCACGACCTGCAAGAAATAGCAGCCAAATCTCCCCTGTCTTATAAAGTGAACAGTGGATAGTGCATTCCTAAATACAAAAAGACAGGATCGCCAAAGCTTGAATGCTTTTAACCCTTTAGCATTTACATTATTCTTTATATACTACTGAATTTTCATGGTTCATGCTTTATCTCGCATATCAAATCTATGAGACTGGTATTTATTTTGAGAAAAATACCTTATCAGTTTGAGTGGCTGGTTTAAATGCTAAAGGATTTTAAACATAGGTCTACTTGATGAGAGCTAAATTGGTGTTAACTTTGAAATTGCCCATGTCACCTACTAAAGTGAAGCATGACCAATTGCTGTGTAAATGTCAGAAGTGGAGAGTGCGAGTCACGGAAGACAAAAGATCAATAGATCAAATAGTTTGACTTCAACTGGAATAAACCCCTTAGCCGTGACTTTCTGCTACTAACTCACCACTAATCTTTGTAAAGATGGCCTTTTTCTTAGATTATTGATACTGACAGCAGCCTACAAAATTTAGAAAGATGAACAACATTCATCACCCACTGAGATTTGAAATCAGATTCATTAAGATGCAAAACTAGATATAGAAAAGCATCTAGCCATTGCCACCATGATAACAAAAATGGTTACTTAAACTGACACAAAGCCAAAAATATTGCAGGAGCATATATCATCAAATTAATTGGTACTTATTTTATCAATGCTAGTATCCTTTCAAATTGGAATATAAAGGAATGTAACCAAATACAAGGAAAGATATACCTGTTTAGGCTCTTCTATGTGAGGTCGACTGATACGCTGCTTCAATGCAAATGCAGGAGATGCTGGAATTGTCAGTGGAATAGTTTCAGGTTCTTTCACACCCTGAAAGAGAAAAATAAACAGGCTTCAGTTGTCATTTTTATTTTTGTTTTTTCTACTTCAAAACATACAACTGCCAACACAACCCAAGAAGGAAGCATTTATGTGGTCATTCATCTTCAACAGCCAAATCTTACAAACACACACTACCATATTTAAACTCTTTAACACTAAACTACCTGAAACCATCCCTGGATCTATGATACTAGGCTGTTTATTTTCAATTATCTATTTATCTAAAGACCTTCCCTCATAATTTTATATAAAAACAGAAGTTTCTCCAAACATCAGATTAAGAAAATTAATTATTACTTAATATCTCAAAATTCTTGATTACTTTTTAAATGATTCAAAAACCATAAGCAGTGTCTCACATGAGAAATATAACGTAAGGGTTAAAACGAAAAGACATTTGTTAATGTCATTTTCAATGTATGTATGGTCCCATAACACCTGATAGAGTCATGGGGGCGCTGTATTGTCATTTTTAATATATTGTATATAAATAAAGCCTTGATCACAAGTTCGCTCGATCATAGTTGATCTGACACTAAACAACCGAAACCAAGTCAGACACAATCATCTGATTAAATTCATTTTGCAATTACATGTCTGTTTTCAATGTCATTCATTCCATGGCACTTTGGATATTTTCTACTAAAGACTTGGAGGTTAAACCAAAGCCTTAAGTGAAATGTGATAACGCAAATTGTGCAGAAGCCCACCAGAGGGTCTATGCCAGTTCTAAGATGATAGACTTTATCCATTGGCCAGTTTAATATCCCTACAATGTCCAGTGCTTTTAGTGGAATATACTCTGTAGTAAGCATTCAGGCCAAATGTCTGGCCTTCCTCTCACCAACTTTGGAAACCCTGAAAAAAAAAAAAATGGATAGTGCTCTTTCTTTTCTGACAAAGTCATCGAAAAAAAGAAAAACATTACAAAAACAAATGTTCAAGTACCACAACTCCTCGAAGTATATCAATGGGAACAGGCTGAGCATGGAATTGGTAATCAATTTCATCATCTGTCATGGCCTTCTTCGTTGATGGAATCTTGCTGCCAGGCAAATCAAATGGCTTCACAATGGTTAGCTCTTTCTTCGGTACTTCCTTCACACCAACTGGTGCCTCTAAGATCTTCCTATTTACGTCCTTTGCTTTGAACTGGTACCTATACCACAGCAAAGAGAAGAGGAATTTCAAACTGAACAATAATAATAGTACTTTCAAATATTGGTACAAAACCACAAATATTTGAGGAGGGATGGTTTAGCTACAAACAAAGGGTACATTGGATGATGCCTGCGTGAAAAGTGTAAAGTTCTTTGGCAATGTGACAGGCAGTAAATGAGATATGAAGGCTATATGAGATATGAAGGCTATAAGAGATATGAAGGCTATAAGAGAAATGAAGCGAGCATACTGTTGTGTAATGTTATTGTGCATAAACAATGGGGCATGGATGAACTGAGAAAAAAAATGTGTATAAGAGAATTAGATGTAGCATACAAGAAAGAAAACTGTGCTAATATGAACACATGATGCATATGGATGATTAACATTGGATGAAAAAGTGCTATGAGATGACAAAGGAAGACGGAAAAGCCTTGTTGAATGTGGTTAGCTCTGATCAAAAATACTGCTTCACAAATATGACAAAGGAACACCACAAATGCATGTGAAAATGGACTAAAATGATGAATTGAATCCCAATAAATCAAGTATTTTAAAGCCTTGCTACATTCCCATGCTTTACCAAGTGCATTTTCTTGTGGTACCAGCACTAGGAATGCTGTTGTCTTTGAGACAGCAGAAGAGTCCTCCCAACCCATTTTTTTTTACAGGTTTTCTACAGCTAGGCACTCTTGTCACCAAACACTTAACAGAATGTACTGGTACATTTATCATGGGGGTTCGCCAACACTAGGGAGGCTGGAATGCATTTGAGCAAAAGTGATGCTAAATTGTGGCTGACCTTGGGGTAAACAATAGTAAAAATAACAAAGCCATACAAAGTGAAAGAGAAATGAAAATAGTTTACATCTTTATCTCTTCTAGTTCCTTCTCTTCCAACTCTTTTTGGCTGAGAACGTGCACAGGTCGTGATCTTTCAATACAGCTCAACTGAGGTGATTTGGCAATGGTACATCTTGGTGCACACCAAGCTTTTTTTGGTGCAGGCTCTGAAAGACAACAGAAAATCAGATTAAGAGAAAGGGGTGAATTAAACGAGTACATGTGGAGAGGAGACAAAAGGACAATAAGAATGTATTTAGAGAGAGCGCGGGAGAGGAGAACAGTAATAGAAGGGTATTTCTGAAGTTGAATGATCAGTTGCTTTACTGTCGATTGTCAAAGTAAGAGTTACCTCCCTTGTATCATTATGAGTAATTAACATCTAAAACAACATGCAGCTAGCTAGATATTTAGTCTAACTTAATATCCTTTTCTACTACCTAAATATTTGATCAAAACAATTATCCTACAAAATAAAATTAGCTGCTGTTCCAATATTTCTAATAGAAGACACTGAAAATAATCAAGATTTTGGCTGGATTTAGTTAAATAACTAACTTTCTAACTTAAGCAGGTGTTTGGAATATTACTTAAAAGTTCTTCATAGAATTATGATGAAACAATTTTGGATAGTGAAATGAGTGAAGTTTCAGGCAGTTTAGTATAAAAAGGGTAAAATATAAAAGGAGACTAAAACAACTTCTCAAATACCTTTCGTTTGACGAGTTCTGAAGCGTTCTGGAGTTTTTTTAGAGAAATTGATAATTTGTTCTGCTACTGACTGAAATTTGCTGGTGGTTGTAGACTTATTGTGACTGGTTTCACTGAACTTAAAAGGTTGAACAACCGTTCTTGCTGGTACCTTACTTGCAAGCTGAGAGAGAGAGAGAGAGAGATGAAATAGATAAATATATATTATGAATTCTATTATTCTTTAATTGGTTTCAGACATTGGACTAGGGATGGGTCAGGGCAGTTATTTCCAGGTTTTCAGACTATTATCTGTTACAACTTGGTCCTATTTTATAATCTGCTTTGATTTTTACATAAAGATTTGCAACAAATATAGGTTTCCATAATTCATTGGCTGCTACTTCCCTACTACTACATCATTTTTGCATTCTCTTTCCCATGCTGACATGGGAGGTTTTGAAAATGTTTTACAGCTTGAAGCCTTTCCTGATGCCAACCCCTTTTAGTTGCCTCTTACAATAAGCAAAGATACAGTGTGTCAGTATTGTAAAAACCAGGACACACACGGCACAATGAAATTGGCTAGCAGCAAGGTCTTCATGAAAGTACTGCCAAGAGATTCTTGTTTTGTAGAATTTAAAAAAAAAGCATATGATCGTGCTCATCGGGACCTGTTATGGAAGGTTCTGCAGGAGTATGGGACCGATGGTCAGCTTCTTGCTGCCTTGATGTCTATACATATACCCAAGTATTTGTGTTCAAATAATTGGTGCTAAATTGAAACCATTCAATAAAGAAGAAATTCCAAACATGGAAGCATGGCCTAGAATCAAAAGGCCTTAAAATTAACTTGTCTAAGACTAAAGTTCTAGTATGTAGGAAGGAAAATAGGGTACTGGTCCCCTCTGGGAAATGGCCATGCTCAATGTGTAGGAAAGGAGTCAGCAGAAATTCCATTTTATGTCCCAAATGCAAACTATGGGTACATAAAAGATGTAGTGGGATCACAGGTAAACTATCCAAGAACGTAGACTTGATATGTGGCCGTTGCTCAGGTGCAATAAGTAGCAAGTGCCCAGATGGTTCTATAGAAATAGTGGACACCTTCCATTACCTGGGTGACAAAATCAGCAGTGGTGGAGAGTGCTCTGAAAGTACAGTAGCCTGAGTCAGAACGGGATGGAAAAAGTTCAGAGAGCTTATACCACTATTGGCCGCTAAAGGTTTCTCTCTAAAAATGAAAGGCAGACTGTATGATGCCTGCATACGAACAGCAACATTACATGGCAGTGAGACATGGGCATTGTGTGCAGATGATCTGCGCAGACTGGAGAGGAACGAAGCTTGCATGCTCCGTTGGATGTGTAATAGCAATATACGTGAACGGCAAAACATAAATGAACGAAGTGAGAAATTAGGAATAAGAGGGATCAGATGCTGTTTACTCGAGAGACGACTACGTTAGTATGGTCACGTGATGCGCATGAATGACGACAGCTGTATAAAAAAGTGTAGGGCGATCAAAATTGATGGAAGCTACGGAGTAGGCAGACCCAGAAAAACCTGGGACAATTTGATAAATTCCGACCTTACACACTTACACCTCTCCAAGACAATGTCACTGGACCGAGATCTTTGGCGCTATGCAGTAATACAGAAGACCCACCTTGCCTAAGTACAAAGCGAAACCTACAGTCAGTAGGCAGCTCTTAACCAAAAATACACCCCCGTCTACATCACCCTTTCTCTGTAAAGTTATGTTGGTACTACAACATCCAGTCCTAAATAAATGATGTCATGTAGGTGTCATGACAAAAAAACACAGTCCACGCTGTAATGTGGCCGTGTAGGTAACACGATAAAAACCTCCCAGTCCACACTGTAAACGTGGTTGGTGTTAGGAAGGGCATCCAGCTCCTATACGAGCAAGACAACAAATCTTGCCTCAAGTGGGACAATTCCCGTCTAAACCCATGCTAGTATGGAAGATAGATGTTAAACGATGATGATGAGAGTCAGACTTCACCAAGAGTGCATACTGCCACCTCTCCTGTTCATTATTTTCATGAACAGGATTGCCATGCAGCTGGGTTGGAAGTGGCATCACAACTGGCAGGTGCAAAATCAGTCAGCTGGAATTTGCAGATGACATGATTACATAACTTGACAGGTGATCTCCGACTTGCACTGGATAGGTTTGATTCCAAGTGCTACATGGCTGGAATGAAAATCAGTACTGTGAAAACAGACATCCTCTCAAGGAAGCCTACGCAGTGCACTACACATGAATGGTGTTCCACTGAAGCAGGTGGAGAACTACAAGTATCTTGGGGTGTGTCGACAAGTGATGGAAGGCAGGAAGCTGAATTAAGTCCAAGAATTGCAAGAGCTGGTACAGTAATGTGCCGTCTTCAGCATTCAGTAATCAGAAGGGAGGTATAAAAGCCAAACTCGCTATCCTCAATTCAGTATTCATGTCAACCCTTTCTTATGGTCATGAATCTTGGGTAATGACCAAAAGAATATGAACGTGAATACAAGCAGCCGAAATGGGGTTCCTTCGAAGGGTCTTTGGAGTAACGTTACTCAACAGAGTGCAGAGCTCAGAAGACCACTCAAGTTAGAGCCACTACCTCTCCAAATTGAAAGTTCACAGCTCTGATATTATGGGTATGTTGTTAGAATGCCTTAAACAGTCGCTGGACAGATTTTACATACAAAACCAACTAACAGGAGACTCAGATGTAAACCTCGGGGTTTACACCTGAGCAAGATGGTTGGATAACTCGGCTGGTCTCACTCGGGGAACCAGCTGGATCAGTTGGAGATGGTTACTTCTGACAGGACCCGCTGGATGGAGTGTTTGAAGACTCTACCCTAGGAACCCTCCTAGGGATAAGTGGGTGAAGAAGCAGTTCTTTCAATCTTTCATACCAATGTAGCAAAGACCATTATACTCGATCTAAAAGAGATTGCAGTGTTCTTGAACTGAAGAGTCCTATCAACCTTAGAGACTAGATGTGACAAAGGTATGTGTTTAAAGTGACTTCAGCATATGGTCTTGTGTTTAATTTGTATGCATCATATATCTTGAACAAATACCTACTACAACTTGGAGTTGACAAATTATCTTATTGGCAAAATTTGCTAGACAGTGAAACTACTGAACAAAATGTTTATATATTGTGTAATTTATGTAACTATTTTTCCTTGCAGGCTCTATGACAAGCTTCTCCATTATGCCCTATTCTCTGTAACCCCACTCACTAACTCTCTGGTTTTCATTTCCACCTCCATCTTTAGTCCGTATCTAGCTCATACATCAACTTCCTTCTACACTTCATGATTTTCATCCTTTTTCAAGATGTGACTCAGTTATCTCATTCATTAGCTCTAATGCCATTATCGTCAATTCACTGTCTTCTCTCTGAGCAATACCCTACTCATCAACTGAGCCATTGTCATTTCAGTTTTTTCTAGCCTTCTCTGCTGCTCCACAGAGAAAAAAAATTATTACCAGATAAATTACCAAAGTCAATATATAATCAACTCAAAAGAAAATGATGCTTCCAAAAGATAAAAAGTAGCAAAAAAAATATAAACTTAATCAGAAAAAGAGGATGAAACAGTACTCACATGATTGTCTCCTTTGCGCAAGATCCTAGTGAAATCTGAGATGGGAGATTTCACATTATCAACTGAGCGACTACGGAGCCGTTTATCTGAGCTGAACTGAAACTCTTTTGCAACTGTCAATTTTTTATTGGAAGTAACAGGCTGATACCCTTTTGAGTTTTTCACCTTTTTCAAGGATTCTTCAGCCAATCTTTTGGTTGCCAAGGCATTATTTCGCGCCCTCTCCATCTTTAGCTCTTCAATTTGCTCAGATGTCATCGCTTTGGTTGTTCTAAAATATAATAAATTAAAATATCTTGATTGCAACAGAGTTATTCATTAGTGTTGAACCATAAAAATGGATGATTTCTTTTAATATAGTAATATTTTATTACCTTGTGACAAAAAATACTACCCATAACCCTATTCTTCCTCCTAAAAATTATCTTCAAGAGGATGGTTATCATTGATAACCAAAATTCATCATAGCTATCTGATTCACTTCAACAACTACTCAAAAAAATGCCTACACTGATTTGGTCATGCATTCTGCTGCCCAGAAGGCAAACTCAACCATAATGTAGTTTTGCTAGAGCTGTAAAAACCAAGCCCAAATCAGTTCTGTATGAGAAAGACATTGTCACCTGACCTGGCATTTATCACAAGACAACTCGTCTAACCCAGGCTAGCATGGAAAAATGGACGTTAAACAGTGATGAGACATACATATATATATATGTATGTATGTTGCACACATATAGAGCAATGATGATATAATTTAAAGCTATGATTGATTGTGTGAAATAAGGAACATGTCTAATCTTGTCTGTTCAATATATTATTGGTATCTTTTTCATTCAGCTTACTCTCCATGTTAATTCTAAGATAAAACAAAAGAATTAACATATTAAATCAGTATAAGAGGTAAGAAACCATGTAGCTGATTGCTTAAGTTAAAACTGCCAAACAAACACTCAACTACTGTTGTAGTGTTGGAGCTTGGCTCAACCTAAATATTCAGACAGCTTTCTAACACAATCCATCCCTTCTTTAAAACCTACTGTGGTTGTGAGGATGATAGGGAAATTGGTAATACATATATATAAAACAAACTTCACTGACCTGAGTAGGTTGTCTTTTAACTTGGGAACTTCAGAAAAAGTCTTTGTATTCGAAGAAGCCATTTTATCTAAGCCTCCTCTGTTCTTGGCAGCAAGTTTCTCTGAGGAATTTGAACGCCTGATATCGAACCTCTGTTTAGACGATTTTTCGATGTTTCCTGATGAGAATGAACGTCTCATATTGTATTTGTTTGAAGAAACAGGGAGCTTCTTAAGTGGTTTGGTCGTAGAATCAGACTTTTTCTCTGTGGGGTTTGCTGGGTTTTGATCGGGCTTTTTATTTGGAGAACATACTGAAGCAGGTTTGGAATTAGCATCCATAGAAAGACTTCCCTGGGAATTATTTCCTTCTGGCTTGTCAGATTCATCATGATGTACTGGTTTTGATTTTGGTAATTTTCTTTGAAAAGAAAAGAAAAAAAATGACCATATTGTTATTTTCTACCATTATCTTTTTATTACTCATCTATCACTCACCTTTCATCCACTCATATCATTTTGCTCTTACCTTCTTATTTCATAACACTGACCCACCCTCACTGCTTTCACTCTAGCCACTTATCTGATCACTCTCTCTCTCTCAATGGAGACAATGCAAAGAAGGTACCTGCCCAAAGCCTTGTCACTCAACCCTGAACAAGCTGGTCTATGATGAAAGCCATCCCAGAAAGAACCATTCCATCTTTTGAGAGACATGTCTTGGACTGCATTATCAAATGTCTTGTGCATATGTAAGGAAGTATGGCACACTTTGAGGGAGATTTGGTTACTATTTTTAGTCAGGTGAGCAACTATATGGTGGCTGCCTCTATTCAGTGTAAGGCATTTCTCCAACCACTCCACTTTCAATGTGTTCTCCCTCTTACAGCAATGACAGGCAGCACTCAAATATTTGTTCACAGACAAAAGGTTAATATAACAGCAGCTACAACCACCATACCCAGACCAACAAAGCTATTTATTGTAAACTGATATATTCAGACTAGTGTCCATATTTTGGTTGCTATAGTCCTGTTTCAGTCATTGTACTCTCCATATTCAGTAATGTCCCCAGAATTTCAAACCAAACCTTTTATTCAAACAAGATTTGATCATTCACATTTAATTGTCCATGTCCAGAATGTCCTTGTATTAGTTACTTGTGATGTTGCTCGCTTCATCATCATCATTATATGTATTTTTCCAGGCTGGCATGGATTGTGTTTAAACTAATATATAGAGACACCAATGATTGAACCCATGACTAGTAAGTTGACGAGTACTTAATGATTATTTTCACTATGCTATTGTCCCATGGGACAGCTAGGTGATGAAAACTGGGAGCTTTAAACCTAGCTTTTATTTTTAATGAACTCGGACATAATATACTGCGTGTATCCTGTTTAGAAAAGGTACACTGTATCCCTGTGTATCATCAGGCAACTAAAATAGCTAGTGTCGAGAAGGGCATCCCAGGCATAAAAGAACCCAAGAAGAGTATGAAACCTGTAATGGGGCCTGTGTAGCTAATCATTTCTTTAGAAAGGAAATGACTAAAAGACTCATGTTTGAGCTTGGGCTTAAGGTTTTTTTTAATTTATTTAAGGCTTCAATGAGGTGTTCATATTTATGAGATTATAAGCAGCGAATTGGCAGAGTCGTTAAGACGTCAGATTGCTTTACGGTATTCATCCCACCTCATTGCGCTGAGTTCAAATCCCGCCAAAGTTGACTTTACCTTTCATCCTTTCGAGGTCGTTAAAAAAAAGTACCAGTCCGGTACTCGGGTCAATTCTTCCTATAAAGAAAAAAATTGGCTGTGTTCAGACCTGGAGAGGGTTGGACTGCCAGGTTTAAATGAGCCCTAGACATACCGTATGACAGTGCCACTACGACTCCACAAGGAGTTATGGAATCTTTATCCTTTTTACTAAAGAGATTATCAGAGAAACATATGCACTGAATCTTTCAGGCAAACTTCAAAAATACTTACTTGGTGTGATTCTCTTTATCGATAGTAATTTTACTAGGTTTGTTCTTTTTATTGAGGTAGAATTCTTCTATAGAAGAGCAAACGTTCGACCGATTGTTCAATGGGGAACGCTTATTAGCAGTCTGGTTTTTATTGGATCCACCTACAATGGAAAGCAATGAAAGATAACCAATAGAGTTAGCATCCAACACACATTCAAGAGTTGGTTATGAAGTCTTACAAGAGTAAAATAGGCTCAGAGTACATCACCATACTGCAAAGAACAGAGACTCCCCACTGCATCATAATGTATAAATTTTAATTCACTAAAATGTCATGGTTGTCTCCACTACCTGTTGACCAGAATTCACTTACTAACTTCTATATGCAGATGATCTAACTCTCATAGCTGAATCTATGGTTGAACTAGAGAAGACATTCCAAACATGGAAGCATGGCCTAGAATCAAAAGGCCTTAAAGTTAACTTGTCTAAGACTAAAGTTCTAGTTTGTAGAAAGGAAAATAAGGCACTGGTGCCCTCTGGGAAATGGCCATGCTCAGTGTGTAGGAAAGGAGTAGGCAGAAATTCCATTTTATATCCCAAATGCAAACTAAGGGTACATAAAAGATGTAGTGGGATCACAGACAGATAAACTAACTAAGAACATAGATTTTATATGTGGCCAATGCTCAGGTGCAATAAGTAGCAAGTGCCCACAGGATACTAGCTCCTTCTATTGCCCAGATGGTTCTATAGAAATAGTGGACACTTTCCGTTGCCTGGGTGACAAAATCAGCAGTGGTGGAAGGTGCTCTGAAAGTACAGTAGTCAGAGTCAGAACGGGATGGAAAAAGTTCAGAGAGCTTATACAGCTGTTGGCCACAAAAGGTTTCTCTCTAAAAATGAAAGGCAGATTGTATGATGCCTGTATATGAACAGCGATGTTACATGGCATTGCGTGCAGAGGGCCTGCGCAGACTGGAAAGGAACGGCAAAGCATAAATAAACTAAGTGAGAAATGAGGAATAAGAGGGATCAGATGCTGATTACTCGAGAGAAGATTACGTTGGTAAGGCCACGTGATGCGCATGAAAGACGACAGCTGTATAAAAAAATTGATGGTAGTTTCGGAGTAGGTAGACCCAGAAAAACCTGGGGCAATCTGATAAATTCCGACCTTACACACTTGCACCTCTCTAAGACAATGTCACTGGACTGAGATCTTTGGCACTACACAGTAATACAGAAGACCCGCCTTGCCCATGTACAAAACGAAACCTAGTCAGTAGGTACCTCTTAACCAAATATACACCCCAATCCACTACCCTATCCTCCCACCAACACCCTTTCTCTGTAAAGTTGGGACCACAACATCCAGTCCAAATAAATGAGATAATGAGATCGAGATCGTGTAGGTGTCACAACAAAAAAAAACAGTCTACACTGTAATGTGGCCATGTAGGTAACACAGTAAAAAGTTCCGTTCCACACTGTAAATGTGGTTGGTGTTAGGAAGGGCATCCAGCCGTAGAAAACCTTCCAGATAGTCCTATATGAGCGAGACACGGTCACCCGACTAACCTTGCCTCAAGTGGGACAACTCCCATCTAACCCATGCTAGCGTGGAAGATGGACGTTAAACGATGATGATAATAATGATACCACATATGCTAACGTCCACTTACTATCATGATAGAGAAATCTTCCCTTACCAACAAAACTGTTCCCTCTAATGATGTAACTTAATGATACTTTGAACTTGGTTATTACAATTTTTTTCATAATCTCACTCAAAACCTTTATTTTTCATTCATTGTCCCAACATCCAAGTTTCACATCATTTAACCTATCTAAATTTCATTCCTACCCTCACTTTTCTTGATTGCTAACCTTCACAAAATTAACCTCATCAAATATCTTGATATTCTTGCACCTCCCTAAGTCTAGCATTAACCCTTCCATTATTATATTTCTAAATATAGATACTTCCTACGATTTTCAAATAACATTAAAAATAATCAAGAATTTGGAGAAATTTAAAAAATAACTGAAGTTTTTATCTTCCTATATGGTGATTAGAACATAACTTAAACATTCTTATATAAACTGATGATGGAAGTTTTTTTTTAGATAAATACAAACGTTTTAAAACAAGCTGTTTTGTATCATAGAACCATGAGCAATCTCAGATCAAGAGGGTCAGACTAGTGGAATAACAAAAGTACTTAGAAAAATATTGTTTTTTAAGAGCTGAACTCTTATCCTGCTAAAAATTACAAGCAGCGTCTTTTATTTAAAATATGATAATGAATAGGTTAATAATGTATTCAGTATATTAAAACCAATTGTCACTCCTCACTTAAAATGTATACATATTCCAATAATTTTACAAACAGCCATGACACACGAATTCAAAGAACCATTTTTCAACACCACTAGTACTAATTAAACACCCTAAAGATATGTATCAGCTTTGATATTTGAATATCTATACTAATGACAAGTGATTGGTAAGTCAATGTACTGGGAAAAACTAGTCCAACCCAAGCAAGAAAACAAAAATACATGTGTATGCCCTCTCTCTTCAAAAAAAAAACTTACCCTTATTCATTTTACCACTATCATCATTGATGGCAACCCTTTCTGGAGGTGGAATCTTGTTAACAATAACTGGCATTGTCTGGGCTATGATAGTATTCTCTGTTTCAGGCATAAAAAAAGGGCTATCATTTTCATCAGCCTCATGGTCAACATCTGCAAGATAAATAAATTTTATCACAAGGAGGAAAAATTCAGTCTACCCTTTGTTAACCCAAAAATGAACTTGCAACAGCAACAATTTTCAACTCTTGATACTAAACTGTCTGATTTTATGATACAAAAATATTGTTTCATATTTAAATTAAAACCTTCCACCATAATTTAATGCAAGAACCTCTCAACAAGTTATGTTCTAAACAGTCTCTTTACTCTCTCTTTTACTTGTTCCAGCCATCCAGCTGGGGCCATACTGGCATACCACCCTTGTTGCTACACATTCTTATATCCAGCCTGTGTTGGCTGGCTATTGGTGTAAGGAGTTCGTTTCTGCTGCCCTTAAGTTACCTTCGTTCCATGCTGTGGGCTCATCTGGGATCCTGGATAGCAGAGTGTCAAGATGTTTCTTGAAAACATCCACGTCCACACCATACAGATCTCAAATTTCTTGGCTGCTGGGATATTTTATGTCCCTTTATTAACAATGTTGCTGTTTAGCCCAAAGACAGTCGGGTGTGATACAAAGGAGATTTATCGGCTTGTCCACGAGGCCGAACAATCATGTAAAAATCTCCCTCATGTGTACCTTAGTTCATTGCGGAGGAATAGACATGACCAGATCATATATTAGACACACGCCACAGTATCTCTGAAAGTTCTCAGTCCATGAGAATTTTCAACAGAAAAAGACTGGTTATATAATATTGGATCTTACATAGGCACATGGCTTCAAATTTAGAGGATAATTATAGTCAGATTACATACTGGCTCCAGAACTTGATTGGTACTTTATCAACCTCCAGCAAGATTTGAACCCAAAATGTAAAGGGCCACAACCAAATACAATGAAGTTCAGCACCAGAACAGCTTTGGAAATATATATAAAACTTGTCTTTTGATTCAGCATATTTCATTCGTAAGATATTTTAACGAAGTACTCTCAGGTCTTGAATTGGCATTTGTCTTGGATGGCATTTGTTTACCCTTTTAAACGTTTATTTAGACAATCAAACAACTTCGTAACAGGTGTGTGTGTGTAACTTATGAAGTGAAGGTGTGGTGGGAGAATGTTGTAAGTGTATGTAGCGGTGGTACTGTTTATTACAATTAGAAACAACTTAATTTTTCTCAAGTTCCACATACCAGGCATACATTCAATAATTAACCTAAATTAGTTTGAATAGAACACCATGTGCATGTTTATGCACTTAAGACTAGATTTTTTTTTATCATTCCATTTTTAGTTTGTGTGACTACCTTGGCGACAGCAATTTTAGTTTAGCATCAATTGAAGTATGGTAAATCCCTTTACAACTGAACAGTAAAGTGCTTTATACAAAAGAGTCCAAGCTCGCATCACGATGCTACAACAAAGCAGCATATTCTGTTCTTATGTTCGAATGAGAAAGTTGGACTTGATAAGACAACCCTCTTCGTTTGCAACAAAAAACTTTCAATTTGAAAAAGGTTATAAAAATTCATGTTACTTCAGTAAATATGGTTTCGTCCAGATTGTAAAACACCGATTCTCACCATTACTTCACATTACTGCAGGCAGTATCTTTTTCAAAGTATCGAGTTTAAGAAGACAAATGCAGGACAGTTGCGGCGAGCCAAAGAGGAAGCTAAAAATAACAGCCAAATTCCCCTCACACCACACCCTACCCCCTATTAAGAAAGGGCACGTTAGATAATGTAAAGCTACATTCCCCTAAGTTAGATAGCTATGACTGGAATCCTTTAAATCGTACATTTGTTCAATCGGGACCGACTAACGGTTAAACACGTATTCCGTTTGTTTCCCCTGTTTAAAACTCGTGTCCAAACCCTAAAACATTTGAAATACCTACGGTCCTTCAGTTGATTTTTAACTCTCTCGAGATTATATATATATATATAGTAAATTCGCTTGATAAATATGCCGATGTTTCTCATTTAATTGCTCTTAGAGACACACGAGTTTTAAACAGAGGAATACGTATTTAACCGTTAGTTGGTCCTGATTAAATAAACACGATTTAAAATATTCCTGTTATAGCCAGCTAACTTTTTTTCAGGGGTACAGTATATTTCAATACACCAGGAGAGAAATTTAAAATACCAAATGATGTATCTGATATATTAACTTAAATTTGTATCCAATAATTGTTTCTACTTTTGGCACAAGGCCAGCAATTTGAAAAAGGAAATCGATTAAATCGACCCCAGTGCGTTAAGTGTACTTTATTTTATCGATCCCGTAAAGATAAAAGGCAATGGTAACCGCGGTGGGATTTGAACTCAGAACATAAAGAGCCATAACTATAATTGTACCCAATCATAAATTCAATTAAATACATTACCAACACTGATTCTTTTAACGTAGCTATCTCATTCAAAAACTTTATATATATATTAGAATATTTAAGAAAGGACAAATATATAATTCCAAACATTTCACATGATTATAACAAACATTCCTGAGTTGAAATATTATGTCAATATGAACAGCGTTGTTTGAAGTGAAATCTCGGTTAGATGCCGAGTAACCGTCAAACCATTAAGATTCAACTAACTGTAATGAAGCAAGGTTCGCGGTTGACTAACTACCATTAATAACTGATTTCATTAATTTTAATAAATGTTAGTTTCAATATTTTCTTTTTATATCGAATTTTGTTTTGGGTTTTTCTTCACTTTGTATAAAAAAATTTATCTAATATTTTAAAAATTCAAACCACACGCTCACGGTATACATACACACTATTTAAACAATTATAGATAAACAGATAATTATAGATATACATATTTATACATATATGAATGCCATTGTAATTGATAATAAAGCTACAAAATTATTTGAACCAATTTTACAAACATTTAAAATGTGACATAAAAACGGTTAGTTTTGAAATTCATCTTCGCAGATTCTCAATAAAAGTAATTTCAAATAGGTGGAAAGACCAAAAACATTCAACGGGATTGAAATAGTATCTTTAAAAATATGTTAATAAGTAGATATGAGATTAATTGACAGCTAAAAGATGTGCCGTAACGATAATCTGAAGAAAAGTTTAAATGAGTGAAAACGGCACGTCAAGTTTATACGATGCTAATAAAGATTGATAGCAATATATATATATATATATAAAATATATAAATGTATTTATTTATTTATATATATGTAAATAAATACATTTATATATTTTTTTGTATAATAAATAATTGTTTTACTTACCAAACCAAGAATCAGAGTCTTCCTGATCAGATAAAGTTTGAGTAAAATCAACAAACTGAGGGCATTCAAATTCCCATTTAGGCTCCATTTCTAAATACTAAAAAAAATATAAGAATATATAACTCGAATATTGCGAGGAGAGACCAGAATTAAAGGGGTAATTATTGTTTTTGGAGAATATATCCGATATGGAAAATTGGAAAACAAACTGATTTTTCAAGCAAGCATCTGTAACTGAAAAATTTAATATTCCCAGCAAAATCCTGTTAACCAATCAGTGAACAGCTAGTTGGTAATAGAGAAATAATTCACTGTGATTGGCTAATACTGCTACCGAAATATTTGTTTGAATTTAATAAAGAGTGTTGAACAAGCAGGCAGTGGCGGTGAAAAAAAATGTTTTCAATTATTTATATTCCGAATTGAAATTTCGATATTTTCCCCCAAACAAATATACTAACACAAATGATATAGCTGTCAAAATTCAACACATACACACATATCTCTATTTCTTAATTACATAAATATTTCACATGAACACATCGAAAGAGAATATTAAGTTAACACTGTCACACACACACAAGGATTGCCTCTAATACTTTTTGAGGCAAGTCAATGCACTGGCAGCATTACCACGAGTGATAGCGAGGCTAAGGTGCTTTAACAAACAAGCACCCCATCACGGGCATCACCTGATACCTCGACAAGGCGAACCGCCAACGATGACAAGAACTTCATTGTCAGCGGCCCAACTCCTCCAAACATCTCGAACGCCACAGTCTGAAAAAAATAGTTTGTCGACAATACCTGCCGAGAAATAGTGTAAATTATTTTGTTAATAAATGATAATTGTTTCTACTTTAGGCACAAGGCCAGTAATTACCCAGTGCATTACTGGTACTTTATTTTATCGACCCCGTAAGGATGAAAGGCAAAGTTAACCTCGGCGGGATTTGAACTCAGAATGGCAAGGGCCGTAACTCTATGCGTCAAAGCATGGCGTCCGACCCTCTACCGATACTGCCAATCCACAATGGAGGAGGATGACAAATAAAATGCGTTGCTTTACATTTCTTTACGTTATGAGATCAAAACCTAACCAATCCGACTTCGCCTTTCTTTTTTCCTTTTGAAGTCGATTTAATAAGTACTAATAAAGCACTGCAGTTAATAATTGTTTCAGCATCTTTGTGACCTTGCACTTCTTTTAAAATCAATAAATAGAAGGGGAGGGGGGGGGGGATTAAATCATGATAGTTTGCGTCGGCCAGATATTTTTCATTCTATACATATAAGCACATTCTGTACATATAAGCACATTCTATACATATAAGCACATTCTGTACATATAAGCACATTCTATACATATAAGCACATTCTATACATATAAACACATTCTATACATATAAGCACATTCTATACATATAAGCACATTCTGTACATATAAGCACATTCTATACATATAAGCACATTCTATACATATAAGCACATTCTGTACATATAAGCACATTCTGTACATATAAGCACATTCTGTACATATAAGCACATTCTGTACATATAAGCACATTCTATACATATAAGCACATTCTGTACATATAAGCACATTCTGTACATATAAGCACATTCTATACATATAAGCACATTCTGTACATATAAGCACATTCTGTACATATAAGCACATTCTGTACATATAAAGACACCCAGTACTTAAAAACGCAAGACAACAGAACCAGGCGTGGACTAGGAACTGGAGTCAGCTCTGGCCGTTTGGGTTGACTTCATCATACTCCAGTGTGCAAGTTTCCAACACAACTGGGACGACATCAAATGCAGGTCAACCCTCAAACGGATCGGCTCTTCCTTAGGTCAACACCGTCACGCTTCCCACAGTTCTGGCTCGCAGCCAAACAGCAACACGTGGCTTAATTCGATGCCCTGTTCGTCAACCATTATCCTTCTTGGTGAGTGGCCCTGCGCCTCGGCCTCCGCATGTGTGATCCACATAACTGCCGTTGTGGAGCCATTCTCGGTGAATTCGGACTCTGCATGTTCTCTTGTCACAGTGCAGGTGGGTTTTTTCGACATGCTGCCTTGAACGACGTCATCAAAAGCTGCCATGATGCTACCGTTTACCCATCATATCAGGAGCCTGCCGGCCTCGGCCGTCGTGTTGGTGTAACTCTCATCCCATACGAGGGAGGTAAATCTTTAATTTGGGACGCCTCGTATTGCCACATGAACCTTGTTGATTCGGCCACAGACCCGAGCATCGACGCTCGTAACACGGAGGACGAGAAGATGGCAAAATACGGGGACTTGACTCAGTACTTCCTTTGTAAGCCGGTCGCCGTCATGACCTCTAAAGTCCTTGGTTCTTGAACTGCCGTTTATCTCCGCAAAATCAGGAGGAGTGAATCGAAATGTGTAACTCTCAAATTCCGACTGAGTTATCTAAACCATCGAGCTAGACGATCCCTGACGTTTAGCTCAATGGTTTAAAACACTCAGTCGAAATTTCAGAGGTACGGAATTCGATTCTTCGCAGTGGCAGCTGTCTACTTTTCCCGTTTATAGAGGTATTTTACCCGATTTTCTAACTTATTATTCATAGCAGACAACTGTGGTTATTCTCGGCAGAGCTGTTTTGCTAGAAAACGAGTCGCAGGTGGAGAATACCGATACTGCCACCAGATTTGATGGTTAATTGCGATATAAGTGGGGATCTTGCTAGATGAATAAACAACCTCGGATCAACAGCGGTAATCTACTAGGGGAGATGGAGAAATTGGGTGACACTGTTAGCTCCCAAGAAAACTCTCATAACCTAGTGATGTAACTACGACGAGACGAATAAAGGCTACCTCTAAAAAAGTCTAGTCTTCGAGGGTCTGAGAAAATTACCATATTGGTGACTGGTGCGAATGAGGCCACCATAATACTGCAATATGGTCGGAAACAGAAAAGGCATCCATACCGTATCGTCCTTCCCATGAGATAACAAGGGATGTGTTCAAGCCTTATGTAGAGGGGCCTTTTCGAAAGTATATATTGCTGTATCCACCCAAAACTGGCGATGGGCAAGCAACCTATCCTAATGGGAGACAGCTAAGGAAGTTTTGCGGATACTATTACATCCACATTCAGAGAACTCCCTGGGAAAACTGTTCAGCTCGGCAGTTTCTGCTTCAGCTGTTAAATACTGCGGGCGATAGCAGCTTGGTATGGCGCCGGGTGGCAGGAGGACTCCTTGGTACAATCAATTGGTCTAAGATGCCATCCGATCAAAGAAGGAGACTTGACTTGGAAATATGTCCTCCTTCTTGCACTTGTGGCTCAAACAGGCACGGAAAGTCGCAGTAGAGACAGTAAAGGCGTCCAAATTTAAGATATAGAGGGACTTTGGGATTAAGCTAGAATCCGATTTCAGATCAGCAAATAAAGTGTTCTGGTAGGCCAGGCCCCGACTTCATAATAAGAAGGCCTCCTCTACGCCTGCTATCAGGAACGCGTCTGGAATTCTCCTCTCTTCAGAGAGGTGCATCCTCGCGAGGTGTAGAGAATACTTTGCTGATCTCATTAACCCGATCACAACAGCATCTTTTGATGTACACGAGGTGTACCTGGGAGCGATGACTAACCTCTTGGAGGCTGCCAAACGAAGAATCAGGAAGACACTTGAGCTCTGCCAAAGGCAAGAGGACTTACCTAATGTTCGTGCCACGATGAAATACACTCCTTTTCTGTACAGACCGGTACGTGACAACATGTCTTACCTTTGCTAGCAGGAAACAGAGAAACGGGTTTAGGGATGAAGCTCGGTGGTTCCCACCCTTGGAGATTTTATTACAAGTTTCTTGCGTTTATTAGTGTGTTTTGAACGACTCTGACCTTCAAAACCTTCTGAAATTATTCTTTTTTTAGTTGAGTGGCGGTAGTAGTAGCACTCGGTGTTTTCTTACCTTAAACCTAAGTTAAACAATTTTAAATGACTTTCATTTTTAATTATATGAGTATCAGTATGGTTTCGTGTCAAATAAGAGGATTAAAATTTTTTAACATGTTTTGAAATATATTTTCCTCCTCCGATCAGATTCGTTGAAAACATGAAAAAAAGAGCATAAACAAATTTCCACCCGAACCCGAGACGGATGTTTATATGAATATTTACAACACGCACACACACACACACACACACACACACACACACACACATACATATATATATATATATATATATATATATATATATATATATATATATATATATATATATATATATATATATATATATATATATATATATATATATATATATATATACTAGATAAACTACCCGTCCTTTGGACGGTTCAAGTAGCTTTCGATGTAGCTCATTAAACTAAACAAAGTAAATTTGAATACATAGAAGAAAAATGTACTTTATGTAAACATGAAAACTTTAGGCACTATTCCTTCAAAATAATTAATATGTGAGCTCGGTGTCATCCGTTATACCATGTAACAACAGAAATCCAGTCTAGGTGTACATTTTTTGACAACAGTAAAAGCGCATCATGAAATAGAGAAGTGAAGTGAATAATAGACACTATTATGTACAAAGCATAATATTGTAAAAGTTATGACATCACTTAATGTATGAACATCAAGCTTGAAACGATAAATTATACAATGTCAAATCTATAACTTAACTTAGTAATCTGTTAGAAATTGCTGGTTGTGAAATATACAAAATGATATTGTTAGTCTCAAGGAAACGTACCTTTTGTTTCAAGTACAAAGAGTAAATTAAAATCCGAATGAACCGAATTACGAAAGATAACTCTTGTCTTACTTAATCACGAAAATTCACACAAATAACCGAAACTTTTTTAATGTCTCCAAAGGCCCCAATATCGATTTTTGAAAGCCTTTGTAGATAATGTACAGGTCTTCTGTGAAAAATTTCAAAGTAATCGCATGAATGGTTTAGAATATATGAGCCCTCATTAAAAATTGTCCACACACACATACACATACACACACATATATATATTATATATATTATATGTATATTATATATATATATAATATACATACATATATATATACATATATATATATATATATATAATATACATACATATATATATACATATATATATATGTATAAATATATATATATATATATGTATATATATATATATATATATATATATATATATATTATATATATATACGAGGGGGGATCAAAAAGTTCACGGAATTTTTCAGAAAATATTCTATTTTTCAAAAAATATGATTTACCTTCAATTTATTTTTCTACATAGTTGCCATCCAGGTCAATACACTTCACAAGGCGATGCTTCCAGCTTTGTAAGCCGTCTCTAAAGAAAGTTGAAGGCCTTGTTCAAAGCCATGTGTTGGCAGTGTTTTTAGCTTCTTCAACACCACTAAAAGGGGTTCCTTTTAGCATTTCTTTGAGTTTTGGAAAGAGGAAAAAGTCTGATGGGGCTAAATCTGGACTATAAGGCGGGTGAGGAAGCACTTCCCATCGAAATTCTCGAAGAACTTCTTTTGCAACCCGCGCAGAATGCGCTGGTGCATTGTTATGGTCAAACAAGATCCCACCATGAAGTTTCCCTTTTCGTTTCTTGACTAATGCCTCTTTCAGTTTCCTTAAAACATTTGCATAGTAAGCTCCTGTCACAGTTCTTTGACTTTCAAGATAATCTATTAGTATCACCCCATCTGAATCCCAGAAAATGGTGGCCATCACTTTTTTATCCGACTTTTGAGATTTGAACTTGATTGGTCCCGATGATCCACGCGGAAGCCACTGTTTTGACTGCTGTTTGGATTCAGGATCATACTGGTAGATCCAGGTTTCATCTCCGGTGATGATTCTGGTCAGGAAATGCTCTTCATCAACTTCAAATTTGTTTAATATCGCCAAAGACAGATCACTTCGAAGAATCAGCTGATCAGGGCGCAACGCTCTTGTGACCCATCGCACTGAAAGCTTGCTTAGTCCCAAATTATCATGCAGAATTGAATTTGCCGAACCATATGAAATGTCTAACTGATTAACTGTTATTCTTCGATCTTCTTCAATTAAAGTCTGAGCAGCCTCAACGTTTGGTCATTTTTTGATGTTCCTAGTCTTCCACTGCGATGGTCGTCTTCAAGGTCGTCTTTCCCTTGTGTGAATCGCTGAATCCACTTGTAGACAGCAGTTTTCTTTGGAGCAGTAGTACCGTAAACTTTAACTAAAGCCTCCATAATCTGTGTCCCTTCCATTTGAGTTTCACCAGAAACTTGATATTCGATCTTATCTCAAAATAACTATTTTCCATTGTTCCAAAAGTGTGTCAGTACTGTACAATAGTCCACGCATAACTGACTACAAATGACTAATAGCAAGGTAAACACCCAGTGACAATGTTCTGACATGTTTAATATTGTTTTAACCTATTTTTTTCTTACTACGATAAAATTCCGCGAACTTTTTGATCCCCCCTCGTATATATATATATGTGTGTGTGTGTGTGTATATATATGTGTGTGTGTGTATATATATGTGTGTGTGTGTATATATATATATGTGTGTGTGTGTGTATATATATGTATGTATGTGTGTGTGTGTGTGTATATATATATATGTGTGTGTGTGTATATGTATGTATGTGTGTGTGTAATATATATACACAAACTTTCAGAATAATAACATCGAAAGCAGGTCTGTCTCCATATCATACCTTGCAGTGCCTTAAAATGGATTGTATAATTAAATGTATTATTCAAGAGGGTGTCTGAAAACGTCGTGTCAAGAATAGCGTCGTAACATCATGTCATAACAATGACACCACAGAAATGCGTATTACAGCAAATTACGCAATAAAGGAATTTATGGAAACCTATTCTTTGTATTTTATTATTACTAGACACATACATACGTGCGCGCGCACACACACACATACACACACAGACACATACATATATATATATATATACTCGAACATACATATATATAGGTGACTCAGTGAATTACTGGTGGTGGTACAAAATAAGCACTCAATGCCCAGGCAAAGTGTAAATATTAATAAAACAATGAAGTTTCGTTTACAATATTTAGGTTTTGGGGATTCGATCTGTTACGCAGACGATTGGCTCTGGGTCACCCATAGAAGTTATGAACCCGACTCCATTATCGATCTGCTTTTCAGACTGGCGATGCAACCCCCCCCCCCCTGGTGATTTGTTTTTAATTAAACAGTTCTAGTCCTGTAGAAGCTATTTCTATATTAAACATGATGTTTACACTCTATTAATGTATTATAAAGTGCCTCACTTACTGTGGTTACCCCCGATTGAACACGGAACTCACACACATACACATATGAAAATGTGGTTGACGTTAGGAAGGGTTCCAGTCAGACACCAAGCCAGAAACAGTTCTGTATGAGCAAGTCACAGTCACCTGATCTGACTTGGCTCACAACGGGACAACCCGTCTAAACCATGCTAGCGTAAAAAAATGAACGTTAAACGGTGATGATGATGATGATGATGATGATGTTACAAATATGTATAGCTTTATTTTATCGATTTTAAAGATAAAAACAAAATCGACCCCGACAAAGTATTTCGACCGGTTTTCTAACGATTGTTAACTCAAAACTGATATTTGGTCTCACCAAGCCCAACGGGGACCTGCGCCCCATTGCGGTTGGCTGCACTCTTCACTGCCTAACTGCAAAGGCGTGTTTGCTGTTGGTCTCCGACTCACTGGCGGAGGAATTTTCCCCCATCCAGCTGGGGGTGGGTACCAGGTTGGGATGTGAGGCATCTGTCCACGCTGCCAGAGCATTTGCCAACTTGCCCTCCTCGTCACCCAGGGTCATCCTCAAACTTGACCTCAGGAATGCCTTCAATTCCGTCAGCCGCGACATCGTCCTCGGCTCAGTAAGAGAGAGGGTCCCACAACTCTACCACTTTGCTTGGCAGGCTTATCGGGAGCCCTCCTACCTCTCTTTCGGTGACCAGATCATCACCTCTGCCTAAGGAGTCCAACAGGGTGACCCACTCGGGCCCGCACTGTTTGCACTGGGCATTGATGACGTCACCAAGATGGGCGATGAGTTGGACCTCAATGTCTAGTACCTCGACGAGGCCTGTTTGGGGGGAACTCCGGATATGGTTCTCGCCACTGCCAACAGGATGGTAGAGGAGTTTGGTCGCCGGGGTCTCCAGATCAATAGCTCCAAATGTGAGCTCTGGAACCTCAACCACCCGGCTTTTCAACACCAACAGCTGATCGACCTGTTCGCAGAGTCCTTCTCTTCCATCGCGGTCCCTCCTCCGTCGGTTTGGTGCTCCTTAGGAGCCCCAATCACAGACCTGGCCTTCGAGTCAACCTTCCAATCGAAGATGGTTGGCCTTGGGCAGCTGCTGAGGAATATCGAAGTTATCGAAGTTTCAAGGTTTCTTCTTACTCAGGAACTACCTGTCTATTCCTAAGCTTCTGTATCTGCTCAGGGTCAGCCCCTCTCATAGATTTCCATCCTGCCTCCAACGCTTCGACGACCTAATCTTCGAGAGACTCTAGTGTCTGGTCAATGTTAGACTCTCTCCGGAGTCCCGCGATCAGGCTGCGTTGCCCAAGCGATTTGGGGGTCTTGGTCTCCGTAAGTGTTCGTCCCTCTCTCTCCCCTGCTTCCTTTCCTCCACCCACGCTTGCTCCACCCTGGTGAGGAGCATTCTCTCCTCTCCAACATGGACTATTTCCAACAGGGAGTTGGGTGAAGCTCTCCAGCAATGGAATGAGTTGGGTTTGTCTCTTCCTGACAAGGTGGAGGACAGTCGAAGTCAGAGAGCTTGGGACAGCATAAGTTCGAAGGCCACCTTCGGCTCCCTCTTCGTCCAGTCAGATTAGTTTGCAAGGTGCCGCTTACTATCTGCCAGCGCCAAATACTCAGGCGACTGGGTCGATGCCCTACTCGTGGCCAACATTGGTGGCCTACTCAGCCTGGACGAACTTCGTGTCTCCATCGCCCTCAGAGTGGGAGCCGACGTCTGCATGGGTTTGAGGTGTCGATGCGGCAAACTCCTCGACTCCACGGTCTTTCTTGCCGCCTGAATGCCGGCCGCTTCGCGCGTCACACGGAACTAAACCTCATTCTGAAGAGAGCTTTGGCTCGGGCGAATATCCCCTCAGTCTTGGAACCATCTGGGTTGTCCAGAAGTGACGGCAAAAGACCTGATGGTCTTACCCTGTGCCCCTGGTCGAGAGGCAGGTGCCTTGTCTGAGACGTCACTGTTAGTGACTCCTTTGCTCTTTCCCACATCCTGGATGCTGCGGTTAAGACGAGAGCTACAGCTTATGCAGCCGAGAGGAGTAAGACCCTCAAATACTCTGATCTGCCGACCAGCTACATTTTTCAGCCTGTGGCTTTCGAGACGTTTGGAGGAGTCGGGCCGCTGACTGCGAGGTTCCTTTCCTCACTGGCAGCTCGCCTAATTGAAGTGACTGGCGTATCTCGCGAGGGTGCTTGGCTGTTTCAGCCCATCAGCCTCGCCATCACCCGAGGCAACGCTGCGAGTGTGCTGGTTTGCCTAAAAAATCATTAGAGAAGCTGCCAAGTACTCGCGACGTTGCTGTCTTTTGCTCTGGTGTTGGCTCCGTTGTTCACCCCTTCTTTTACATTTTCTTTAATATTGTAGCATTGAAGGAATATATCTTTCATTATATCATCCTTTGTAGTGTTACCGAGGCATTTGTAATGTTATTTATGTATATATTTAAAACATATTTGTTATGTTATTCTACTGTAAATTTATTTATATGCTCTGTTTATATTTTCATTCTGAAGGAATTGCAAACGATTTGTAATGTTGTTTGTGCAACTATGAAATATTAATTGTATTATATGTGTTTATATTTTCATTCTGTAAGAATTATAAACAATAAAACTGCTTTAGATTTGTAAACTGATAACATTGCACGTGTACTTTTAAAGAGAACAAAAGCACCCGAAAAGGGGCATGGATGTTGTGGTTTAATATGACTAGAAACAGAAACATTTACTACAGCCACATTTTCGTGAGAGTAAAGAATTGTACAAATATATGGTAAATTTATAGAACTACATTCGTCTAACGTCTAAATATTTTTTTGTTTGTTTTGAATACTTACTTAAAGTCCGGACTTGTATTTAAAAAAATAAAAATAAGAAAAAAAAATAGATGATTATTCGAGTTTTTATGAATATACAATAGAAAATTATTATTATCATTATTTTTTCAAAACTTTTTCTGATTGTTATTTTTGGGATACGTGATGTTTCCAAACACAGGCAAAGTAAACATTGAAAAATAATATTAACTGCTGAATAGTTGTAACTTCCGTCATTTTTACTGACTTTTAAACTAACACATGTTAAAAGCAACCTAAATATTGTCTTTCGCATACCTCTACTACTACTGACCAGGTAAGTGACAGAGGTATTGTTTTTGAAGGCATGTTTGTTTATTATCACCACACATATATAATTAAATTATTATTTATATCGTATTGTATTTACTAGATCTCGAAAATAACGAGGTATTTCGATATATTAAATAACCTAAAATTGGTTAGTATATTATGTGGGCCATATTTTACATAATATCCATAAACGCAAAATATAACGAGTACATAAACTATAACTAGAAAAAAAATCATTTTTTACAGTGTACCAACGATTAAGATATTGAACATGTGTAGATTTGATTTTGTTTTAAAGTATACAATCACAAAGATAGTTTGACATGTGATTATTCTTATATAAACGACGAAATAAGGAATGTTTCAGTTTGTAATGTCTATTGTGGGTGGTTAATCCGCCTGCTTTTTTAACCTTATCACCTGTCTCTTGTCTAGCTTTAACGGAGTTCACTCTGTTACATGTATTTGGGACCATGTCTCCAGTTCTAAGGACAACTTCTTCTTTCCGAAGGCGTCCGAAAAAGGGCCATGGGTGCTGTGGTTCAACATGTCTAGAAACTAACCTCTACCACTGCCACATTTTCGTGTGAGGAAAGAATTGTAGAAATATATGGTACATTTATAGAACTACACCCGTCCCACGTTTTAAGTGAAATTATGTTTTTTCCCTGTATTTTGAACGAATCTGACCTCCAAGCTGGAGATGACTCTTCCCCCCCAATCAAATGTAAAAAATTACCACTAGGGTAAATTTGTATTCGTTCAAAACAGGAGAAAACAAAATTTCATCTCGAACGCGAGTCAGGTATAGTTCTTTAAATTTACCCTAGTAAAATCCTATGAAGTACCCACCACAGAAGTATTTTCTTAGGTGTTTGATATAAAATCAGTATTAAATTAATTTATTGATTCTGTCGTCCCACACACTATTTTACTTCATACAAAGAGATAAGAGGGTTTTAATATACGTATTAGATGGCTAAATACATATCTTAGAAAGTTGCACTCTTGCAGTATCTACCAACATTCTTCCGCGAAGATTTCAAAAGGGCTGTGATCAATGCACCTGACCAAATAAAATAAAATCGAATCTTCACCTTGAGAAGGGTTCTAGAATAACAGTGGAACTACCAGCAGTAAACAACCACTTGTTTTGTCAACTTTGCAGCAGCTTTTGATTATTTCAATTGCAGCACATTCTGAGACATGATTGCAGATAGGCTACTTGTGAAGTTGCTGAACCTAATAAGAGCATACTTACTGCTCTACAGGTTTGCTGTAACAACAAGGAATTTGACTCCCCCTAGATTCATTTAACATTTTGCTGTTGGATGAGACTTCAGTCTTGTTGATTTTGACTTTATGGTAATAATTAGTTGGTAATAATTACATAGATGTTCAATCAATAACTGAGAACCTTAGAGGATATATGTTGCATGTTGGCATGAAGATCAGTGTAACCAAGGCAGAAAAGTTGTCCAAAGTTAAACTGGAATCCAACTTCAGATCAACAAATAAAGTGTTCTGGCAAACAGTCCGCCGACTTTCATAATAATAAGTCCTCCACACTTGCTATCAGAAAAGCGTCTGGCATTCTCCTCTCATTAGAGAGGTGCATCCTCATGAGGTGAAGAGAAAATTTTGCTGATCTGATGTACATGAGGTATATCTGAGAGCAATTATTAACTTCTCAGAGGCTGAAGTCACCAGAGCTCAAATGTGGTAAGGCTGCTGAAGAGGATGAAATTTGGCCCAAGATGCTAAAAGCCTTAAACAGAAAAGGTATTCTCTGGCTGACTTGTGTGTGTCGGGTGGCCTGGATCTCTGGAAAGGCACCTAAGCAATGACAATCGCCAGTGATAATACCAATTTTCAAAAAGGAAGACGAGAGATTGCTCCAATTATAGAGGAATCATCTTGTTAAGCCTCCCAGGGAAAGTCTATGCTAAGTGTCTGGGAAAGAGATGTAGGCATATTGTCAAGTCCAAGCTAGCTGAAAAACAATTTGGTTTTCGCTCTAGATGAGCACAGCCTATCAAATAGTCACACTGCAGCATATCTTTGAGAAATCGTGAGAATGTTGCCAAGAGATGTATTCTTGCTCACAGACCTCAAAAAGCATATGACTGTATTCCACAGGACCTAGCACAAAACGAACCTAGCCCACACTGTAAAGTGGTTGTGTAGGTATCAACAAAAAGCACCCAGTCCACACTAAAGTTGTCATGTAGGTGACACAACAAAAAGCACCCAGCACATACTGTAAATGCGGTTGGCATTAGGAAGGTCATCTAGTTGTAAAAATCAAACCAGAAACAGTCTTATACGAGCAAGATACGGTCATCTGACCCGACTTGCCTCAAACAGGACAACCCGTCTAATCCATGCTAGTGTAGAAAATAGATGTTAAACGATGATGATGATTAACAAAAATCACCTGTTGTGATCTCAAACGTAAGATGAGAGTGGAGAAGAAACTTTATCAAAGTTATTAATATTCAGCAACCATCTATTTTTACCCATTTGATACTTTTTTACCCAGCCAGTATTACATTCATATTACATATATCCATTCCAACATAGAATTTATTTGGTTCCATAATAATTTCTCGTCATGTATTGCTACTTTATAGCTGTAGACCATTTTGTATGCACCATCTTCCATGATTTAGTTGATTAAATCAACCCCCGCATATACTTTTAAGTCTCTTGCTTATTTCATCAATCTCTATTTATCTCACTACAAATTATAGTTGAAGTACCTGAGAACCATCATAGTTCAAATAGAAAATGGTTGTCACAAGACCACTTCTTGGCTAGGGACAGCAAGATTTGCATTTAGGTTGCTTAACACCTTGTGGAAAAACCATGCTCTCCACAATAGCATCAAGTTGAAGCTCCTGGACACACTAGTGTGGCTGGTGGTAAACTATGTCTGCAAAACCTGGACTCTGAAGACTGCCAATGTTAAGCTAATGTCATTTGAGACCACATACTAAAGGCGAGCTCTGCACATTAGCTGGACTGACCACAAAAAAAAAAATGAGTCAGTCTTGGAGGAGATGGGATTAGAGAGGCAATTGGTTGCAACCATAAGGAAACAAAAGCTATAATACTTTAACTATGTCATTAAGGACCAGAACCTCTGCACCTACATCCTGAAAGGATGACTCAATCGGAAGAGACTGAGAAGACCACCAAGGCAACACTGCACTGATGACATCAAAGATTGAACAGGAGAATACTGGTGTAGTGCAGTCAGGGTTGGGGGAGAGAAGCCAGTGAAGAACATTGGTGCAGTTGTGTATGGACCCGGCCCTCAACAATGAGGATCGGCGGAGGAAAGAAGGCAGCTAAATTATAGAACACAAACAGTACCAGATAAGCAGTATAGATGTAAGCGGTGTCTGAAGAGGTGGTAATATCGTGCTAATGTTTCTTTAATGCTTTACTTTCAATACTAATTGCTTTTTTTTTTTTTACCTACTGAGGGAGAGAAGGGCAATATCCATAACATCTTTCAGGGTCACCCAAGGGAGGAGGAAGAAAGGTAACCTCTAACTTGAAACGGGGGTTCAAATGTTTGCAACAGAGTGAACCCTGCTAAAAGCATCTTGAAGTCTAGGTAATGGTGTTAAACTGGGCAACAGATAATCTTTACCAGAGACGTAGGAAACAGTAGGACTTGAGCTGGAACCAATATTCCAACACTAACAATTCTGTCATTTCATCATTCTAGACAGTTTTCCATTCATTCAGAATTGAAGTGCCAAAGTTGACTACAATAGGATTGAACTCAAGCACAGACACCCAGAACAAATACTGTAGAGCATTTTATCCTATCTTTTAATGATTGCTAAACTATTTAACAAATCAGCCCTATCTGAATCTCTAACCAAAGTTCTTTACAACTGAAGCTCCTTTATTGTTCTTGATTAACTCCATTTTAGCCCTCATCAAGTAGACCATTTTATTTGGGTACTAGTACTAGGGAGTTTTGGCTTTGACACAGCTGAAGAATTTAGCGAACACTTCATTTTTTTTGGCATGGTCTCTACGGCTGCAAGCCCTTTCTAAAAACCAACCACTTAACAGAACAATATATAAATGAATCAAATGCGCATGCAGTTAGTTAAATTTATGTGTGTGTGAATCGTATAAAGCAACAATTTCACTACATTATTCGCAACACTTCTATAAATATTGGAGTCTGTATTCTGGACAACTATCAGAGAAATTAACAGTGTGTATCCTATCTATATAAGACGCAGTAATACTGTGAAATCTGCTCTAGAAGTTTAGGGGTCATATTAACTACATACAATATTAACTACAGTGAAAAGGAAATTTCTTGAACAAAATATCAGTTATATCAGATAAATTTATCGAAGGGAAGTAAATCTTGCAACATACAGCAGAAGGCCTGCACGAATTATTTCCCTTTGATCATTATTTGAATCAGTTTAAATGTGTTCAACAACGTCGAAGTCATGGCCGTTCGACCAGCTAAGAATATCGTGAACAAAATAAATAAATATATATAACCAGACTAAGAAACACCAACGTATTCGCTTTAATCCCATTCACAACTATATAAAAAGAGACTGTTAAAGAAAAAAAAATGAAGAAAGAGTATCATGAAAACGTAAATTTAGTACAAATACTTAGTCTCAGCAGATGATAATTACTTGTGTTTGTGTGTGCATACGTCTTATCTGTTTGCATGTGAGCGTGCATAACTGGCTTTCACTCATTACTTGCCTCTTCGTGTAATGTATTCCAACTTTTATCTTAATCCACCCCCCGTCATGCCGCTCTGAATGACATCATCAGAAAGAAGCATCGTCGCAGCCGGTTACTCTTCACGATTGGAACCGGCTGGCCTCGATCGTGGCGATGGCAAGCGCCCTGGCGGATTAACCCTCTTCCTTCAGGTGTCTCTGACCATTCTCCGCAGTAATGCCGTTGATATTTTGTCCGTGGGGCGCCACTCAGACCGGTGTGTAGTGTCTGTCCATCCATCTCTCCCTCTTTTCTTTTTGCCCCCACCCCCCTCTAATTTTTTGTTTTGATTCTCTATCTCTCTATCCCTCTTTCACCCTCTCTATATGTTGTCAAGCGTAATATCTGACATCGAACAAACCAACCAACCAACCAACATATCGGATATTATAAGAGATTTAAAAAAAAAATTAGTATCATAAATTTGTCCGCCACCAGACCTAATTGTGGAAAAACTGCATGCCTGGGCAATATGTAAAGAAAATAAACCGAATACTCTGATGTTTGGATAATGTTTAAGATTTTCCTTGATGAA
Source organism: Eledone cirrhosa (assembly GCA_964016885.1). NCBI lineage: Eukaryota > Metazoa > Mollusca > Cephalopoda > Octopoda > Eledonidae > Eledone > Eledone cirrhosa. Next base: position 353,312,720 of record OZ024743.1, on the reverse strand, counting down.
GCAGGAAAAATGCAGGTTTTCACCTAATGCGGGTCTTAGGGGATCAAGAAAATAATTTTTTTTTATGTGCATAATATGCCTTGAAATTTCGAGAAAATCGGCTAGCCTCCAAAAAGCCCTAAAAAGCTGAAAAATTGAAGTTTTTCACCTAATGCGAGCCCTAGGCCAAAAAAAAGTTGGATTTTCTTTGCTCACGGTATGAAGAAGAGACTGACTAATACATAGTTACAATTTCAAGGAAATCGGTCTGACATAACGCCTCAAAAAACCCCTAAAGAGCTTAAAAAACGCGGTTTTTCTCCTAGAGCTCGCATTAGGTGAAAAACTTGAATTTTTTATGTGCATAACACTCCCTGAAACATAATACACATGTAAAGTTTGAAAAAAATCGGTTGGGTACTTCTCGAATTTTAGGGATTCAAACTCACAGACACACACACAGACAGACATCCTCAGGGAAGTGACGTAATGCAGACAACCAGACATACAGACAAATATTATAAGGGCGCGACGTTATATGTATGTATCTATCTAAAAATAGAAAGACTAAGAATTATAGAGAGAGATCGCTAAATCGCCTAATGCGGTCCCTAGGGCATTGAAAATTTGAAATTTGCTCAGAACACTCCCTGAAACATAAATATTACATGTGTAAAGTTTGAAAATAGTCAGTTGGGTGGTTCTCGAGTTTTAGGGAATCAAACTCACACACACACAGACAGACATCCTCAGTTTTATATCTATAGACTAGCAGAAAACCGCCCACTAGGTGGTTTTCTGCTAGTATATATATATATATTGCACACACAGAAATGTATATATATTTCTGTGTGTGTATATATATATATATATTACACACACACAGAAATGTATATATGTTTCTGTAGCACTCCTCAATTCCCCCCCCCCTCTCTCCCGCTATCCCCCTCTTGTAGTCTGTCTCTTTCTTTCACTCTCACTCTACGCGTGCGCAAAAAACATTTGCACGCGTGCACGTGTTTTAGCGTCTATTCACTCTCTCTCCCTCCCGCTATCCCCCTCTTGTAGTCTGTCTCTTTCTTTCACTCTCACTCTCTCTCTACGTGTGCGCAAAAAACATTCGCACACGCGCACGTGTTTCCACTGTCGGACAGACACAGATAAATTGCTGGTTATATATTATAAGGAGATGAGAATAAGCTATTACACAGCCAATACTTTTCAAGAGTGTGTTCATTAATAGAAGAGTAAATGTTTATATGGTATGAGATCAATTACGTAGAGATCCTTTCTGAATGAAAAACAATAGTTTTGGAGCTCGAGTCTTCTACTGTAGCCTCATGTTTGCTAATGCTTTGTGAATGGAACTTGTTTGACAGATATTGTTGAAGCCCGTTGTGTGTCCTGTCGTATCTGTTTTTATTTTTCATAACTTAGCAGGTTGACAAAAAGCGATCGATAAAATAATTGCTAGACTTGAAAAAATAAGTACTGGAGTTGATATCAACTAAATCAAGGTATGACCGTAGCCAAATGACGTGAAACCAGTAAGGGAGTATTAGCTTATTTAATGCTGCGATGTAATACATCTAACCAGAATATGTATAGAGTGGGAAAAAAATATTTAAGCAAGCTGAGGAGATAACTCAGGACATGTTTCAGTCTTATTAGATCTCAGCAAAGCATACACATGACAATACTTTGCCAAAGTATAGATGAGAGAATGACTAAGTTTGTGTATGATATTGTACATGTGTAGGTATGAGAAATTATCCTACTAAAAAATATTATATACACAGTATGCTTCACTACTATAATTTTCTATTAAAATTCAGTTGGTATCTGTTTATCAGATTACATTTTTCACTTGTTTTCCAATTTAGTATAAACCTTTGTTGTTAATCTAAGAAATCCTTTAAAAATTTTTTTCATTTGTTCCGCTATTAATTTACAGAGTGGTCCTCACTCGGTTAGCAGTTATAATATTAAATATCCGGAGTTCTCATAAAAAAGTAACTTTGTTTATAACATACTCTGAATGCCCTGCTTCCCTGAGCATGGATACATTAAAGCTCTGACGGCTGGCAACTAACTTGGTAGACACCCACAAAATGATTAACCATCTTGCCAACAACAACCCTGAACACCTTTTTCAATTCCATGTGTCTAACACCAGAGGATATGCTTACAAAGTCAGAAAACAACACACCTCCCATCACTCTCGGAAACATTTTTTCATGCTCAGAATTGCTGAAGTATGGCACAAATTACCTGCATCAGTTGTTAGCTTTCAAGACGCTACTTCTTTCAAAACTTCCATGCTTCCATAAATTTGCCAATATTACACCTGATATCCCCCCTCCATACACACACATGCATGTATCTGTGTGCATATCATGACTCATACACTGTTCACTTTGCTGACATTTGTACATTATTCTATGTACTATACATGCACCTTTGATGAGTTGCAGTGCACCTGAACACTGTACACAATAATTTTCATTGTTATATACCCACTCAACATTTTTATTTCATTAGCTAGAGTTAAAAAGTGCTTCTACCTATAGCTGTTTTCAAACTCCCTTAGACAGGGTTAGTTTAGTTCAAATAATGTTTATTTGAAAGGCCATAAATATTGGACCCGTAGTTTACCTTTTTTTTTCTTCTCAAAATGCTATTTTAATCGTAAGTCTTTGTTCAAATCTTGCCCGAATGAACATTTTCCTTCATTCCTCTTCAGAGTCATTAAAATGTAAACCAGTTAATATATTAGAGCTTATTCAGACAAATATACGTTTTCTTCTTCAAAAAAGATTTTAAAAAGTACTTTATTTCAGTAAGGCAGCCTGTTTAGGAGCGAACAACTAGTGATTGGCAACTAACTACTTATAGTGTTTAACCCTTTACCATTTAAACCAGCCATCTCTGGCCAGAACTCTCTCACCTCTTTCTGTTCAAACCAGCTGTAACCAGCTGCTCATACTGATGCTAAGGTATTGTTTTCAAAATATATAATATCAAAATTCCATAGATTTGTTATTCATCATCATCATTTAAGGTCCATATTCCACGCTAGCTTAGGTTGGACTTATTTGTCTCACTTGAGGTAAAATTGGTCGGGTGACCGATTCTCGCTCGTACACCAACCACATTTACAGTGTGGACTGGGAGCCTTTTTACTGTGTCTCAATCTAGTGACATTGTCTTAGAGAGGTGTAAGTGAGCAAGGTTAGTTTTTATCACCTCGTCCCAGGTTTTTCTTGGTCTACCCACTCCGTAGCTTCCATCAATTTTGATCGCTCTGCACTTTTTTTATACAGCTGTCGTCCTTCATACGCATCACATGGTCATACCAATGCAATCTCCTCTCCTGAACACAACATTTGATACCTCTTATGCTCAGTCTCTCTCTCAATTTGTTAATGCTTTGTTGTTTGCGTACATTACTATTACACATCCATGGAAGCATGCAAGCTTTGTTTCTTTCTAATCTATGCAAACCTTCTGCACACAATGCCCGGTCTCACTACCATGTAACATTGCCGTTCGTATATATGCATCATACAATCTGCCTTTCATTTTTAGAGAAAACCCCTTTGTGGCCAACAGCGGTATTAGCTCTCTGAACTTTTTCATCCCGTTCTAACTCTGGCTACTACTTTCAGAACACCCTCCTCCACTGCTGATTTTGTCACCCAAGTAACAGAAAGTGTCTACTATTTCTATAGAACCATCTGGGCAGTTGAAGGAGTTGCATCCAGTGGGTCCTTGCTACTTACTGCACCTGAGCATCGGCCACATATAAAACCTACATTCTTTGATAGCTTACCTGTGATCCCACTACATCTTTTATGTTCCCCGATGACACACGACCGTGACCTCTGACGTCATGCAGTAATACAGAGTACCCGACCTCCCATGGGTACAAGCTGAACCATATAGACAATATGCCCCCCCCCCCCACTGCAAGGTGGTCGTGGAGGTGCCACGGCAAAAAAGCACCCAGCCCACACTGTAAAGTGGACGTGTAGGCGCCACGAAAAAGCACCCAGCACTCACTGTAAATGAGGTTGGTGTTAGGAAGGGCATGCAGCTGTAGAAATCAAGCCAAATCAGTTCCTGTATGAGCAAGGCATGGTCAGCCGACCAGACACTGCCCACAACAGGACAACCCGTCTAACCCATGCTAGCGTGGAAGAACGGACGTAAAACGGTGATGATGATGATAGTTTGCATTTGTGACATAGAATGGAGTTTCTACCTACTCTTTTCTTACACACTGAGCATGGCCTTTCCCAGAGAGGATCTGTGCCCTATTCTCCTTTCTACATACTAGAACCTTAGTCTTAGACAAGTTAACTCTAAGGCCTTTTGATTTTAGGCCATGCTTCCATGTTTGGAACTTCTTCTCTAGTTCAGCCATAGATTCAGCTATGAGAGTTAGATCATCTGTATATAGAAGTTCCCTTGGGCAGCCAGACTTAAACTCTTCTGTTATAGCCTGTAGGACAATAATAAACAGGAGGAGGCTATGGACAGAGCCTTGGTGAACACCTACTTTTATGCTAAGCTTGTATAGCTCTCACAAGCCACTCATCTACTCCTAGTTTTCTAAGAGCCCATGAGATAATGGTGCAGGGGACTCTGCCAAAAGGTTTTCTCCAAGTCAACGAAAGCTAAGTAGAGGGGTTTACTTTTAGCTAGGTACTTCTGTAGTTGCCGTACAAGGAAGAGAGCATCCGTGGTACTTCCACTTGGCACAAACCCAAACTGCATTTCATCTAGATAAATTCGGTCTCTAATCAGTTGTGTAAAAACTCTTTCTGTGACCTTCATGACCTGGTCAACTAATTTAATACTTCTATAGTTTCCTCTATCTAGGGCGTCTCCTTTGCCCTTGTAACAGTTGACGATGATGCTGCTACGCCAGTCATTGTGTATGATCCCATTCTATATTACTTGGTTTACTATCTGGGTGACCATAGTATATCCCACCATTCCAGATGCTTTCAACATTTCAGCAACTATCTCTGAAGGCCCAGCTGCCTTGCCTGTCTTCATATCTTTGATTGCTTTACTTACTATACTACCATTAACTTGCACAGCTGGTCCCTCTGTGAGATAATTATATGAAAATATAATAGTATATCTAGAATGACATGAATTGAATTCCAGATCTCTAGCTTTATGTGTATGAAGTTATTTGGTACCAGGTAAACCCTTATACGAGCACACCTATAATGAAAGGTGTTTCAACGTTGACAATCAGAATTTACGTTTTCCAATGTGCCCTTTGTTTTTGTTTTAAAGCGCAGAGGGTGCAATCTCGGAGATTTCACTGCTACTTCAAGCAAGTCGAGAAACTGCTTACAGACTATTTTCAATGGCCAGTCTGTGTGTAATTCAGAATGGTGGGGTTATCGAAAATTTGCTAAGATGCGACTTCTGAGTGAATTGTTGTAGTCAACTTCATGTACTGTACGTTTGACCAAATAACAAGGGATGTAACTCCCCACTCCCAGTTCATTCAGAAATAAGCAGTTAAGAGCGCATTCAAATGTAATCAAGAGGGTGATGGTGGTCATGGTTGATTGACTAAGGGCAGGCTGGATAAATAAAATTTATAATTCTATATTTGAAATATGCCAACAACACTTAGGTTTTTTTGCTTTCTTAAGATCTCTTGTGACAAGTATTGAGGGAAAAGGAAAAGAAACAATATTTTTTTAATGAGTTAATCAAAGGAGGAAAGGCAACTTTCATGATCCTTTTTGTAAGGCCTCCAAGATTGGAAGGGATAACATGACACAAGGTTTATCCTCAAACATTGTCTGATGTGGCGATGTTAAACTAGGTCTATTACTTAAGAACAGTTAAGTCTATCTGTCCCACCATAGCTTCTACATAGTTGTTTTCTATCAACCCAATTTCATTCACAATGCTTGAAGCTACAGCAGAAGGCCCTTCTTCTAGGTGTTGTGTAATGGCATCAAACAAGGAAATAAGGGAATTGCGAAACAAGCTTCTTACTTAACCACAGAGCTATACCTTAATGCATAGGTTCCCAACCTTTTTTGTCCTGTTTACTCCAAGGCAGCTTTTGTTTAATAATTTGAATTTGCATCCCTACCATAATACAGCAACCAACAAAGGGAAAATACAGACAAAGAAAGAGAGAGACAGAGAGTGACTGACATATGTCCTCAGCCATGTTGAGATTTTCTTTCTACTTTGTCTGTCATTTCTTGAAAGAGTTATACTCTTCTGAACACTGTACTTACAAAATATATAATGCAGGTCATAAATTCAAAATGGTAAACAGAAAACAAATTATTATAATAAAATACAAAAAAGCCGACTTAAGATTTTCTTCTTAACTAGAGATTGTCTCTAATTCTAATTGATAAATAATTATAAATGCTGATAAAGCATATTTACTCCAATGGGGTAAATTTATTTCAGGTTGATAACCTCTGTCAGGGGATGTCTGAAACATCAGAGAGATAATGTCGGCTCTGATACTGTAAGTTTGACATAATATGTTGAATGAACTTAATAGCAACAGATAGGAAAAAGGTGTTGTAGTCATTCTTGTTGATATTTAACCCCAGGTCAGTCTTGATTGAGCAGGCTGGTCATGGCTGGAATTTCTTTGATCATAGTCAATGAAATTTTATCACGAATATCTTGTTTTGTTTTTTTTAAAATCAGGTATAGGACTATGTTATAAATATAAATGTGTACTTCCTTTTTTAAAGATGATTGTGTGTAATTTGAGAGATAATTGGTTGCTATTTTTAGCTGATCAAGCAACCACATAGAGGCTGTCAGTGGCTCATGGTGCTGTGATGATTGCAACCACCATTATTTATTTATTTAAGGTACTTGACATGCAATGGAACTAAACCCAACCCACATGGTTAAAAAGTGAACTTCTTAACCACACATGCTTGTCTTTTCATACCCAGAATGACATCATCCAATTTATTTTTTTTATTTTAGGGTGGTGTGATTTCTAGCAGATCAATTGTCCATTTTGAGGCTTCTGCATTCATATGTTGTTTAGCCCCAGGTCGAGTGATCGCATAGAGGCTCATATATTGTGTGTATTAGAGGTGAAATCATTTAGTGGAATGTGTATTCAACAATCATAAACAAGCTTGAGTTCATATCCTCTTTAAGCATTTCATAGTTTCTTTGTGTGGTTAGTTCGAGCAAATAATACAGTTGTGTCGTATAAGTGAAGTCAGCCCTGTCTGCAAAGACTTTACAGCACATAGGTAGCTGTTTGATATTGGTGTGATCCACATAGATCCAGCAACCCTGACATATCATTCCTCAATCTCTTTGAGGACAGACCAATTTTCACATTCTGACATGCAGTGGTTTTGTTGTGTGGAGCAACATAGCAATCTGGACATGTTGGATTTCCTCCACTGTCCAGTTTCTGTTGTGGCTACGTTTGGCTAATGGGTTAAAAACAAAAATATTAATTGAGTAATGTCTAAGCTGGTACCACAACATCCAGTCCAAACTAATGAGGTTGTGTAGGTGTCACGACAAAAGAAAAACACACAGTTCACGCTGTAATGTGGCCATGTAGGTAACACGGTAAAAAGCTCCCAGTCCACACTGTAAATGTGGTTGGTGTTAGGAAGGGCATCCAGCCATAGAAAACCTGCCAGATGCAGTCCTATATGAGCGAGACACGGTCACCTGACCAATCTTGCCTTGAGTGGGACAATTCCCGTCTAACCCATGCTAGCGTGGAAGATAGATGTTAAACAGTGATGATGATGATTGCTCTTTCTATCAACAGCATGGCAGAAATACTTGCTGAAATGATTCCTGTAGAATGTGGGCAGAAAATTGTTGTTTTAACCAAAGGAGAGGACCCCTATTTTGATGGTTTACCTGATCTTCTAAAAACAACAACTGGTGCCGCTGGTAAAGTCCTAACACTGGATGTAAATAAATTAAGTAAGTTAACATTTTACTCCCAAATTAAAATTTAATTTCTTATGTTATTCCTTCCTATTATAATTTAATTGTGGTTGTTGTTAATTGGTATTTAGCACCTTGAGTGACGGGGCATGGCTTAGTAGCTACAGTATTCAGGGTGCTCAACTCATGTTCGTAAGGTTGTGCAATCCATTCCCAGCATTGTCTTTGAGCAAGACACTTTATTTCACATTGCTCTTGTCAACTCAGCTGGCAATAGCGAGTTGTACCTGTAATTCAAAGGGTCAGCTGTGTCACATACAGTCTTGCTGAATCTCCCTGAGAATTCTGTTATTGTTACACTAGTCTGTCAAATGTTCAACCACTTGGGCCATTGTTCAAACAACTGGAACACTTGTCGTCAGAACTTACAGATATCGTCTAAACCCATGTTAGTGTGGAAGATAGACGTTAAACGATGATGATGATCAACACACAGTATTAACCAGAGTTAAATCTCTTGTCAAACATTTATGTCAAACTTACTATTGCACAGCTACCTATGAATTATTCCATATGCATTGGTATGGACATGTGATGCGTATGAAAGATGACAGCTGCATAAAAAGGTGCAGAGCACTAGAAGTCAATGGAAACCGCGGAGTGGGGAGACCCAAGAAGACCTGGGATGTGATAAAAGCCAACCTTACCCAATTACACCTCTCAAAAACGATGTCACACGACCATGACCTCTGGCGTCACGCAGTAATACAGAGTACCCGACCTCCCAAGGGTACAAGCTGAAGCATATAGACAATATGCCGCCACACCCTCCCACTGCAAAGTGGTCGTGTAGGCGCCACGGAAAAAAAGCACCCAGCACTCACTGTAAAGTGGACGTGTAGGCGCCACGAAAAAGCACCCAGCACTCACTGTAAATGAGGTTGGTGTTAGGAAGGGCATCCAGCTGTAGAAATCAAGCCAAAATCAGTTCCTGTATGAGCAAGGCATGGTCAGCCGACCAGACACTGCCCACAACAGGACAACCCGTCTAACCCATGCTAGCATGGAAGAACGGACGTAAAATGGTGATGATGATGATGATGATGACATGAACATTGTGCATGATTAAGATCAAACCAATGTGATCAAATCTCTCTCTATTTTTGGACTTTCTGTGTTACATAATGCAATTAAAAGTAAATTTATATTCAGTGGTGCATGCAGTTTTTCTTATGAATTAGTTTTTGTTTATTTATTTACCCATTTATACTGTGAAGCACATTCTGAAAAAAGTTGAGCATTACTGTTTTAGGTCACTGTCAATATTGCTTATACCCTAAGGCAGGTGTATCATCCTTCTTTGATCTAAACACCTTTAACCATCTGACCCTTCATGTGCTGCAGGTGACAAAACCAGCCCAGCATTTTTCATATGAGAGATGGCACCCTTTTTGACACCCCAAAAAAGCCTATGAATTCTGGCAAAGGGTTTTTGGCTGAGATATATTCAAACAAAATCCATATCTAGTGAGATAATATTTCTTTCTATATGAGCTTCTGCTACTTAGGTGATCAAATTAGTTGGAGAGGAGGCTGCACTGAGAGTATAATAGCTAGAGAAGAATAAGATGAGAAAATTTCAGGGAGCTACAGTTGAGAACAAATGGTTTCTCTCTACGAAAGAAAGGCCAGCTGTATGTTGCCTGTGTGTGAAATGCAATATTGCATGGTATTGAGACATGGGCAATTAATGCAAGGGATATGTGAATGCTACAGAGAAAGGAAGCAAGCATGCTCTGATGGATGTGTTTGAACAACTAAGAATGGATGACCTGCGAAAAAGGTGGGTATAAGAGGAATCAGATGTAGTGTGCAGGGGAGAAGACTGAGCTGGTATGGTCATGTGATTTATATTAATGATGATGATCGTTGGGTGAAGAAGTAGAAGGGAGCTACAGAAGAGGGTGGCTAAGGGAGACCTGGTTTTCTACGACTGGATGCCCTTCCTAACACCAACCACATTTACAATGTAGTTGCTAATATATAAAAGGTGGTATGGTTATGGTTAGAATGATAACAGGTTTGCTCAGTCAGCATTGATCTGAAGCTAAATCTAAAGAATAAATTGTGTTCTTTATCTCCAACTTTGCCATTATTCAGCAAATGTTTGATCATTAATGTTCTAGATGTGACCATACTTGTTTTTTTTCTTTCCATTTGTAATCATGGTAGGGTGTGATTTAAGGAGGCTTTGTCCTTGTGTACATAAAAGAAACTCTTAATGACTATTGTAATCATTTTGATTGTTTTCTTTCTAGGTGAATATGATGGGTCAAAATTTGACTCTGCTGTATTTGGTATGTTTTTATCAAAAGACTTTAAATTAGAACTGGATCAGTTGACCAGTGTGTGCCAGGTACTAAAACCAACATCTCAACTTAATATATTTAAAATATCATCTCCAGACTGCACACAGACCAAAGATCAACTCATATCTTCATTAAAATTATCAGGATTTGTGAAGGTCACTGAGGTATGTTTTTGTCATTCTCTTTTTTGCCTGCCCAATACTTGCAACAAAAGCAGTATTCAAGCATAACCTAAGCTGTGATGTTAGTAAAGCACTACAAATACTCATAGCTTGAGAGTGGGGAGATAACTCTTGAGCAATATTGTGATTATGAAACCTCTTGTAGTCAAGTAAGATATCCATTTGGAGGTGCAAGCTTGTATGAGATGTTTTATTTATTTTTTCATGCTTTTTCTTAAAAATGGTTTGATTTACAAGAGGGTGAAGTTATGGCCATACCTTTTGCAAGCACTCTGAGATCAGCAAGCTGATGACTGCAGGGAGGAGGGAATTCAAGATGACTGATATTCTGGGAAGGAAGAGTTGGGTAGGTAAAGAAGTTAATGCTGAGTCTGTAGATATGAGTGGAGTGGCATGGAGGGTGGACACATTATGGGTGATGAGAGAAAAAGAGATACAAGAGAGTTGTATGGATGTGGGTGGAAATGGTATGTGACCAGCCAGCTGTGGGGAACAGAAGCTACTGTAGTACAGTAGAAGACACAGATTGAGGAGACAACATGGTGAACCAGAGACTGGAGTACTGCTGAACATCTTCACTGTAAACAGTTGGGTGACCTGCTTGCCTTTTTGTTATTCTGGTATTTGTTGCTGGTCTTTGTGCTCCAAGTTCAAATCTAGCCAAAGTTGATTTGTATTCCTTCTTTTTCAGTAAACTACCAGTCCTGGATGGTAGATTGGTGGAATTACTTGTGTGTTGGATGAGATGCTTTGCTGTTTTTGTTCTTGGAGTTCAAATCTAGCTGTGACCTACTTGGGCCATTGGTCCATTTAACACAATCAATTAGCAATTAGGTACCTTTAGTTGAGTTTACTCTGTTGAAAGTATTCTGACCTGGTCTCTGGTTTGAGGATAACTCTCCCATCAGTATTGCGGACCCTGAAAAGAGTCATGTGACTATGCTACTTCGTCTGACTGAACAGTAAAAACAAAAATAAAATAGAAAATAAAAATAAAAGGATGTCTTCTGTAAGTGTAGTTGCAGCATTGTCCCAGATGTAGAAGCAGTATTACATTGTGGGATAGACTATTGCACACCGGATAGTATTACATAATCTGGGTCCATGTCCTGTGGCAAAATTATCATGAACACTATCATTATCATCCATTTAATCTCTGTTTTTCCATGCTGGGATGGGTGGCCATAGACCAAGTCAGTACTTAATTGGATTTACTGTCCTTCCAGATGGGTGGGGTGGGGATTGGAGGTGCACAGGTCGCTTACATACATTCTGTGGTTTCTACAACTGGATGTATATCCTTCATATCACCAACCACTTTACAGTGTAACAATATCAAGGCCTATAACTCTGTTAAATAGGTAACAAGGGAGATAACTTTGGGGGGGGGGCATACATGTTTGACATTATGAATAGTCTAAATTAGAGTCACCTTTACAACTGCCTCCAATGCTAACATATGTTGATAAAGTCTTCTCCAGCGCAGTGTCTCGTCAATTATTCCGGTCGATTGTCAACTCCATGGTCAGGTTCAGCCTCCTGAGATCAGTTTTCAATATCTGCCTTGATCTTCCAATTTTAACTTTTATAGAGAATGTGAAAACTTTTAGGCATTAAGGTGTTAGGCATACATATCAATATACATTGTTACTTGTTTTGTTGCATGTCAGAACCGTGATCAAAGCTATTTTAGCCATAAACATCTTGTCATTAATTCAGTGTATCTAGGACGACATTATCTAATTTAAAAAAAACATGGTTAGGTGCAATTAAGAAGCTTTAGCTGCTGTTTCTAGTAAGTTAAGCGATCATGAAGAGTCTGCCTAATACAGATATAAGGATAGTGAGTCAACTAAAAATGGTATGATTGCAAATACAAGTAACTAAAAGGGGGGTTCCACTGAAGGGTCTGATAGTGTGTAGCTCAGAGATCAGAGAATCGCTCCAGGTAGAGCTGCTACTTCTCCGAATTGAGAGATCATAGCTCTGATATTACAGTTAAAATAACTCAAGAAAGAATCGCTGGACAGATTTTTTGGGCAAAACCAATTCAGAAATAATCAAAAATTTGGAAGGATTTACTAAAATAACTTTGGAGCATAACTTGAAGGTTCTTACATAAAATTATGATGGAAGGTTTTTAGATAAATATAAGCACTTTAAAATAAACAGCTTTGTACCCTTACTGTTTCAGAAAAAATTAGATTAATGGAAAAATATTTATATTTGTTTTCAAGTAATTTTTATTATTTTTTTAAAATTTGGTTTGTTTTTTCATTAACCCCTTTATACCATATTTCTAATGAAATACAAGCTTAAAATTATGATATAAGCACTTGAAAATAAACAGCTTTGTACCATCGATCCAGGATTGATTTCAGGTACTTTGGTATTAAAAGTGTTAATTCAGTTTCTCTTTGTTATAGTTGGTCAGACGATGAAAAAGATCGTTTTAGTGCTTACATTGTAAGACAAATGTTTTTGAGTGAGTTTCTTTGCTGTGTCACAAATAAACACCATTTGATATATTTTAGCTCACATCATCATTGGGAATACATATCAGATTTTCTGGGAAAGTTACCCATAATAGATTAGTCATCTCCAATTGTAGATTTGTTTCTCATCCATTTCACACTGAAGAAACTGAGAAATAGCTAGTTTTAAGTTGGTTAAGGATTTACCTATCTTTAACTCTAAAGATTGACTTTACTTTAATCCTTAGCTGCTGGGAATTTCAGTTAGTTAAACCACTTTTAAAGTACTGATACATGGTTCAAAGGATTGTATAACAAAGGTTCTCTTCAACTTCTTGTTAATAGGTACAGTGATGGGGTGGGAGATACAGTTAGCTTCCATAATCAGTAGAGGTACTGTATAAGTGATGAATTTTTGTTAGTTTTAAATGCTGATTTTAAATACTTTTATTAAACAACAATCATGACAAGCTGGAGATTCTTATACAACAAATCTGAGAGAGAGAGAGAGATCTTTCAATTGATTAATTCCTTGAGATAATTTTGGAATACACCAGTAATGTTGGTGCATAAAAAGGAAGTTATGGAAAGAATTCTCTGATAGTACATGTTGATGTGGGTTGTAAATTCATAACTTTATATGAATTATTGCCAATCAATAAACTAATTACTGACTTCGATGTATCATACTGAAAGACATATACAGCATAAGGCTAATATCCGTCCACTCACTGGACTTTCAATTTTCTTTTGGGTTGCACTAACTATCAAGTACTTAATCAGTTTTCTCTGCATAATTTGATGATAGATTTCATGTTTCTTTTTATAATTGCGTTGTATGTCTGTTGCAGCTCCCAGAAGTCAAACTCAGTGCTTCTAAAGTGGATTCCATCAAGGCAGTTTGTGATTTACCAGCTGAAAGCTCCCTTCTTCATCTGTCGGCTTCAAAGCCCAGCTATGCCATTGGTTCCTCAACTAAGCTAAAGTTGCTTTCGAAGACCAAAACAAGTAAGGGTTTTCATTTCTTCTGTTTTTTTTTTGTACATCTACTTGTTTGTATGTGTATATATGCATGTCTCAGACACACACATTGTAATCAAATCCATTTGTGGATCCTTTGGTGGCTGTACATGGCAGTCCTTGGTGTACAGTTTTGGGCATTGACAAGACATGAAAATGTTTGGTTGGAAGGGCTGCCAGGAGATTCTACATACATAAAAGTAAACAACTTAATATACCAAGTTAGCTTGTCATATAGAATGTACAGACATTTCTAGCCTGTCCAAGCTAAGTATTAGACACACCTATCATGAGGTAGCCTATATATAATTGTTTGACCTGCTAGAAATAACAGCAAAATCTCCCTCAAATCACATCCTGTCATCATATATCAGGTAAGGGCACATTAGATAATGTAGCTCTCCATACCCCTAAAAAGACAGGATAGTTATGGCTTGAATGTTTTTCAGAATTGTCCTGGAGCCAAACAACAACTACCAAATATCAGATTTTAAGTGGATTCCTCATTAAACTCAATAGGCTCAATTGCAGCAAGTTCAACAGTCTCAATGTTTAAGGACCTTCTTCACTATTTGGTTCTCGGGAATTTTGTGAAATGTCTGTTCATCACTTTGACAAGTCATCAATCTTTGCTGAAGTTAATATTAGTTTCTGATTTAGGCACAAGGCCAACAATTTTGCGAGAGGGGAAAATCGATTAAATCAACTCCAGTGCCTTACTGGTGCTTTATTTTATCGACCCCGTAAGGATGAAAGGCAAAGCTAACCTCAGCGGGATTTGAACTCGGACTGTAAAGGGCCGTAACACTATGCTGCTAAGCATGGTGTCCAAAACTCTACCGATACTGTCAATCCACTGCTCTTTTAAAAGTGGCTTTACCAAAGTGTTTGGCTGCTGAAGTTAATATTGAAAACAAAACACTAAGAAACAGGAAATTTCCTGGAATACACAACATTCCACAAAGTGGAACAAGAAGGATGTATTAGAAGGATGTCAGTATTGTCACCACCTAGAATTGGTAGTGTGACAGATAAAATGTCGTTGCTGTAGTTGTTCTGGCTGTTTACATTTTGAGTTCAAATTCTGTTGAAGTCAATGTTCCCTTATATCTTTCTGGGTATCAGTAGAATAAAGTACAAGTCAAATATTGCGTTGATTTAATTAACTTTGCCTTGCTGGCCTTGTGCCTAAATTAGAAATCAATATTGTCACCAGCTACAGAAACAAGGGAGACAAATCTGTTGACTACAACATTGTCAAGAAACATCACACAAATATTACAGTGTGACTTCTACAGTTTTCATGATCTTCATTACAAGCATATAGGTGGCGAATTGGCAGAGTCGTTAGAATGCTTTGTGATATTCGTTCTGGCTCTCTGCTCTCTGAATTCAAATCACACCGAGGTTGACTTTGCCTTTCATCCTTTCAAGGTCGATAGAAAAAGTACCAGTCAAGTACTGGGGTTGATTCTTCCTCTATATCTTTTTCTCATTTCCTCTCTCTCACTTTTTCTCTTTCTCTGGAAGAAATCTGCTGCACTTAGACCTGGAGAGGGATGGGCTCCGCCAGGCTTAAAATGCCCGAGAAATGCTGTATGTCAATACAGCGCCCCTACGACTCTATCAGGATACATACATTACAAGCAACTTCAGAAGAAATACAGGGGACAACATTCATTATAACTTGTTCACATGTATTTCACGATGTGTCTGATCTTTGAAACTGGAAATAGGGAACTTCTGTAGGATGTTTTCAGAAAGTTTAGTTGCTCACCAAAATCTGTGGATGTCCTTTGCTTGTTTTACATAAAGATAATCACTTGTTGGAGGCAGATATGTGAGTTCATCAGTGTAAAAAGATAGTTTATACATATATACACACAGATGGACGTTAAACGAAGATGATGATGATGATATATGTATGTAAAAGGTAAACAGAAATAACAACAGAATCGGTACAGTATATGGAAGGGATATATTAGGTTAACGCTTGATATAGCAGGAAGAGGGTCTTAACGTTTCGGACGCTAGTCCTTCATCAGAAGAAAGAATGAAAAATAAGATAGATTGAAGAGACGGGCGAGGTGGAATTGGAAAAAATGTCTAGATAAAAATAACAGGTCTATTCATGTTGACATCTCTTGCAAAACTGTTGGTGCTGGCGTTTTGTATTTGATTTATTTTTTAGAAAAGTGGATGATGGAGTGCGTCTACCTGAAATAGAAAAAAAAACATTTTGTAAAAAGAGCTATACTTGAGCACGTGCGTAAGCATGTTTATGTGTGGGGTGTGTGTTATTATACGTCCGTTCGAAGCTAAGAAGAAATGTGTGCGTATATGTGAGTAAAAGAGTGTGTGTGCATGTAAGTACGAAGCTATGAGCAATTTTAATATAAGGGTGTGTATCGGCATGTATTAGTAGTAAGAGAAGCTGCTAATGATCAAGAGAAAGCGATAGGAATCTAGGGGGTGATAATGGACGGGGTATTAGAGAAATTGGGGAGGTGAGTTGAGTCCAAGAGGGGAATAGGACCCAAGGCGGTGAATCAGACTTTGTTCAGTCCTGGTGTGTGAGGCCTGTGATCCATGATGTAAAAGGACACCCAGGACTGAAACATGTACAGAAGAATGACCAGGAGCACAGAAATGACAGGCGACAGGAGTATCCAAACCGAGTCGTATGTCCCTCAAATGTTCGGCAAAATGGTCCGCAATACGGCGTCCCGTTTGTCTGATATATAAAGACCCACAAAGGGAACACCGGAGGTCATAGACAATGCGGTTGGATGTGTAGGTAAAGGAATGGCGGATACAGAAAGACCCGTTAGGGCCTGTAAGAGTGGTGAAGGTGGAAATAAAGGGACAAGTGTTGCAGCGGGAACAAGGATGAGAGCCGGGTGGAGTCGTGGGAGAAGATGAAAATGAACTACGAACCAGGAGGTCGCGGAGGTTGTCGGCGTGCTTAAAAGCAGTAATGGGTGGTTTGGAAAAAAGCGAGAAGTGACGGGGTCAGAAGAGAGGATACAGAAGGAACGGGGGATATGTCGCCGGAGTGGTAGGGTGATGGGGTGGTAGGTGAGAGGGAAAGGTACATGGGTGTTGGGAGGGTGGGGATGACGTGAGAGGGCTGTGGTGTGGTCTGTTTCACGGGCGCGGGTGAGAGCAGCTTGGATCAGGGTGGGGGGATATCCACACTGGATGAAGCAGGAAGCCGTGCGAAGGGAATGGGTTTCGAAATCGTAGTCCTGGCTACAGAGTCGACGAAGACGGAGGAATTGGGAATAGGCTATGGAGTGTTTGGTGTGGGTTGGATGGGAGGAGGTGAAGTCGAGATAAGATTGGGAGTCTGTTGGTTTAATGTAGATGGAAGTAGAGAGTGTGGTGAGAGTGATTAATAGATAGAGAGATATCTAGAAAAGCGACAGAAGAATCGGAGACGGAGGCGGTGAAATTGAGAGCAGGATGGAAAGATTGGACAAAAGAAAGAAAACAGTTGAGCTGTTCTCGTGATAGAAAGGTGACGCCGATACAGTCGTCGATATAACGACCGTATAGCTCAGGAGTCGGGCCAGCGTATCATCATCATCATCACCGTTTTACGTCCGTTCTTCCACGCTAGCATGGGTTAGACGGGTTGTCCTGTTGTGGGCAGTGTCTGGTCGGCTGACCATGCCTTGCTCATACAGGAACTGATCTGGCTTGATTTCTACAGCTGGATGCCCTTCCTAACACCAACCTCATTTACAGTGAGTGCTGGGTGCTTTTTCGTGGCGCCTACACGTCCACTTTACAGTGTGGGCTGGGTGCTTTTTTGCCGTGGCACCTCCACGACCACCTTGCGGTGGGGGGGGGGGGCATATTGTTTATATGCTTCAGCATGTACCCATGGGAGGTCGGGTACCCTGTATTACTGCGTGACGCCAGAAGTCACGGTCGTGTGTCATTGACTTTGAGAGGTGTAGTTGGGTAAGGTCGGCTTTTATCACCTCATCCCAAGTCATCTTGGGTCTCCCCACTCCGCGGTTTCCATCAACTTCTAGTGCTCTGCACCTTTTTATGCAGCTGTCATCCTTCATACGCATCACATGTCCATACCAGCGTAACCGCCTCTCCTGCACGCAGCATTTGATTCCTCTTATGCTCAGTCTCTCTCTCAATTCATTTATGCTTTGTCGTTCACGTATATTACTGTTACACATCCATCGGAGCATGCAGGCTTCGTTTCTCTCTAATCTACGTAAGTCTTCCACCTTCAGCGCCCAGGTCTCACTACCATGCAACATCGCTGTTCGGATACACGCATCATACAGTCTGCCTTTCATTCTGAGGGAGAAGCCTTTTGCAGCTAGCAGTGGTAGTAGTTCCCTAAACTTCTTCCATCCCGTTCTTACCCTAGTTATTGTACTTTCTGAGCACCCACCTCCGTTGCTAATTCGGTCACCTAGGTAGCAGAAGCTGTCTACTGTTTCTACAGGGCCCTCCCAGAGATTGGTGGTACTTGTTTCCTGTGGCTGTTTGCTTGCTGTTTCAGCACAGCTGCTGCATGTGAATCCTACATTCTTAATTAAGCTTCCTGAGATCCCGCTACATCTCTTGTGTACCCATTGTTTGCATTTGGGGCAAAGAATGGAGTTCCTACCTACACCTTTCCTACATACTGAGCAAGGCCATTTCCCTGAGGGGATCTGGGTTCTGTTTTCTCGTCTACTTATAAGGACCTTAGTCTTTGTCATGTTGACTTTGAGGCCCTTTCTCTCTAGTCCCTGCTTCCAGGTTTGGAATTTATTCTCTAGTTCTACCATAGATTCAGCTATGAGTGCGAGGTCATCAGCATACAGGAGTTCCCATGGGCATCCGGTCTTAAACTCCTCCGTTATTGCCTGCAGGACTATGATGAACAGGAGAGGGCTAAGAACAGAGCCCTGGTGGACCCCAACCTGTACGCTAAATTCCTCGCTATACTCATTGCCAATCCTAACTTTGCTGACTGCTCCCCTATACATGGCTTGTACCGCTTTCACAAGCCATTCATCTACTCCTAGTTTTCTAAGAGCCCACCAGATTACTGCACGTGGAACTCTGTCAAAGGCTTTCTCAAGGTCGACAAATGCCAAGTAGAGTGGCTTACTTTTAGCTAGGTACTTTTCCTGTAATTGCCTCACAAGGAAGAGCGCATCAGTGGTGCCTTTCCCTGGAACAAAACCAAATTGCATCTCGTCTATATTCACCCGGTCCCTAATCAGCTGTGCTATAACTCTTTCTGTTACTTTCATGACCTGGTCCATCAACTTTATACCTCTATAGTTTCCTCTATCTAGTGCATCGCCTTTACCTTTGTAGCAGTTGACAATGATGCTACTGCACCAATCTTTTGGTATGGCCCCCTCTAGTATTACCTGGTTAACGATACGTGTGGTTATAGTGTGACCTACAGACCCAGATGCCTTCAGCATCTCGGCAGCTATACCCGATGGACCGGTTGCCTTCCCTATCTTCATATCTCTGATTGCCTTACTTACTACGCTGCCGCTGACTTGTACTGCTGGTCCCTCTATAGGGTCTACGTGGGGTAGGGTCTCTTCTTCCCATGCATTCTCCTCATTTAGTAATCTATCATAATGACTCTTCCATGCATCTTTCTAAAGTGAATGTAAAATTATACAAAAGGCTCTGACTTCTCATCAACTCTTTTGAATTTTTACCTACAGGACCTTACACTTCCACAAAACATACAGATAGCCTCATATGCAGATGATTGTTCACATACACCTTCCCACCATTCCCAAAATGTTGCTGTTCAACTACTCCAATACTTTTTAAGTCACTTAAAAACCTCACTCTCCAGCTACCAAATTCATTGATCCCTTATCAATTGAACTAGTGACAATTAAATGCAATCAAACCTGAATGAAATAAACATAGCCAAAAAAATACTAGGAGTTACATACGGCTCCTCACAACACACATAGTAGACAGAATCTGGGCTTCGACGTAGACAACAAACAATTGGCATAGTTTGGACCTATTCTGGTTCTCATCGCTACCCCAGAGACCTGCTGATAAAATTCACCCGAAAAAGGAAATCCATTAAGGCTGAGAACAAGCTCAGCCAGACGGAGAAGAGTGGTGGTGCTGGGGTAAGGGGTAAAAAAATGTTGGAGAGCGCGGAGGCAGTCATCATGAGGGATGACGGTATAGAGATAGGTGATGTCCAGGGTAAAGAGAAAGCGGGAGGGACCAGGAGGGAAGGAGAAAGAGTTGAAGAGTCTAAGGGCATGATTTGTATCGTGGATGTGGGAAGGGAGATTGCCGACCAACGGAGCGAAGATGGTGTTTAAATATTCAGAAATTATCTAGGGGTAGGTGCACGCAGAAACGATAGGACGGCCAGGATTATTTTGTTTGTATATTTTGGGGAGGAAGTAGATGATGGGTGTGCGAGGGGTGGTGGCTGTGGGGGGAGGGGGTGGGGGTAGGAGAGAGGAGGAGATGAGCTCGTGGATGGTGGAGGGTACGAGTTGTTGGTAGCCAGGAGTGGGGTCAGAGGATAAAGGGCGGTAAAAAAGGGTATTGTGAAGCTGGCGGGGAGCCTCAGACCTATGGAGGTCAGCGCTCCAAACCACCACAGCGCCACCTTTGTCAGTGGGTTTGATGACAATGTCATCGTGATGCCGAAGGTTGCGAAGAGAGGAAAGAGGGTGGTAGGTGACGGGATAGAGGGGTTAGGGTTGGAGGTGATATGAGTGTGGGAGCGGACCTTTGGTTAAAAGCATTTCAGCTGTGTCTATTTCATCTATTTTTCTATATTCAGGGAAACTAGGATCACATTATCCAGCATTTTTTTTTTCTAAGATGTCATTATAACTTTTAGATGCTGCAGTGTACATTTAGTGCTATGTGCAGTAGTGTTTTAGTATATGTTGCATGTTACTGTTTTGCTTCAACACACCACTGTGTTATGTCTCATTGGACCATACCATATGCCATTAATCACTTTCCTTGTTATTGTTTCCAGCTGAACCTGCTGCTGCTACTGCTACTGCTAAAATCTGGTCCCTTTCTGGTAATGATTTGGATGATGATGACCTCTTGGACTCTGATACTCTTCTCAATGAAGATGACCTGAAGAAACCAGACCCTGCAGCCTTGAAAGGTGAATGGTTTTTCCACAGTAACTTTACACCCCCCCCCCCTTATGTGTAACACGACAAAAAGCACCCAGTCCACACTGTAACATGGTTGGTGCTATGAAGGACATCCAGCCATAGAAACACACCCAAAATATAGATTCATATGAGCAAGACATGGTCTTTGGACCTGATATATTTCATAACATGCCAACCCTGCTAACCCATGCAAGCATGGAAAATGTACATCAAACGATGATGATGATGACCTAGGGTTTGTATTTTTTTGTTACACACATGAACATGCAGGTACAGTCTATACACACACCAGGAATATACTCTCAAAACTCAAATTGTTACATAGTTGCTTGATATAAAATAATTGTTTCTACTTTAAGCACAAGGCCAGCAAATTACCCAGTGCATTACTGGTACTTTATTTTATCGACCCCGTAAGGATGAAAGGCAAAGTCAACCTCGGCGGGATTTGAACTCAGATCGTAAAGGGACGTAACTATGCTGGAAAGCATGGCGTCCGACCCTCTACCGATACTGCCAATCCACCGCCCTTATATAAAATAATGAAAGTTATTGTGTAGAGTGCTCAGGTGCACTACAACTTATCAAAGGTGCATGTATAGTACATAGAATAATGTACAAATGACAGGAAAGTAAACAGTGTACGAGTCATGATATACACACAGATACACGTATGCATATGTATGGAGGGGGAATATCAGGTGTAGTGTTGGCGAATTTCAAGAAGGATGGAAGTTTTGAAGGATGCAGTGTCCTGACAACTAACAACTGATGCAGGCACTTTGTTCCATGTTTTCAAAAGTCATAGAAATAGTAAAATCACATATTGCCATCACAACTGACAGATTGATCATGACTAGATGACCTTTGAATATATGTCTACTCAGTAATGGCTCAGCTGGTGGGCTAAACAACAGCAGCAACACCAACAGCTATAGCATGGAACCCTCTATTGGGTTTCTCACTCTGCTAGAAATAGCAACCAAATTACCTCAAACCATGGTAGTTGCAACAATTGTTGTGATAATCGTGGTAGTAGTGTAGGTTGTAGTGTTCAATAGCAACAGTAGAGGTTACAGTATATGAGGTAGTTTTCAATAACAACAGTAGTAGTGTAGGTTGTAGTTTTCAATAGCAACAATTGTAGTGGTAGTGGTTTAAGAGGTAGTTTTCAATAGTAACAGTAGTGGTGTAGGTTGTAGTTTTTAATAACAACAGTAGTGGTAGTAGTTTAGGTTGTAGTTTTCAATAACAACAGTTGTAGTGGTTTAGGAGCTAGTTTTCAATAACAGTAGTAGTAGTAGTAGCATAGGTCGTAGTTTTCAAGAACAACAGTAGTGATAGTAGTATTGGTTGTAGTTTTTAATAACAACAGAAGTGGTAGTAGTGTAGGTTGTAGTTTTCAATAGCAATTGTGGTTTACAGGAGCAAAAGTTGTTGTGGTGCCAGTGGTAGTTTATAGTTGTAATAGTGGGAGTGGTGGCTTTATATGACAACCATTGTACCCCTGTGTACAAACACATACATACACACACCTAAAGGTGTTAAATACATTTTTAACTTATTCTCTTTCCATCTATCATCCTCTCTCCTCCTATTTCTGCCATCTACCACTGCCTCTACACTCATCCCCCCCCCACCCGGGGGAGGGGTAATATAACTCCACCATACTCTTTTCCCCTCTCCTCTCACCACTGCTATTGCTACCATTTACCACAGACCCTACAATCTATGTAAAAATCTTTACACATCTGAAACTATCAGACATAAACTGAGGCCTGATACCACTAACACAATGATACAGAGTTGGTGTCTGTCTGTCATTACTAGTGGTGGTGGCAGTGGTGCTGGTTTTTTGCTGCTGTTGGTGGCAGGGTGGAGAGAGTGTTGGTGTATTCTTATCACACTAGAAATAAGAACACTGTTGAATGTATTTCTTGCAGAGTTGGAAGTTGTGGTGGTGAAAGAAATGTTGTTAGTGTTGTTGTTGTTGTTTAGCCCTCTAGGTTAGCCTTAATGCTACAAGCAGACCTATGATAATCATTTGAGCTGTGATAATCCTGGTTGTCTTTTTTTTTAACTCTTTAGCATTTACATTACTCTATATTTACTATTATATTTTCACGGTAAGGGCTTTATCTCACATAATATCGAATCTATGAGATTTTGATATTTATTTTAAGAACAATACCTTAACATCAGTATGAGTGACTGGTTACAGCTGGTTTGAACAGAAAGTGGTTAGAGAATTCTGGCCAGTTACAACCGGTTTAAATGCTAAAGGGTTAAGTCAAACATTATGCTTTTAGGATTACAATATGCCTTGTATCCTTTTCCTAACACACTAAGGTGTGATTTGAAGAAGATTTGGCTGCTATTTCTAACAGGTCAGAAAACTGCATTGAAGCCCCCTTCATTATATGTTGTGTTTTTAGCTGCTGATGTTTTAGCTCTAGGCCAAGCCGGAGCTGCCATTTTAACTGGATCATTCCATCTTTTTCCTGTGTAAGGAAGTCTGGACCACATTAACCAACATGCCCTTTTTTTAAAGATGGTAAGATGTGATTTGAAGTAGATATGGTTATTATTTCTAGTAGGTTCAACAACCACACAAAGGCTACTTTTTGTGGTGTTAGTGGTGTTGCTGCCAGGTGATAAATATTGTGGGTGCTGCTACCATTAATAATTGTTTGGCACAAGGCCATCATTTACCTCAGTACATTACTGGTACTTTATTTTATTGACCCCGTAAGGATGAAAGGTAAAGTTAACCTCGGCGGGATTCGAATTCAGACCGCAAAGGGCCGTAACTCTATGCTGCAAAGCATGGTGTCCAACTTTATACTGATACTGCCAATCCACCGCCCTGCTACCGTTAATAATGATAGTGTAGTCGATGCTTTTTTAAAAAATATTCATCTGGGTGGTGGTGTTGTGTTGTCAGCCCTAATCAAACAGGCTTATGGTATATAGATAATCAGAAAAATGATGAGGTGTGAGCCACAGCTTCAAATATGTTGTACTTCCATCTAGTTTGGGACCATACTGCACATTTTGACATGCAGTGATTAAGTGTATGCAGTGTTGCAGTCTAGGTTTGTTGTACCCTCTCTCTCATCTGTATGTTTGTTGTTTTGCCCTGGTCAACTCTGATAGAGCAGACCTTTGATTAAAAGCATTTCAGCTGTGTTTATTTCATCTTTTTTTCTATATTCAGGGAAACTAGGATCACATTATCCAGCATATTTTTTTTCTAAGATGTCATTATAACTTTTAGATGTTGCAGTGTACATTTAGTGCTATGTGTTTTAGTATAATGTTATGCAACACTTGTATTTTAATATAGTGTACAGCTTCAATTCAACCCTGATTATATAGAACTATGATCAAAGGCATTTTAGCTGTAATAACTCTGTCTTTTTAGGATTATATCTAGGACTACATTATCCAATGTGTTCTTACCTTATTCAACACTTAAAATCCTATACAGCATGGCCACATTAGAAAAACAATGTTGAAAGGTACAAAACAATACTACAGACACATTGCATTATAAATTAAAGTCTTTAACACTACAAATTTTCCTACTGTAAACATTTGAATTAACAAATCCATTTTTAGACATTTTCTGCTAAATGCATTACAAGATGCTAAAGAGAGCATTTCTAGCAGAGCAAATGACCATGTACAGGCTCTCTTGTTGGATCCTTGTTAGAGTTTTTATATTTCATATTTTTTAACTTAGTTAAATATGTATGCACACACACACACATATGCACACAAACAATGCCAACACCAAATAGATGGTGTTTGGTTGGAATAGAGACAGGAGCTCTATGTGTGTGTGTGTATGTATTTATATATGCATGTATCTAGCTATCATTCTATGTATCTATCTCTCTATGTATCTATGTTTTTCAGCTGACTGTGGTGGAAGTAGGAAAAAGAAGCGTGCTTGCAAGAACTGCACTTGTGGTCTGGCAGAAGAACTAGATGGAGAAAATAAGCCAGCCATGCCAAAATCTGCCTGTGGCAGTGTATGTATTGTTTTTATTTATTCTGCTTTCCTGAGTGTCATAGAATAAAGGTTTCCAGACTGTATTGTGACACTTATTTCTAGGTGTGTCACAAAATTCAGTCAAATCTGATCAATTTTTATGACTATTTGGCTGTGAATTTTCTTTTTAGACCTGACAACTATTAGACACATTTCTAGGGATATATGATATGATATTTAATTATTTCTTTATTCATTTTGTTACCTTTGTACTGCTAACAAAACCTGATCAAGCCTCCACTCAAGAATAGGTACAGTTCAGTTTCTATCTGTCCAATTTCACTAACAGGTCTTGGGTCAACTCAAGTCTATAAATATTTAGTGGCAAATTATGAGAGTTGTTAGAGTCTCGGAGAAAATGCCTTGCTGCATTTGTTTCGGCTTTCTGCACTCTGAATTCAAATCCAGCCATGATATGCTCTCCTTTTCAATTTTTAGGGGTTGATAAAATTAAAGCACTAATCCAGGGCAGGAGATTTGCAGAATTGCTAAAGTATTGGATTAAATGTTCTATGGTATTTGTTTTGAGTTAAAATCCTGCTGTGACCTACATGAGTGGCAGACTTAATCTGTCACCTGGTTTAACACCTTCACCTGACTCTTAGGTCTTTTTATATATTTATAGGTACACTCAACAGGTTTTGAGACTTTTATCAGAGAGACATTTATTTAACTCAGATCAAGACAAAATTTAAGTCTCCCTCAAAGTAAGATTCTCCAACTTCAATGCACTTGTTTTAGTGCTCTAGCCACTTCTGGAAGGCCCCTTGTTATTCTCCAAAGTGAAGGTGTACAGCTTCCTTCCTCTCCTCCACATCCTCAAAGCGGATACCCCTGAGCTTCTCCTTCAGCTTCTGGAACATCCAGAAGTCACATGGGGCTAAGTTTGGATTGTAGGGAGGATGAGGGACAGTCTTGATCTCCATATCGGCCAAGTAGTTGGTCACCAGGATAGATTTGTGGCAGGGGGCATTGTCACCGACCAGACTTGAAGCATTCTGGTCTCTTGCGATGAAATCTCTTTCTGAACTGCCTCAAAGCTTTGACATAGTACTCTTTGTTGACTGTGTGGCTGTTGGGGACCCAATGGATGTAAATGATGCCCTTGCTGTCGAAGAATGAGAATGAGCTTCCCAGTGGACCTGCTTTGCCTGGCCTTCTTGGGTCTTGGTGAATCAGAATGTCTCCACTGGGCACTCTGTTTCCTGATCATAACAGTAGACCCAGCTTTCGTCACAAGTTACCAGAGACTCAGGGACACTTGGATTCAAAGTGATCCACTTGACCATCTCCCTGCTGTCATGGACACACCTTTGCCTTTGATCTTCATTGAGCACCCACCCTTGTAAGCAGGGAAAAGTGGACGTAAAATGATGATAATGATGATTCTGTACTGTACCCTCAGTCACTTTAAATTGTTTAGTAATCGTCAGAAGATATGCACGATGGTCCTCGTTCAGAAATTTGCGAATTTTGTTGACCAACTTTGGCGTCCTGATGTCCCTCTCCTTACCTCACTTCTCGTCGTCCCTCAACTGATACCTACCCTCCTGGAACCTCTTGTATCAGTGGAAAACAGTCGCCCAGCTCATGAAAGTTAGTCCGAAAGCAGTTTTGACCATTTCATAGGGCTCTGCAGCGTTTTTGCTGAGCTTGACACAAAATTTTATTGTATATCGGGCCTCCAGCTTCTCACGTCCCGACTGCATTGTGGAACCAATCAGCTGTGACAAGACATGTATGATTGGTAATGTTTAAAATGCTGTAGTGGTCTGAATCTTCAACCTGGAAAAAAAAAAGATTTGGCATGTTAGCTTATTATAACCATATCAAGGATGTATTAAAGTGAGTTACATAGGTCAATTAAAAGTGCCTGAAGAGAAAATGTCTCAAGAAAAAACTTCTTGAATGTACCTCGTGTATACATATATATATACGGGATAACAAATTATTGTTATAGGTAGTTCAGTTAGGGTACTCCGAGTAGTGGATAGTATCAACGCTTGGCTAAGTTTGACTCAACAAGGCGTTTCCATAGTGATGCTGCAAGTACACGGTGATTTCTATGTAGTTTACACTTGGAGTAATGATAAATCAAGAAAGAAGAGTGACACGGTTTGCTATACAATAAGGGCTATATAAGGGTTGTGATTAAAGCCCTTATTGTATAGCAAACCATGTCACTCTTCTTTCTTGATTTATATATAGGCACATGGCTTAGTGGTTAGAGCATTGGCCTTGCAATCGAAAGGTTGTGAGTTCAATTCTCAGACCGGGTGATGTGTTGTTTCCTTGAGCAAGACACTTTATTTCACATTGCTCCAGTTTACTCAGCTGTAGAAATGAGATGATAGAGACTGGGGTCCATATCATTCCACTGCAAAGTGGTCGTGGAGGTGCCACGGCAAAAAGCACACAGCACTCACTGTAAATGAGGTTGGTGTTAGGAGGGCATCCAGCTGTATAAATCAAGCCAAAATCAGTTCCCGTCCCACCCTTGCAAGCAGGGAAAAGCGGACGTAAAATGATGATGACCCCCCCCCCCACACACACACACACACACATGACAGGCTTCGTTATAGTTTCTATAAACTGAATTTACCCATACAGTATTGGTCCTCTGGAACCTTTTGAGAAGACAGTTGACCACTTTGCCATGCAGTGGGGTCAAATCCATAACCACACAGTTGTCAAGTGAACTTCTTAGCCACAATATTTTAATGTGAAAGCACATGGCTTAGTGGTTAAGATGTTTGACTCACAATTACGAGATCATGGGTTTGATTCCTGAACCAGGCAGCACTTTGTGGTCATTAGCAAGAGACTTTGTTTCTCGCTGCTACAGTCAACTCAGCTGAAAAAAGAATGAGTACCAGTAGCAGCAGCTTGGGGTTAAATCCTGCAATGGGGCTGTTATGTTTGGTACTGAAAAAAGAGGACCTATCATTAAAACACCAGGGAAACCTCCTCTGAGATACAACCTTGTATGAGGCCAGTTAAATTTACATAGGTGTTATACTATAGGCAAAATGGCATCCAGCTAATGTTCTAACTATTTTGCCAAGGTTGCTACTCAAATGTTTAAACTTAAACTGTCAGTAGCAATAAAAAAAATAATTTATTTTCGTAGTTTGGTATTTGTTTGAGAAACAATTAGAAATTGTTAAAATAGATTACTTTGTGAATTCATCATATACATACACTTACCCACATCCACATCTCTGTGTATATATAAACCTATATACACACTAACACATTTTTTGACCTTTTCACTAAAGGTCTTGAGAATTGTGTTTATTTTTTTCTAAATTTCTGCCATAGTTTCAAATCTCTAAAACAATGTGTGTACATACATACGCATATGGATACATACATACATACACATGAACACATAAACACATACATATACATACATACGCACACACATACATATACACATGCATATATATACACACACAACACTGGTATAACTGAATAATTAAGAAGTTCACTTCGTTCACAGCAGATTGGCAGAATCATTGCGTGTCCAACAAAATGGCTTACTGTATTTGTTCTGGCTCTTTACATTGTGAGTTCAAATCATGCTATGGTCAACTCTGTTTTCATCCTTCCGGGAGGGGTTTGGGGTGGCTGTCAATAAAATAAAGTGCTAGTTAAGGATGGTGGATTAGCACAATTATTATGGAGGCACATGGCTTAGTGGTTAGAGCATTGGGCTTGCAATCAAAAGGTTGTGAGTTCAAGTCTCAGACCGGGTGATGTGTTGTTTCCTTGAGCAAGACACTTTATTTCACATTGCTCCAGTTTACTCAGCTGTAGAAATGAGATGATAGGACTGGGGTCCCTATCATTCCACTGCAAAGTGGTCGTGGACCGTACCACGGCAAAAAAAAGAAAGCACCCAGCACTCACTGTAAATGAAGGGCATCTAGCTGTAGAAATCAAGCCAGAATCAGTTCCCGTCCCACCCTTGCAAGCAGGGAAAAGCGGACGTAAAATGATGATGATGATTAGAACATTATGAATTAGCCTGTGACAAATGTTTAGGTATCACGATAAAATGCACCCAGTCCCCTCTGTGAAGTGGTAGTGCTGGTGTCACAAGAAACACGCCCATGCTAGTGTCATGAAATATGTTCCCAGTATTCCCTGTAAGAATAGAAACCATGCCAAATATAAAATGTAGCAAGCAATATTGGTCGTTCTGTTCCAGCAGATCTCGGACCATGATAACCAATGCCAGCATGGAAATGGGACATATGATGATGATGATGAACACTGGTATCAATCTATATTATTGGTCCTTGCCTTTTACCTTGAACAACATTAGCGTTAGGGAGAAGGGTGACATGCTGCATGAGCAGCTACTGATCTATAAAGTTTGATCAGGCTTTTGCTCTGGAGATAGAGGAACTTTTGAATTGCATATACATTGTCAATCCTTACTGATGGAGGCATTAGATAGATCTGTGTGTTTCTCTCTCTCTCTTTCTCTTTCTCTCTCTCTCTCTCTTTCTCTTTCTCTCTCTCTCTCTCTCTCTCTCTCTCTCTCTCTCTCTCTCTCTCTCTCTCTCTCTCTCTCTATATATATATATACACATACAAATTTTAGTACAGCATTAACGAAGCTTTAGGCTGCGGCTAAGCTAACGAATGCAGATTCGGAATGTAGCTTTAGCACTCAATGGAGAATAATACCCCAGAGTTATAACAATATGTTTAAACAGCTTTGCAAATCAAATATAGCGACCAGCAATCCAGCCGCGTTGCCATAGCAACGAAAAAGACTGAACTCAGGGAAAGATTTTGACTGACCTGGACCATCGCGCGGAGATCGAATGCAACACATAACGCATATCGTATAGCATACGATATACATCACATATACGATATACATCATATATATATATATATAAAGGAAACGAATGTTTGTCGATGAATGGACAATTCATCGTTTCTCTTTGTTGAATAAATGACTCCAGAAAGGGGGTGAACAATCAAAATTGTATGTGGCAAAGAAAAAGAAGGGGGCATTTGAGTTTCAAGTGTCATTGTGTCATTGTCCAGGTTTGCTCGTTTGAGACGATCAACGGAAACCGTTTCCCTGGAACCCCGAATGTCCAGTGTGAAATGTTTGTCTGTGCGAGCAAGCACACGATAGGGTCCAGAGTACGGCCGTTGAAGAGGGGGTCTCACGGCGTCGTCTCTAACGAACACATGTGTCCACAAGGCAATATCCCTTGGGATGGCAGTTTTTACAGTCTGCTTCCTAGTGCCCATCGGTGGTAGATCCTTGAAATAAGAGTGAAGCCGGGACACGTAGGAAGCGGCGTCCTGCGAAGTCAGGTCAAAAGGGGCCAGCATTTGCCCCGGTAACACCAGAGGAGTACCATAAACTAATTCGGCAGAGGAGAACCCAAGGTCCACCTTTACCGTTGACCGAATACCCAACAACACAATAGGTAGGTACTCACTCCAACGTGAAGAGTCCATGGAAGCCCTTAAGGAGGCTTTGAGTTGCCTGTGGAATCTTTCCACCATTCCGTTTGAGGCTGGGTGGTAAGCCGTGGTTCTTATTCGACTAGCCCCCAGGATTTGGGTTAATTCTCGGAAGAGGTTAGACTCAAATTGACAACCACGATCCGTTGTTATGGTGGTTGGTACACCGAAACGAGCGATCCATGAAGATATGAGAGTACGGGCTGTGGTTTCAGCGGTGATATCTGTTATAGGGACGGCTTCAGGCCAACGCAAAAAACGGTCAACAATCGTCAAAAGATACGAAAAACCACGACTAACCGGCCACGGGCCGACGATGTCTACATGAATGTGACGAAATCTTGCATCCGGGCAGGTGAAGGTTCCGAGAGGAGCCTTAAGAGAAACACAGTTCGTCGATGTTCCACTGGGACTAGAGGTCGTGGTGAGTCCAACGAAACATCACACAGTATTTGTCCGTCAGCAGTTGAGATCGGAATGTATTTCAGTTTGCAATGTACAAACTCTGGCGATGTAACATCCAACGATTCAAGAGTGGGTTGGGCAGCTGCCATTCGATGTAAATCTATCT
The DNA here is from genome assembly GCA_964016885.1 of Eledone cirrhosa. Taxonomy (NCBI): domain Eukaryota; kingdom Metazoa; phylum Mollusca; class Cephalopoda; order Octopoda; family Eledonidae; genus Eledone; species Eledone cirrhosa. Next base: position 353,281,453 of record OZ024743.1, on the reverse strand, counting down.
CCTCGGAAGACGAAATTGATGCGATCGGCCGGCGAGACAGCGCATCGGCCGCTGTATTCAAAGAACCCGGAATATGTTGAATGTCGTTCGTGAACTGTGAGATGAAGTCCAGATGTCTCGTTTCTCTGGGCGAGTATTTGTCTGCTTTAGTTTGAAGAGCAAACGTCAAAGGTTTATGATCAGTGAAAATGGTGAATGTTCTACCTTCAAGTACATGAGCAAAATGTTTCACTGATAAATAAATTGCTAATAGCTCCCTTCCAAAGGTGCTATAGCGAGTTTCGGCAGGCTTTAACTTCCTCGAAACGAACTCGAGTGGTTACTGTAACCCATCATACTTCTGCTGTAAGACTGCGCCCACGGCGCTATCCGAAGCATCAACACAGAGCGATAGCTTGGCGTTGGGTACTGGGTGGGCGAGCAAAGACGCGCTCGCTAACGCCTTTTTCACTTTTTTAAAATCCTCAAGCTGCGTTTTATTTAAGGAAATGTCCATATTCTTACGCCGGCAACCCTTAAAAATTTCTGTCAACGAGAACAGCAAGTTGGAACAACCAGGTACGAATCGCCTATAAAAATTTACAAGGCCCAAGAATTGACGCAATTGTCGCAGTGAACTTGGCGGAGGCAAATCCGATACTGCCTTAACCTTCTCAGGAAGAGGTCAAATACCATCGGCGTCAATCAGATGGCCTAAAAATGTTAGTGAAGTCGAGCCGAAAACACACTTGGAAGCATTAATATGAACATTATATCTCTGTAAACGACGAAATACGAGATCCAGATGCCTTGAATGCTGCTCAGGAGAAGAACTAGCAATCAACACATCATCGATATACGTGTACACAAAATCCAGGCCCCGAGTAACATCATCCATAAATCGTTGGAAGGTACTTGTAGCATTTCTAAGGCCGAAAGGCATAGTGAGGAACTCGAATGATCCGAAAGGAGTGGCAATAGCAGTCTTTGGGATATCCTCCTTGTTAACCGGAATTTGATTATAAGCGCGGATCAAATCAAGCTTAGAAAAGATTCTGCAACCCTGCAATGACGATGCAAAATCCTGCAAATGCGGGATTGGATAACGGTCAGGCACAGTAATCGCGTTTAAGCGTCGGTAGTCACCCGTCGGTCTCCAATCACCAGAAGATTTAAGTACCATATGTAGAGGCGATGCCCAAGGACTTGTGGAACGCCGAATTATTCCTAATTCCAGCATGTGGTCGAATTCAAGACGTGTAGCTTTCAACTTCTCTGCAGATAATCTTCGAGGACGTGAGAAAACAGGTGGACCTGTAGTGGATATGAAGTGTTCAATCGCATGATCCGGGCTAGTAATTCGTAACTTTCCCTGCGTCAACTGAGGGAATGAATGTAACAGGCTTTGATACTGGTTGCCCACTTCAGCCAAGAAAAAGGAAGGGCTGACTGTGGCGACGTCCGGCTCTGAACCCTCGAAAGAAAGGCCTGTTTCAGCATCAAAAAGGCGTTATCTGCGGATGTCCACCAACAAGGAAAAATGGTGGAGAAAATCCGCTCCCAAAATAGCGTATCGCAAGTCGGCGATAGTAAACTTCCACTTCAAATCAGAACGCAAATTTTTTAACCGAAGAGGAAGCGAAATTTGCCCGTACGTTCGAATGGCCGTGTGGTTGACTGCTCGTAGATTTATATTTGATTCAGATGGGGTTTTTTTGAGATAACTGACTGGCCAAATACTCAGCGACGCGCCAGTATCGACAATGAAAACTTTTTTTGACCGCAGGTCGTATACGAAAAGATGGCGGTTCGGTCGATTTTCCCAGAGTTCACTAGCCGCCCCTAGTGACTCTGCTTTGCGTTTCCCGATCTCTTGTAATTACAGGGCGTGTGACAACGTTGTGCCCTACTGTCGAAGTTAGTATGATACCAACAAAACGAAGAATTATTGTTGTCTGCGTTGTAGTGCTGGCGATGAATAGAAGACGGCGGCGAACGGTACTCGTAGCGGTTTCGAGGAATAGCAGACGGAGGCGAACAGTACCTCAAACGTTGAGAAGGCTCTCTGTGTTGTACGGTCAAATCCTCCACTTTTTGGGTGAGCGCTTCGATCATCTCCAACAGTTTGCTGTCGGCCAAAGAAGTATTGCGTGGGGGAACAGAAGAAGAAGCCACACAAGGATTATGCTGATTGCTGTTAGAGTCCACCTCAAGTATTCTATCCGCGGATGCGGCAAGTTGCTCTAACGACTCCCTCTCCAAACTATTAACCAAAACCCTTTGCGCACTTGGCGGTAAACGTGAGAAAAAGAGCTGTTTTATGAATGGGGTGTCCATCCCCTGGGAGTCGCTCAAATGTCACAAATAGGAGCTGGGCGTTCTGTCACCCATTTGCGCATCCTCCAACAACTCCCGAAAACGACTTTCCACCGACTTGGTATTTCTCCGAAGAATTTCGGTTTTTAACGAGCCGTAGGTAACGTCGGCGTCCAAATCCGTCACCACGTCCTTCACCGAGAATGCCAAGGAAACAGGCAGGCCATTGATCAGGACCTTTAACCTGTTTGGTTCCTTAGTATGGGTCAAGTCGAAGTAGCATTCGAGCTGCGAAAACCATAATACGATGTCGCCTGCGAAGGTCAGCAAATGATGTGGATTCATGATTGCCGAAGATTTGAAAAATTTTTAAGGACGAATTATGTCCCTGAAGCAGCTATATGACCAAAAGGATATACTGGAACTCCGAAATCAGTTGAAGACTCCAAGTTGGCCGGTTTCTTTTGTGTTGTATTTTTGTGTTCGTCTGTATGCGTGAGTTACTAGTGTTACCATGAAAGTTATGACAGAAATATTGTGCAGGCCGCGTGCTTCAACAAATGGAATATTATGAATTTTATGGACTTACGCTAAGTGAGTCTAGCTACCCGATTCGAACATTCCAAATGTTAAGCCACTCCACCTTGCCGTTAAAACGAATGGCGAATTCAAATAGGCTGCGTTTTCATACTTAATCGGCGAAGGTCATCAATAAAGGAAACAAATGTTTGTCGATGAATGGACAATTCATTGTTTCTCTTTGTTGAATAAATGACTCCAGAAAGGGGGTGAACCATCAAAATTTAACGCTCTTTTTTTAAATGTGATATTTAATAAATTTCCTACAACATCAATTTAAACATACCTTGTGGGTTAATAAAAAAAAGGGTGTAATAATATTCTCCGGTACAGAAATAACAAAGACATAAGCAAATGCCTATTCGTTGAGATATCGTAGCGTCCTTGATCCGAAGGAGGGCATTTTCACATCATCTTTTACGAAGACAGCATAGTCAATATTTTATCAGGAGCGAATCCTTTCACGTCTGTTCAAACCAGCGTCTGTGACCGGATGTCTATTGCCTCCGCTCTCTGAAGAGTTGTTAAGGGGAAGCAACTGGTAGTTGCTAAGCGACCATTTCAGTCACTACATATATATATATATATATATATAGTGCAGAGCGCTCAAAGTCGATGGTAGCTATGGTGTGGGCAGGCCTAGGAAGACTTAGGATGAGGTAATAAAAAGTGACCTTGCACAATTACACCGCTCAAAGGCAATGACACAGGACTGTGACTTGCAGTTTTACAGAAGACCCGTGCTCTATTATTCTCAGGCTGAGGCTTACATCTATTAGGCAACACCTTCTTCAACCTTCTATCCTCTCTCATTCACCTCCCTTAGCGGTAACCATACCTCCCTTACTACCCTGTCCACATTTTCCCGAAGCTTCCTCCCCTCTCCCTAGTCCCAAGACAAAGGTGCTCAGTCCCCCGCTGTAAAGTGGTTGTGTCGGTGACATGACAAAGGTGCCCAGTCCACACTGTAAAGTGGTCATGTAGGTGTCACAACAAAAGTGCCCAGTTCACTCTGTAATGTGGTTGTGTAGGTGACATGACAAAAAGCACCCAGCACACACTGTAAATGTGGTTGGCAGTAGGAAGGGCATCCAGCTGTAGAAACCAAGCCAAAATCTGCCCCGGGTGAGCTAAACATGGTCCTCTGACCTGATTTTTTTCCCTGAGGGTCAATCTATCCTACCCATGAATGATTGACGCTAATCGACGAGGTTGATGATATATTTATGTGTATAAATATGAAGTGTGTATGTATATGTATGATATGTATATTACATAATATGGTATGTGTATATGCACGCAAATATATGTGTATGTCATTATCATATGTGCATGTGTATATATATATATATATATTATGCTGGTACCACAAAACATCCAGCCCACATTGTAAAGTCATCGTGTAGGTCTCACGACAAAAAGCACCCAGCCCACACTGTAAATTGGACGTGAAAAGACACGGCAAAAAGCAGCCAGCACACACTGTCAATGTGGTTGGCATTCGGAAGGGTATCCAGCTGTAGAAAACCAGCCAGAATCACTACTATATGAGTGAGACACAGTCACCTGACCCAACTTGCCTCTAAATGGGACAAACCCATCTAACCCATGCTAGCATGGAAGATAGACGTTAATCGATGGTGATGATAAAAATATATATATATTTATGTGTGTATGTGTGTCATCATCATCATCATCATATATGTATCTGTTCTCTCCCTATCCAAACTTTCCTGAAGAAGGACTTCTGTCCGAAACATTGAAACCTCCTCCACTTCCACTAAGTGTGAACCTAATATAACTGTAAAATTACCTCTTGTGTTTTGTTTTTTTCATTTATTAACTATATATATGTACATACACATTGATTGAGTTTTGAGCAGTTTTCTAAAGCATTGGGACAATATAATGGTTTCAAATGATTAAAAGTCTAGTGTGTATAAAGAAATTAAAATTAGGTTTTATTTCTTTCATCATCATCATTCACCGTTTTATGTCCGTTCTTCCACGCTAGCATGGGTTAGACGGGTTGTCCTGTTGTGGGCAGTGTCCGGTCGGCTGACCTTGACTTGCTCATACGGGAACTGATTCTGGCTTGATTTATACAGCTGGATGCTCTTCCTAACACCAACCTCATTTACAGTGAGTGCTGGGTGCTTTTTTTCTTCCGTGGCGCCTACACGTCCACTTTTACAGTGTGGGCTGGGTGCTTTTTTGCCGTGGCACCTCCACAACCACTTTGCAGTGGAATGATAGAGAACCCAGTCCTATCATCTCATTTCTACAGCTGAGTAAACTGGAGCAATGTGAAATAAAGTGTCTTGCTCAAGGAAACAACACATCACCCGGTCCGAGAATTGAACTCACAACCTTTCGATTGCAAGCCCAATGCTCTAACCACTAAGCCATGTGCCTTCTTTATACAATTATAAATGTGTTTGATTTTTACCTTTTGTTTTACCTATAATTATAATGAGGGAGCTGCTATACGGTCGTTTGACCTTCTAGAAATAGCAGCTGGATCTTTCTAAAACAACACAGTACCTACTCTTTGAAAAGGAAGGCTACATTAGATAATATGGTATTGGGTCCACTAACCCTGGAAAAAAAAGACAGGAAGGTCACAGCTTAAATGTCTTTCATCATATGCCAGAGCTGAAGTGGGGCCTAACAAAAACAACCTATAACAATAATTAGGTTTTAATAGGTTGTCTCTCAAAGTTAATGCTGTAAATATGGAGATTTATTGCTATGTCTACAAAACATCAGTGTTGACACAGACAGTGTGTGTGATCAAACATATTCCTGTTGCCATATGAGAACACAACAATATCTTAAATTCAAGAAACTCCAGGGTCCTGCTTTGAACAGAAGTGGAGTGTAATAACACAATTGTTCTGACTCAGTTGCTAGATTGAATCAGATTTCGCTATAGTGATGTATGTTAATCTCCTTCACTTGTCTCCTGAAACAAAAACCAAATAAATAAAATTAAAATAAAAACATCAATAATTTTATGACTGGTGATAGATAAGGTGTGCCCTTAAATATACCACAGATTCCTACCTTTCCAGCTAGAGTCTGTGACCTATTTGACAAATTAGATAGACAGTGGGAAAAGCCAAACGGGGAGCTGCTAACTGATAGAAATAGCACTCATATCACCCTCAAAACACATCTTACTATCATAAAACAGGAAGTACATACAATTGAGATGATCATAGCTTGAATGTCTTCAGCCATGGATTTTCTTGATCAGGGCTGACTTAGTGTTAAACAACAATAACATGTACTCATACTAGAGGAATGCAATTTGATAATGTACCCCAAGGATATGCTATGCCTGAGAAGTAAAAAATAATATGGTCATAGTAGGAATCTCAAAACAGAAAATAACCAACAATCAACTGTTGTTACATTTTTTTCTTGGGATTCCTACTTTTACTAAAAAGAATTTCATATAACCCAGCATTTTGATAGTTTGTATAGAATATGATCACAGTTGAAATGCTTTTGATAAAAGACCTGCTTGTTGAAGGATGCTGATGCTAGGCCACAACAACATAAGATGCTGTGAGAAAAAACAATGTTTTGGTGTTGCATATTCCTTATTAGTTATCATCATCATTTTACATTCGCTTTTCCTTGCTTACAAGGGTGGGACAGTTCCTCTTCAGCACAACATCTCTCCATTCGTCACGGTCCTTCGTCATCTCTTCTGTGAGCTTCAGCGATCTGAGGTCAGCTTTCACCACCTCCACCCATATTTTTTACGGTCTTCCTTCCACCGGGATTTCTTGGCACTTCTTCACTCAGTTGTCATCTTCCATGCACATCACATGGCCATACCAACACAGTCTTTTCTCCTGCACACTACAGTTTATTCCTCTTATACACAGTTTCACTCTCAACTCGTTCATGCTTGGTCGTTCACGCACATTGACATTGCACATCCATCGGGGCATGTTTGCTTCATTTCTCTCCAGCCTTCGCATATCCTCTGCAGTTGCTGTCCATGTCTCACTTCCATGCAGCATTGCGCACCTCACATAGGCATCATACAACCGACCTATCAAATACAATATATGAATCAATGTGTGTGGAGAGAGAGCTGATCCCAGGGCATTGAACCTCTCAGAGGAGATGAAGAAATCCAAGTGGAGGGAGGCTGTGCTGAAGAAAATCTGTTCAGTCGTTACAAGTATAGAAAAGTGAATATAAAATGATGATTATGATGGTAGTTACATAACAATATTATACAACATTATGTAAGGAAGAGGGTCGGACGCCATGCTTTAACGCATTGAGTTACGGCCCTTGCCATTCTGAGTTCAAATTCCGCCAAGGTTAACTTTGCCTTTCATCCTTACGGGGTTGATAAAATAAAGTACCAGTAATATACTGGGTAATTTGGTGGCCTTGTGCCAAAAGTAGAAACAATTATGTAAGGATACTGGCTTGTTTCATATTGAATGTAGATTATTTTATTGGAGATAATATATATTTACATCTGCTTAGTAATCTTCAGACCTTAATCTTTACAAATGGCTGATCAATACATTTCAGAGGAACAATGAGAACAAATGTGAATTGTATATAGTTTATGAGTTGAATTGTAAGAAAAAAAACAAAAAAAAACAGGTGACAACCTGTCTGTTATTATATATTTATTGCCTTTGATATTATTGTGTGCATATTGTTAGAAATGACATAGTAGCAGATATAATCTTTCAATGGCTGAATAAAACTGAAACATGGTATCCATTATTAGGTCAAGGAAGTACAGCTATATATTAACTGTATACCATAGGGTGTACTATTGAAAGAGATACTATGTGAGTTTTAATGATTTGAAGAAAGTTGTCACTGTTGGTATTATGATGACTGTATATTATAGAAAAACTATTACATACAGTTAGTGATGAATGCTTTTAAAGTTGAAGTAGTATCAAATGTAGAAACCATCACAGTGGGTCTGTCCATAGGAGTATTAGAGGTTGGTGTGTTAGATGAATGTATGGAAACATAGGATTTAGAGTTGGAGAAGATTGTATGTGTGGAGTGTGTGAAACGTTTGCAGGAAGATGTCAATTATAGTGGGTCTATGGATAGTAGTGTTTCCTAGAAGAAAGCAAATGTTTTAAAATAAGGACAAGAATATTTTGTTCTTAGAATTCAGATATTCATCGAAAGGTTTCATTCTTGAAAAAAATTAAGGTTTTTTTCAGAAGCCCACGTCTCTTTAATCCATTGATGTAAGATTTAAACTTTTTTTTTTTTTTGAGGGCTCACCATTGATATTGTTGTTTAGCTATATATATGCTATACTTACAGGTAACAGAATAAAACAGGGATCAGCAACTTCTTTTTGTAACATCTTACTTTTGATTGTTTTAGTTTGCCCATAGCCCTTAAATATATTATCATCATATCTTACATTTGAAAAAGTCCAAGGCCCACAGAGAACATCTCAATGACCACAGGCCACCTATTGGTGACCTTGAAATAAAAAAAATAGAACTGGAAGCAAGTAGGACCATACTTGGTCCACTTGACTCCCCACTTTTGATGTTACTTGCCTATGATTAAAGGTATCCTGTGGTGTTCTGATGTTTCCTTTCTGATTAGGCTGTTAACATGTTCAGTAAGAAGACTATGGATATCTTTTTTAGCTTCTCTCCTTAATTGGACAGATAAAGCAACTAGGACATACTGGATGATGCCGCCCCTCTCTGATATCAGGGCTTGGGCAGGCCCATTTTACAATTATGTTATAAGGTTTTCTTATCCTAAAAATAAAAAAAAAACCCTAAACAACTACAGTGTATGAATGGTGATGTTGCCAGTGGACTAGGATATATAATAGAAAGCAAACTAGTGACAACATGAATACTAACACCAGATGTGTTTTGTTGTGCCAGCTTACACCATTGTTGTTACTGGAGGACTCCTCCTCCCCCACCACCTCCTCTACTGTTTGTCTCCACTATATTTCCTTCACCAAGGATACTACCTCTGGCCTACTTCCCCCCCTCTCTCTCTCTCCATCTTATGTATCTGTTATACTGCTCTTTTCTTAGTTTTAAGCAGTGATAGGAGAGCTGAAGGTGATGATGTTACTGCTGGCTGTGCCTGATATTTTTAATAATTTTGGTGGTGGTGGTGGTGGTGGTGGTGGTGGTGGTGGTGGTGATGAGGCTATTAGTGTTGTTGCTGGTAATAGTAATGGTGATGATGATGTTAAAAGTGGTGAAGGCAGAGTAGTGCTGTTGATGATGGTATAGGTAATGGTGGTGGTGGTGGTGGTGGAGGTGGAGGCACTGGTGATTTTGGTGAGGGATGCTAGTACAGTATTTAACAGTGAAGATGTGTTAAGATGATATATAACATCAATGTTGTTGTTTAGCCCCAGGTCAGCCAAGGTTGAACACACCTATGATCAAAGGCATTACAGCCATGGCACCATCCCATCATATGACGCTCTCTTTTGGAGAGAGTTGAGTGAGGGACTTTTTGACTGCTATTTCTAGCAGGGTGAGTAGTCACTTGGTAGCCTACAGTGGGTGTTGGTAATGATAATGTTGTTTAGCTCCAAGTTAACCCTGATAGATTAGACATTTGATTGACAGCATTCCAATCATGGCCATCCTGTCATTTAAGGGGTATTTAGGACTATATTATCTAATATGCCCTGCCTATATAAGACAGTAAGGGTTTGATTTGAAAAAGGTCATGTAGTGGTGGTTATGGTGGTGTTGATGGTTGGGATGGGGTAGTCAAAGATAACAGTAGTGTTGGTGGTATAGTGGTAGCAATGATGGTTGAAGTGGTTGAATATATGCTGGGATGGGGGGAGGGGGGCAGGGTAGGAGTGGAACTGATTAACACCAACAACACTACTGCCTTGTTAGTTGATATGTTGTTTGTCTTGACCTCACATAATATACACAAGTCTCTCCACCTCAGCTTCTTTACTCATTCCTTCTTATTCTTTTAACTGTTTCAGTATCTATCTTTTTGTAGCCCCCCCCCCCCCCCATCTCTCTCTCTCTCTCTCTATATATATATATATATATATAAAACCTACAGTAACTTATACTTCCTGGATATATATATATATATATATATATATATATATATATATATATTAATAGGGCCCGTCCCACCCTTGCAAGCAGGGAAAAGCAGCCGTAAAATGATGATGATGATGATATATATACGCCTCAAACAAATCAATTAGTACTTGATATACAACAGCTAAAACTTTGATTTATAACTATTATACATACATATATATATATATATGTTTATATATATATATATATATATATATATATATATATAGACAATTTGTATAAGCCACCACCAATGAAACGTCGAGCTGCAAACGTTTTTATATTTCACTATACACATATATTGAGCCCTTTGTTCAGTTAGTGTTTGCTTTTATGTCTTTTAAAACACACGCATATATATGTGTGTGTGTTTGTGTAGACTGGCTTCAATCGGGGGTAACCACAGTAAGTAAAGTACTTTCCTGATGATTTCCTTCAAATGAAACAGTTCTATTCCTGTAGAAGCCATTTCTATATTGAATATATATATATATATATATATATATATATATATACAGACATACATATGTATAATGTCTGTGACATGTATGCTGAATTCTTTTCAATGTTATCTATTGCATTCTGTTTTTCCATACTCTTCGCCCTTTCTCTCTTTTGCTCTTTCTTTCTCTTTCTAATCATACCCTGTCCCATAGTGATCTTTTCTCTTCCTTTATTTAAAATTTCTTTGTCTTTTTTAACATTACAAAGGTAGTAGTGCCTTAAGTTAGACATCTTCTGTGCCAGTAACTACCCATAATGAAACCATCTAAGTTTTTACAATTTCTCTCACTTCTTTTGTTTCCATAACATCTGTATGTTTTTTCTTTTCCTGTCTATGTGTCTATGCCGTTCTATCTCTTACCCTTCTCTTTTCCTTTCTCCTCGTTCAAGCTCTTCACTTCTTTCTTTCTTTTTTTCCGTCTCTTGTTTGCTAGTTTTCTTCCACATCTTCCTTTCTATCTCATACACTCTCACAACCTATCTTTCCCTCTATAACCATTATTAGCTGTTGTTGTTTAGTCCCAATTCAACTCTGAATGAATTCCAGTCATGTTGTTAATGTCATATTTTTCAGGACTGTTATTCAAATTGAAGTATCTTTCCTTTTTAACATAGTAGGATGTGATTTGAGGAAACTGTGATCAGAACATTGCCAATTGCAGCCCCTGTATATATATATATATATATATATATATATATATATATATATATTAGAATTGGAGCTCTGAAATAGCAATATATATATGGATGTATATATAATGTATTTTGCAATACACTTTATGCTTAATTAAAAGCATTTTGAAGACCGTAAGCTATTGTTTTAAAGTAGTGACAAATTCACTCACTTTGATCTCAGCAAACAGGGGAGATAAGCCGACAAGTCTTGTTTCGCTTTGGTTGAAGCTTATCAAGGCCAACTACCCCACCTCTTTACTGAGATCATTGATGTTATATTCTTATAGAAATCTAGTAAATAATCAGGAGCTGATTATGCAGAGCGGTTGTTGGTCAGGCAGAAATTAAAAATTAGAATTGGAGCTCTGAAATAGCATACATCCATATATATATTGCTATTTCAGAGCTCCAATTCTAATTTTTAATTTCTGCCTGACCAACAACCGCTCTGCATAATCAGCTCCTGATTATTTACTAGATTTCTATAAGAATATAACATCAATGATCTCAGTAAAGAGGTGGGGTAGTTGGCCTTGATAAGCTTCAACCAAAGCGAAACAAGACTTGTCGGCTTATCTCCCCTGTTTGCTGAGATCAAAGTGAGTGAATTTGTCACTACTTTAAAACAATAGCTTACGGTCTTCAAAATGCTTTTAATTAAGCATAAAGTGTATTGCAAAATACATTATATATACATCCATATATATATATATATACTCTACTTAGCTCAGAAAGAGGCTGAAGAGAGAACGTTTTTAAATGTCTTGCGATGTGAGGATCAGAGATGTGAAGTGTTCCACATTGCAAGGCAGTATGGCAGTGTGAATTGGGATGTTGTTGGGGGAAAATGTGTTAGAAATGACACTGGTGCTCAAAAGAAAGAGGCCTGGAAATGATATGAGAGGCTGATGAATGTAGAGAATGTATTGAAGTAAGAGAGACTACCCCCAACTTAGCCAACAGAGGGACCAGTTATAGAGTCAAAGAAGCAATCAAGATGAAGAATGGTAAAGCTGCAGGACCATCAGAGATAGTTGCCGAGATGCTAAAAGCATCAGGATAATTAAGAACTGAACTAGTAACCTGCATAGTCAATCAGGTAATACAGGACGTTGTCATCCCAATGATTGGTGCAGCAGTACAATCATAAATTTCTACAAGGGATGCAGTTCAGTTTTGTATCAGGGTAAAGTACTATAGATGCCCTCTTCTTAGTGAGACAACTACAAGACAAGTTCCTATCCAAGAATAATCAACTGTATTTAGCTTTCATTGATCTAGAAAAGGCCTTTGACAGAGTACTTCGTTCTGTTATCTGATGGTCCTTAAGAAAATTAGGAGTAGAAGAATGGCTTGTGAGAGCAGTGCAAGCCATGTACAGGGGAGCTGTCAGTAAAGTGAGAGTAGGAAGTGAGTATAGTGAGGAATTCATGGTGCATGTAGAGTTCATCAGGGTTTGGTTCTCAGCACACTGCTGTTCATTATAGTTCTCCAGGCCATAACAGGAGTTTAAGATTGGCTGTTCATGGGAACTTCTCTATGTGGATGATATGGTCCTTATAACTGAATCCATAAAAGAACTAGAGAATAAGTTCTGACTATGGAAACAGAATTTGGAATCAAAGGTCTGATAGTAAACTTAGCCAAAACTAAAGTGCTAGTATGTAGGAGAGAAGATAGGATGCTGATACCTTCAGTGAAGTGGCCCTGCTCAATATGTAGAAAAGGAGTAGGTATAAGTTCCATATGATGCACACAATGTAAATCTTGGACACCCAAGAGATGTAGTGAGACAACAGGCAGACTAACAGGAAGCAAAAACTTTATCTGTAGAAGATGCACAGGGGTAATCAATGGGAAGAGCATCAGTGATATAATTCTTTTCCAACCACATGAAGGATCCATAGAAGTGGATAATAGCTTCTACTATCTAGGTAACCTAATTAGCAGCAGAGGAGGGTTCTCCAAGAGCATAATAGTTAGAATAAGGATAGGATGGAATAAATTTAGAGAGCTACTCTCACTGTAGACAAAAGGTTTCATCCCTATGTACAAAAGGATGGCTGTATGACACCTGTGTGCGAAGTGCAATGCTTGCATGGTAGTAAAATGTGCTGTGACTGCAGAGGACATGTGTAGACTGAAGAGAAATGAAGCAACCATGCTTCATTGGATGTGCAATGTAAATGTGAGAGAAAGGCAGAGCTTGGATGAACTGAAGGAAACACTGGGTTTAAAAGGAATCCGATGTGGAGTGCAAAAGAGAAGACAGCATAGGTGTGGGCATGTGATGTGTGTGAATGAAAATCGCTGGGTGAAGAAGTGTCAGAAAATCCCAGTAGAAGGAAGCCACAGTAGAGGCACCATAATTTTTAAAGTGTTAAGGCCTCAAAAGGATTCTGGCCCAGGGTAATGACTGCTAGGATGGATAGTTTTATTGTTTTTATTTTGTTTTATTTTTTAAATAAGTTAGAGGGATGAGATGACTGATATGACTGAAGTTCATCTTGGAGCAGGAAGGATATCTGTCTAGAATTCATCCTTAATCATTTAGCATTTACATTACTCTATATATATACTATTGTATTTTCATGGTAAAGGCTTTATCTTACATAATTATCTCACATAATATCGAATCTGCGAGATTTTGATATTATTTATTTTGAGAACAATATTTAACATAAGTATGAGTGGCTGGTTATGGCAGGTTTGAACAGAAAAAAGTGAGAATTCTGGCCAGATATGGGCAGTTTAAATGTTAAAGGGTTAAGTAAGTTTCCAAACACCAGATAAATAATGAAAAACTTAGTTTGTTTTATCTCTTTAAATTATAGGTAGTGTATTTCATCAGAAATATGGAAATTAAACAGTTAAAACCACACATATAAGTAATACTGAAACACTTACTTTATAATTGAATGAGTAGGCTGTTTAGTTGACCGAACATTGGGAATACTCATCAATGATAGCAACAGGATATATTTACTTTATTACATTCTAATGTTTTACACTGTACTATACAGATTGTGTTGTGGAGTAAGAAAAGAAAAACATTTCATTTGATGTATCGATCATTATCAATGTGTTAGGTCAAGTATATTGAATTTTTATTTCAGGATGTTTAATGTCATCAATCACTCTCTCTATCTCTATTTCTCTCTCTCACTCTCTCACTCTCTCTCACCTTACTCTCTTTCCTTTATCACCTCTCTCCCCCTCTCTTTCCTTTATCGCCTCTCTCTCTTACTCACTCTCTTTCCTTTATCACCACTCTCTCTCTCCCTCTTACCTCACTCTCATTCCTTTATCACCTCTCTCTCTCTCTCTCTCACTTCACTCTCTTTCCTTTATCACCTCTCTCTCTCTCTCACTTCACTCTCTCTCTCTCACTTTACTCTCTTTCCTTTATCACCCCTCTCTCTCTCTCTCTCTCCCTCCCTCTCCCTCCCTCTTACCTCACTCTCTTTCCTTTATCACCTCTCTCTTACCTCGCTTTCCTTTATCACCTCTCTCTTACCTCGCTTTCCTTTATCACCTCTCTCTCTCACTTCACTCTCATTCCTTTATCTCTCTCTTACCTCACTCTCTTTCCTTTATCACCTCTCTCTCTTCCTCTTACCTCTCTCTATTTCCTTTATCACCTCTCTCTCTCCATCTTACCTCTCTCTCTCTTTCCTTTATCACCTCTCTCTCTCCATCTTACCTCTCTCTCTCTTTCCTTTATCACCTCTCTCTCTCCATCTTACCTCTCTCTCTCTCTCCCCCTCTTACCTCTCTCTCATTCCTTTATCACCTCTCTCTCCCCCTCTTACCTCTCTCTCATTCCTTTATCACCTCTCTCTCCCCCTCTTACCTCTCTCTCTCATTCCTTTATCACCTCTCTCTCTCTCTCATCCCTGTTCTTTTGTTTATACATAGAATCATTTATTTATACAATTATTTCTACATAACCACACTTGTTTTTAAAAACACTACTACATTCAGTGGGATGTGTCTTATAATATATATATGTGTCTGTGTGTGTGTCTGTGTCTGTGTGTCTGTGTCTGTGTGTGGGTTTTATTTGTATTTGCTAAGATATTGATTACATTTTGTTTTTCACAAGGAATGCAATTTCATTTAAAATTGGCTATGTTGTTATTTCTGTATATTGGCACATCTCAGATGGAAGTAAAAGGATCTTGACATGGCTTTAAAACAACATTTATCACCTGTACATATACATATGCTTATGTGCACTCGCATATACATGCACATGCTTATTTGCGTATTGTATTCTTATAGAAAAGTGAAAATTTTCTCTCAGTATAAATCCTTCATCACATTATTTGAATATCATCATCATCATCATTTTTCGTCTGCTTTTCCCTGCTTGCAAGGGTTGGATGGGTCTTATTCAGCACAGCATCTCTCCATTTGTCACGGTCCTTCGTCATCTCCTCGGTGAGTTTCAGCGATCTGAGGTCTGCTCTCACCACCTGCCCATGTTTTTTGTGTTCCACCTCTACTGTGTTTTCCTTTTACTGGGATTTCTTAGCACTTCTTTACCCAGCGGTCATCCTCCATGCGCATCACATGTCCATACCATCTCAGCCTTCTCTCCTGCACACCACAACTTATCCCTCTTATACCCAGTTTCTTTCTCAACTCGTCTATGCTTGGTCGTTCACGCACATTGACATTGCACATCCAATATGTATATTCTAATACATGATGATAATGATGGTGGTGGTGGTAGGGTCAGTGATAGTAATGATGGTTGGGTTGTGATGATAATTTAATTGATTTCTTACACAGATAATCACAAAGCCAGTATATGACTAGTACTTTCTTTATTGTCCCCACTTCAATACACACTGCTAAAGATGAAAGGCAAAGTCAACTCTGGTGGAGTTTGAAATCAAAACATAAAAGAGATATGACTAAATAATACTGGAAAGTATTTTGCCTGCCTCTCTAATGATTCTGCCAATCCACTGCCCTTTCGAGAGTCGATTGACAAGATCCAAGACCTCATTTGCTTAACGAGTGGGGGTGGAGCTCGTCAATGTTCCCATTGGTATTTCCAATTGCTAATATTATCTATTGCTCGCAAATCCAGGTAGAAGCAGTAGCGTGAAATAAAGTGTCTTGCTCAAGGACATGACGCATCGCCTGGTCTGGGAATCGAACTCACAACCTCGCGATTGTGAATCAAATTCTCTAACCACTCTGCCATCAGCGTTCAATGTCCTTTATGATGATGTAATTGATAAGTATTTTGTTTAAAATCATCAGGGTCATGAAGAGTGCTAAGTTCAAATATTCCTCATATAGAATTGGTCAAGAAAACAAGCAACCATGCCATTGTAGCCTTTCTTGGAACACTAAATGTTGGTAAAGTAACTCTTTAGTTGTGCACCAACAGACCCAAAATATATAAGGGCGCTGTATTACTATATACTTAGATATGTACACAAATTATACATGAATGCATATGTAGACACATTATACACACATACACATATATGCTTATATCATTTATGTGCTTACAAATGCTGTAGAAACCAATGAGGGAGGTTCTATGGAGTCCCTCAACCTTTGGGAAATAATAGCAGCCAAATCTCCTTCAACTGTCTAAAATGTAATTTTAGATATACACTGTCATCATAATATGACTGACAGATAAAATAAAAAAACAGGATGGTCATGGTTGGAGTGCATTTGATCATGGAGGTTTGCTTTGATTAGGGGTAATTTGGTGCTAAGCAACAATAATAACCATTGAAGTTTTTGAGGCAGTATTCTGGAGCTGGCACAGCCACATCCTCTCCAAATACTAATTTGATCATCTAGGTAGTGAAAGCTGTCAACAACTTCTAGAGAGCTCCCCTGTTAGCTGAGGGAATCTATTTCACATGTGTTCTTTGTGCTTATCTCCCATATGTGTCTGTAGCATATAAAGTCTATCTTTTCCGTTAGCCAACCTGCAATCCCACTACATCTTTTGTGCGGCCATAATTTACATTGTGTGCACCTTATGGAATTTCTGCCCACCCCTTTCTGACATATCGAACAAGGCCACTTTCCTGATGGTATCGCCTTCCTGTCTTCTTTTCTACTTATTAAAACTTTCATCTTTGCTAAATTTACTTTTAGGCCCCTCAGCTCTAGGTTCTTCTTCCATGCCTGAAATTTTACTTCTAACTCTCCTACAGATTTAGCAATGAGGACTAGGTCATCAGCATATAGGAGCTCCCATGGAGCACCAGTTTTAAACTCCTCAGTGATGGCCTGAAGTACAATGACAAACTGGAATGGACTGAGGACTGATCCCTGGTGGAACCCCATCTGCACTTCAAATTCATCACTGTACTGATTGTCAACTTTCACTCTGCTGGCTGCTATTCTAAATATGGCCTGCACAACCCTCACAAGCCATTTGTCTACACCTAGCTTCCTAAGTGCAGAGTGTGAGACCCTGTCAAAGTCCTTCTCTAGATCTACAAATGCTAGGTACTCTTAGTGGCTTACTCTTAGTTAAATACCTCTCCTTTAGTTGTCACACCAGAAAGAGGGCATCAGTAGTACTCCTACCTGGCATAAATCTGAACTGCATCTCATTTAACCTGATTCTGTCTCTGATTAGTTGTGCTATAACCCTTTCAGTAACTTTCATGACCTGGTCCATCAGCTTGATGCCTCTATACTTGTCTCTAGTGCATCCCCTTTGCCCTTGTAGCAATTTACAAGGACACTGTTGCGCCAGTCATAGGGTATGACACAATCCTGTACTACTTAGTTAACTGTGGGTCTGACTAGCTCATATCTTACCATACCAGATGCTTTTAGCATCTCATCGACTGTACCTAATGGTCCAGCTGCTTTCCCCACCTTCATGTCCTTAACCCTTTAATGTTCAAACCGGCCAAAACCGGCCAGAATTCTCTACCTCTTTTTGTTGAAACTGGCTGTTACTGGTTGCTCAAACTGATGTTAAGGTATTGTTCTCAAAACAAATACTTTCAAAATCTTATAGATTCAATATTATGTGAGATAATTATGCAAGGTAAAGCCTTTACCATGAAAATATAATAGTATATATAGAGTAATGTGAATGCTAATGTAAATGCAACTTTTATGGCTGGTCCTTCAGTAGGCCCTCACTATCCCATTCATTTTCCTCATTCAGCAGCCGCTCATAGTATCTCTTCCATGCCTCCTCCTTTTCGGTGTCAGACAGGGCAAGTGCTCCACTGTCATTCCAGCACCATGTCACCCTCCCCCCTGCCCCATCTTGGCTGTACCTTGCTCCAGCCACAGACCTGGCTTGTGGCTTCCAACAGGTTGTCCCATAGAAATTTCCAATTTGTCTCTGTCATATGCCTGTCCCTAACTCCTCTTCCTTACTGTCATAGGTGTAAAGAAAGATTTCTCGAAATTTGTTAACTTCAGAGGGTTCTCTCAGCTTCCAAGTCTTCCTTCTCCAGACTGTCTTTTGTCTCTTGGTCCACCTAGCTCTTACTCTAAGGTCACTGACAATTAATCTATGTTGGGAGGTACATTCCTCCCCAGGGAAGGACTTGGTATTTACAACCATTTGATTGTCTCATTCCTTGACAAGGATGAAATCTATTTGGCTTGTGTGTCCTCCTGATTGGTAGGTAATCAGGTGATTGGCTGGCTTCTTGAAGTTTGTGTTACAGATCATTAAGTCAAGAGCATTAGAGAACTCCAGAAGCCTTGTTGCCTCTTCATTTCATGTGCCATATCCATAGCCTCTGTGTATGTTAGGAAATCTGCCCTGATGTTTCCTAACATGTCTGTTGAAGTCACCACCTGCGATCATAAGATCGCTGTCATCTGTCACCATAGAAATGGTCTTTATGTTCATCAGCAAGCCCAACTTGTGGGGCATATGGATATATATATACACACACATATGTGTATGTGTAATGTATGTATGGATAAGATGTTACTAGTTAAATGATTAGTTAGTAAGACCATTATTCAATTTGGTCCTTCATACTTTAGTGAAATTAAAATTGAACAATCTCATAAGCAAATATCATCATCATCAGATTTTTTTCATGCTGCCGTGGATGAGATGGGATATTTTGAGACAATCTTTTATAGCTGGATGCCCTTTCTGACACCAACACTTTTAGTCACTACTTACTCTAAACTGGTTACACATGGTTATATATATATATATATGGAAGCACATGGCTTAGTGGTTAGAGCATTGGCCTTGCAATCGAAAGGTTGTGAGTTCAATTCTCAGACCAGGTGATGTGTTGTTTCCTTGAGCAAGACACTTTATTTTACATTGCTCCAGTTTACTCAGCTGTAGAAATGAGATGATAGGGATTGGGGTCCATATCATTCCACTGCAAAGTGGTTGTGGAGGTCCCACGGCAAAAAAGCACCCAGCACTCACTGTAAATGAGGTTGGTGTTAGGAAGGGCATCCAGCTGTAGAAATCAAGCCAGAATCAGTTCCCGTCCCACCTTTGCAAGCAGGGAAAAGCGGACGTAAAATGATGATGATGATATATATATGAGAGAGAGGGGGTCAAATGTTGGTATGGATAGTTGTGTTGTGGTGTTGATTCATTTGTTGCGTGTGTGCAAGTGAGTAACTGTTCATTTAAATGATGATGGTTCCTTGATCAAGTAGGAAATGAAATATATAAAATTCACGATAACACAAAGCCGTTATGTTACTAATTTATTAAATATAACTTACGCTGAAGCTATATGACAATACACTAAGAGCACATAAACACAGATGAATTGTGTGACATTATTTGTCAAGATGTGTATGCATTTTTGTTTGTTTGTATTAATATTATTGAAGTTGTATTTATGAAAACTTCATTGATGTGTTAAAATGTAAATGGACGAATGGTCCTGGGCCATTGTTGAGAGGGCTGAAGTTTTTTGTTAAGCGCTACATTGTGCTAGTTGCTTGAGCAGATTGATTTGATGGTCTCTTTTGAGGGACGGAGTAAAAGAAGTTATTTTCCTTTCACCTCAAAATGACCTAGCACTCCAGACAAACTGACGGCAACTCAGATAACAGAGAAATGACAGCTAGGTGCCATCCAGAGGTCAGTGTGTGAAGAGAATTTGCTACATATATACATATGTCATCATCATCACTGTTTTACGTCCGTTCTTCCACGCTAGCATGGGTTGTCCTGTTGTGGGCAGTGTCTGGTCGGCTGACCATGCCTTGCTCATACAGGAACTGATTTGGCTTGATTTCTACAGCTGGATGCCCTTCCTAACATCAACCTCATTTACAGTGAGTGCTAGGTGCTTTTTCGTGGCGCCTACACGTTCACTTTACAGTGTGGGCTGGGTGCTTTTTTGCCGTGGCACCTCCACGACCACCTTGCGGTGTGGGGGCATATTGTCTATATGCTTCAGCTTGTACCCATGGGAGGTCGGGTACTCTGTATTACTGCGTGACGCCAGAGGTCACGGTCGTGTGTCATTGCATTTGAGAGGTGTAATTGGGTAAGGTCGGCTTTTATCACCTCATCCCAGGTCATCTTGGGTCTCCCCACTCCGCGGTTTCCATCAACTTCTAGTGCTCTGCACCTTTTTATGCAGCTGTCATCCTTCATACGCATCACATGTCCATACCAGCACAACCGCCTCTCCTGCACACAGCATTTGATTCCTCTTATGCTCAGTCTCTCTCTCAATTCATTTATACTTTGTCGTTCACGTATAATACTGTTACACATCCATCGGAGCATGCAGGCTTCGTTTCTCTCTAATCTACGTAAGTCTTCCACCTTCAGCGCCCAGGTCTCACTACCATGCAACATTGCTGTTCAGATACATGCATCATACAGTCTGCCTTTCATTCTGAGGGAGAAGCCTTTTGCAGCTAGCAGTGGTAGTAGTTCCCTAAACTTCTTCCATCCCGTTCTTACCCTAGTTATTGTACTTTCTGAACACCCACCTCCGCTGCTAATTCGGTCACCTAGGTAACAGAAGCTGTCTACTGTTTCTACAGAGCCCTCCCAGAGATTGGTGGTACTTGTTTCCTGTGGCTGTTTGCTGCTTGCTGTCCCAACACAGCTGCTGCATGTGAAGCCTACATTCTTAATTAAGCTTCCTGAGATCCCGCTACATCTCTTGTGTACCCATTGTTTGCATTTGGGGAAGAGAATGGAGTTCCTACCTACACCTTTCCTACATACTGAGCAAGGCCATTTCCCTGAGAGGATCTGGGTTCTGTTTTCTCGTCTACTTACAAGGACCTTAGTCTTTGTCATGTTGACTTTGAGACCCTTTCTTTCTAGTCCCTGCTTCCAAGTTTGGAATTTCTTCTCTAGTTCTACCATAGATTCAGCTATGAGTGCGAGGTCATCAGCATACAGGAGTTCCCATGGGCATCCGGTCTTAAACTCCTCCGTTATTGCCTGCAGGACTATGATGAACAGGAGGGGGCTAAGAACAGAACCCTGGTGGACCCCAACCTGTACGCTAAATTCCTCGCTATACTCATTACTAATCCTAACTTTGCTGACTGCTCCCCTATACATGGCTTGTACCGCTTTCACAAGCCATTCATCTACTCCTAGTTTTCTAAGAGCCCACCAGATTACAGCACGTGGAACTCTGTCAAAGGCTTTCTCAAGGTCGACAAATGCCAAGTAGAGTGGCTTACTTTTAGCTAGGTACTTTTCCTGTAACTGCCTCACAAGGAAGAAGGCATCAGTGGTGCCTCTTCCTGGTACAAACCCAGATTGCATCTCGTCTATTTTCACCCGGTCCCTAATCAACTGTGCTATAACTCTTTCTGTTACTTTCATGACCTGGTCGATCAACTTTATACCTCTATAGTTTCCTCTATCTAGTGCATTGCCTTTACCTTTGTAGCAGTTGACAATGATGCTACTGCACCAATCTTTTGGTATGACACCTAGTATTACCTGGTTAACAATACGTGTGGTTATAGTGTGACCTACAGACCCAGATGCCTTCAGCATCTCGGCAGCTATATCCGATGGACCGGTTGCCTTCCCCATCTTCATATCTTTGATTGCCTTACTTACTACGTTGCTGCTGACTTGTACTGCTGGCCCCTCTATAGGGTCTACTTGGGGTAGGGTCTCTTCTTCCCATGCATTCTCCTCATTTAGTAATCTATATATATGTATATATTTCACAGGCTTCTTTACAATTTCCATTAACCAAATTCACTTATAAAGCATTGGTCTGCTTGGGGCTATAGTAGTAGACACTTGGCCATGGGATACAAAATCGTGAAAGTCAACATCAACACAAATTCTCAACTTATAGACATTTTCCTTTATGTATGACCATACCCATACATACTCAAGGTCAAACTTGTCTTTTTTTCTAGTACTTCTTTTATGTCTTAATATCCTGTAACGATTTTGCAGAAAAGATTTAGATATGGGTTTGTCAATTCAAATGTTTGTAGTAACTTTACTAGTGGACAGATCATTGTGAACATTTGCAATTTTAGGGTAAAGACTTTAATGTTGAATGTGATGCAGTTACAGTCGTGTTTTTTTATTTTTTAAGAATGCCTTGCTAATGCGGTCTCATGTAAAGAGTTAAAGCTCCTTGACTCTTTAGCATTTACATTACTCCATATATACTATTGTATTTTTGTGATAAAGGCTTTATCTTACATAATTATCGGATATAATATCGAATTTATGAGATTTTGATGTTATTTATTTTGAGAACAATACTTTAACAGCAGTCATGAATGGCCAGTTACAGCAAGTTTGAACAGAAAGAGGTGAGAGAATTGTGGCCAGTTTAAATGCTAAAGGGTTAAGAATGCCTTGCTAATGTGGTCTCATATAAAGAGTTAAAGCTCCTTAAGAATGCCTTGCTAATGTGGTTTCATGTAAAGAGTTAACACTCCTTGTATTATGCATGTTAATTCTAACTTAACTACTGTTTATTTTATATATTAACTTTTAAAATATATATTTCTATTGCAGTGCTACCTTGGTGATGCGTTCCGCTGTTCTGGTTGTCCCTACCTTGGAATGCCAGCTTTTAAACCAGGAGAAAAAGTATCTTTAGCCCTCTGATCTCAGTACTTTTTCTTCTTTTTTTTTTCTTCTTTTTCATCTTTTAGTGGTTTAAAAATTGTCTTAATTTGCTACTTGAATTCTGCTAGTGTTTGCTGCAGTTTCACCATTATTCAGAATAAAAACTGAAAACTCGCTGAGTAGTGAACTTTATCATTACCTTCTATAGCAAAATTTGTTAGGCATATTGTTATGAGAATATAAATAAACCAATCTCCATCCTAACTTTGAAATCATGGGACCACTGCAAAGAATTTGTAATAAATTAATCTTTTTCAAATCTTCTCTTTGAGTTTCTGTTTTATTTCTTCACATTCGTAATTTTATTTTCTGTTCCATTTGTGGATTCCTTATAATTTGGTTAGGTTGGCAAGAAGGCTCCATTCATCTACATTTGGGTGCTCTTGACTCGCTCACCTCTTTCATCCATCACCCATATTGTGCTTCAAAATCTGGACTCAATCTATTTTAAGACTGTTTGGTGGGATTTGAGGGAAACTTGGCTGCTATTACTAACAAGCCAAAATTATAGATGGTCATATTGGGTGGTAGTCATTATATGCCAAATTGAAGAATGCTAAAAATAGTTGCCAAATTTCCTTGAAATCACACTGTGCTATCTGAAAGAAAGAAAGGGTAAATTTTATAATGTAGTCCTTGATATACTATATTTGAAAATAAGATGGGTTGGTCATGATTAGAATGCCTTTGACCATATGTCAGCTTGATTATGGTAACCCTGAGGCTGAAGACGAATAAACACAAAGGTTGAATGCTTTTTTTGAAAGTTAGTTATAGGAAGAAGTATTTTCTGTTTTTTCTAGCAGATTGAAGCTCTTTCATTGGATTGAAAGGGTGTTTTAGTAATAATAATAATAATAATAATGAAATATTGTGTACAGTGCTCAGGTGCACTACAACTCATCAAAAAGTTTATGTATAGTACATAGGGTAATGTACAAACGTCAGGAAAATGAACAGTGCATGAGTCATGATATACACATGTGTGCATGTGTATGGAAGGGGTACATCAGGTGTAGTTTTGGCATATTTCGGGAAGCATGAGTGTTTTAAAGGATGCAGTGTCTCGGCAGCTAACAACTGACGCAGGCAGTTTGTTCCATGCTTCAGCAACTCTGAGCGTGAAAAAATGTTTACGAAAGTCATGGGAGCTGTGCTGTTTTCTGATTTTGTAGGCATGTCCACGTGTGTTAGACACATGGAGATCAAAAAGGTATGCAGGGTTGTTGTTGGCAAGATGGTTAATAACTTTGTGGGTGTTTACCAAGTCCATTGCCAGACGTCGGAGCTTCAATGAATCCATGCCCAGGGAAGCAAGGCGTTCAGAGTATGGTAGGTGTCTGATGGAGGCTATGCGCTTGGTTGCACGTCTCTGAACAGTTTCCAGGCGGTCAATGTTCTGAGCAAGATGGGGGTTCCAGACTGATGATGCAAATTCCAAGTGTGGTCGTACCATAGCTGTATACAGTTTTAAATAGATGGTTGGAGAGCGGCTAACAAAGGTCTTGCTGAGTGATGCCAAGACACCCTCAGCCTTCTTGACAATCTTAGAGACATGCTTTGTCCAACGCAAATCGCTGCTGACAGTAATGCCCAGGTCACGTTCACAAGAAGACTTCTTGATATCAGTGTTGTGGAGGGAGTATGTGGACGCTGGATTTTTCCTCCCAAAATGCATGGTGGTGCACTTGTCCACAGCCAGCTTCAGTTGCCAGTCTGTGATCCATTGCTGCATTGTGTCCAGGTCTGATTGTAGGAAAGAGTTGTAGATTTCAGGATCAGTCCTTTTGATTTCAAGGTACAGCTTGAAAGGAAAGGGATAAGATATTTAAAGGTGGTACATGGAGTTATTGTTGGTGTTGAAAACTTAGCTAGTGTTAAGATTTGGAATATTATATGAAAATATGTACCTATATATTTATACCATAATAAAATGCATTCAGTATACTCTGTAAAGTGTTTGCTGTTAGGAAAGGTGTCCAGCCATAAAAACCATGCCAAAAAGAAAAGAGAGTACTCTGCACTCATGTCACAGATATAATAACTTCTCATGTGCTGATGCTACAATAATATGCACCCTGTACACTCTGTAAGGTGGCTCACATTAAAATGGACATCCAGCTGTAGAAGCATGCCAAATATTGAGCCAAACGGGGTTCCCCCAATCTGTTAAGGCGGTCAGTAGATCCAATAAAGTATTGGCTTGGTCTGTAACAACCCATCCAACCCATGCGAGCATGGGTTGGATGAGGCAGTGGATTGGGATTGATAGAGCATTGGATAAAATAATATTTTGTGGTATTTGTTCCTGTTTCTTTACATTCTGAATTCAAATTCCACTAATGCTAACTTAGCTTTTCATCTTTCAAGGGTTAATAAAATAAAGTACAAGTCAAATACTCGGGTCAGTTTAATTGACTACCAATCTATTCTAGCATACAATGATGGGTTTTTATGGAATAGTAGAGCCCCAAATCCTCACTTAGCCATAGAGCATCAATGATTGGTGAAGTGATAGGATTGTGAGAATACACAGATGCCACATCAATATTTTATTGAGTTGAGTTAAAATCATTTCCATTTTAGTAAAATTATTTATTTATGAATAATTTAGCAATGAAGTAATTTCAATCAATAGTATATTTGCCATTATTTTTAATCACCTCTTGCCATTTATCAGGTAGCTTGTTGATTCCTCTCAAGTAAAATTCAGGTGGTTTCAACCTCAAGAAGTTTTCCACAAACATTTTCACCTGTTGGCGAGTGTGGGGCATTTTCTTAGAAGATTTTCATGTACATGTTGCTGTTGAGAGTATAAGTCTGCATTAAGTGTCTGATTGTGGTTTAAAAACTCAAAATGAATAATACTGCAATTATCCCACCATACACACTGCAAAAATTTTCTTCCATGAAGCTCTGCCTTTTGGGGTAGACTCAGAGATTTATCCTTGTCAATCTACTGCCTTTCGTACTAAACATTGTTATAAAAGACCTATTTTTCATTACCTGTAAATGATATTCTTAAGAAATGGGTCATTTCTCTGTCTTGTAAGAAGACTTGTTGCTATGGATATGCGATCTTCCTAACTAAGAGTATAAGGAACCCAAATGTGTTGAGGTCAATTGCTTGAGTACTTCTGCGTGGATTGCATTCCACCAATTCTCTTAAAACATCTTGATTGACATCAGATGATGTTCTGGTCTGGCCGCTTTTTTTTGTGTTGCCACTATATATATATGAGGGTATTTTGCTGTTCTAACAGCTTCCATACACCTACCAGCCACCTAATAACCTACAAATCAGGCGAGCACATAAGCCAGATTGACTTCCTGCTAGATAGACAGTGAGACAGACAGATGGTGTCAAATACTAAGGCATACCCTGGGGAAGAATGTACCCCACAGCATAGGTTAGCCGTTAGTGACATCTCAGTAAGCATGAGAAAGACTGAGACATACAGGAAGGTGTGGAAAAGAAAGGTCTGGAAGCTAAAAGACCTTTCATTAAAATATAAATTTAGCAAAGCCCTTCAAGACATGTATGACGACAAAGAAGATGATTTAGAGTTGTATGACATAGATGATAACTGGAATTTCTTACATGACAACTTACTGCATGCAGGCTACTGAAGAAACTTGTGGTTGGGACAGAGCTTCAACCAGACAGAGAATGACCTGGTGGTGGAACAGCATGGTAGATAGGGCCATTAGAGACAAAAGACTAGCATGGAACGCTTGGAAAAATGGTGGGAGTAGAGAAGGATACACAGCTGCTAGGAGAGAAGCTAGACGTCAGGTGTACTTAGCATGCAGGGAGGCTGAGAGTAGGAGGTTTGCCAATGTTCTGCAACGGGAAGATCAGAGACGTGCAGTGTTCCGCATTGCAAAGCAGTGTGTCAGTGCAAATCAGGATGTTGTTGGAGATAAATGTGTTCGGAATGATGCCGGTGTACTTAGTGTCACTAATGATAAAAAAAAGGGACCTGGAAATGTCACTATGAGAGACTGATGAATGTGGAGAATGAATGGGACAGAGAGGAATTACCCCCAGTAGGCCCAACAGAGGGACCAGCTATTGAGATTGACGAATATAGGGTACAAGAGGCAATTTAGAGAAATGAATGGTAAGGCTGCTGGACCGTCGGGGATAGTTGCTGAGATGCTGAAGGCATCAGGGGACGTAGGCATTAAACTGGTCGCACGCATCATCAATCAAGTTATATATGGTGGTGTCATACCCAAAGACTGGTGCAGCAGTATTCTCATAGATTGCTACAAAGGTAAAGGGGATGCTCTAGAGAGGAGCAATTATAGGGGCATAAAGCTGATGGATCAGGTTATGAAAGTGGCAGAGAGAATATTAGCGCAACTAATTAGAGAAAGGGTCAAATTAGATGAGATGCAGTTTGGTTTTGTACCTTGGAAAAGTACAACAGATGTGAGGCAAGAAGTTCTTAGAGAAGAATAAGCCATTATACTTAGCTTTTGTTGACCTAGAGAAGGCCTTTGATAGGGTACCCCGATCTGTCATCTGGTAGTCCCTAAGGAAACTAGGTGTTGAGGAATGGCTTGTGAGAAAAGTGCAAGCTATGTACAGGGGTGCTGTCAGTAAAGTGAGAGTAGGTATGGAGTTTAGTGGGGAATTCCTGATACAAGTAGGTGTACATCAGGGTTCAGTCCTCAGCCCGCTCTTGTTCATTATAGTCCTCCAAGCCATAACAGAGGAGTTTAAGACTGGATGCCCATGGGAACTTCTCTATGCTGATGATATGGCTCTTATAGCAGAATCAGTAGAGGAGCTAGAGAATAAATTATGACTATGGAAACAGCAGTTGGAATCAAGAGGACAGAGTGAACATAGCTAAGACAAAGAAGAGAGGACAATACTCTGATTCCATCAGGGAAATGGCCATGTTTGATATGTAGGAAAGGAACTGGCATAAATTCCATAAAATGTACGCAATGCAGATCTTGGGTACACGAGATGTAGTGGGATAGCAGGCAGACTAACAGGTAGGGAAAACTACATATGCAGTAGATGTACAGAGAAATTTGACAGTAGAAGTCACAGTGATAGACACATTTTTCCAATGCAGGTGGGTTCTATAGAAGTGGTTGATACCTTCCAGTATGTAGGTGATCAGATTAGCATGGGAGGGACGTGTTCCGAGGCCATAGTATAAAGAATAAGGATGGGTTGGAAGAAGTTTAGGGAGCTGCTTCCTCTGTTGACAAAGAAGGGTTTCTCCATGCGTACGAAAGGACAGTTATATGATGCCTGTGTGAGATGTGCGATGCTGCATGGTAGTGAGACGTGGGCGGCAACTGCAGAGGATATGCGATGGCTGGAGAGAAATGAAGCAAGTATGCTCCGTTGGATGTGCAATGTCAATGTGCGCGACCAAGCATAGACGAGTTGAGAAAGAAACTGGGTATAAGAGGGATAAGTTGTGTGCAGGAGAGAAGGCTGAGATGGTATGGACATGTTATGCACATGGAGGATGACCGCTGGGTAAAGAAGTGCCAAGAAATCCCAGTAGAGGTAGACAACGTAAAACATGGGTGGAGGTGGTGAGATCAACCTCAGATCGCTGAAGCTCATGGTGGGGATGACGAAGGACCGTGACAAGTGCAGAGATGCTGTGCTGAATAGGCCCCGTCCAACCCTTGCAAGCAGGGAAAAGCGGACGTAAAATGATGATGATGATGAAAAAATTCAAGACCCAGACGGCTGAGCTCCGGCCATTTTGACAGCTAGTTCAGATCTAGCTGTTGAAATGGCCGGAGCTCAGCCATTGGGGTCCTGAATCTTTTCATATTATCCACTCTACTACCCCAAGTATTGAGTGCTCTGGTGCATTATGGTCTACCTGGTATCTTACCACACCCTCTTTGTTATGCACACACATCATCATCATCATCATCATCAACGTTTAACGTCCGTGTTCCACGCTTGCATGGGTTTGGACGGGGGTAGTCCCACTTGAGGCAAGAGTGATTGTCTTGCTCGCATAGGACTGTCTGGCAGGTTTTCTACAGTTGGATGCCCTTCCTAACACCAACCACATTTACAGTGTGGGTCTGGGAGGTTTTTACCGTGTTGCCTACACGGCCACATTACAGCGTGGACTGTGTGTTTTTTTGTCGTGACACCTACACGATCTCATTTGTTTCGGCCTCGATGGCGCGGCACCAACATAACTTTACATAGAACGGGGTGGTGTGGATCGGGTGGGGGTGGTGGGACGGGGTGTATTTTGTTAGAGATGCCTACTGGCTGGAGTAGGTTTTACTATATATTTAGGTAAGGCGGGTCTTCTCTGTTACATATATATATATATATATATATATATATATATATATATAAACATATACATATATATATATGTGATGGACTCTCCTGTTGACTTCAACGTATGCAGACCTAAACAACCTATTTAGTTCATTCAGTTTGGAGATTTATGTTGGGTATGGCATTTTAATCCTATCAAGGATTTGAAAGCAAAGCTGAAGATTACTGGACAATGTTGTTTGTATGTTTGATAATGCTTTTCTCTTCCTTCTTTGCTTCTTGTAATCCATGGATACAACCAGACTGGACATTCCTGATCCTATCATTACACACAGATCTCCAGTTATTCCGTTCCAAGGCTACTTGCTCAAATATCTCATACGGTATATTAGTTGCTGAAAGATTAGTCTTCAGCTTGTCTTTGTACTTGAGCCATGCCATCAAACATTTCTATAGCCACCATTAAGCTGGCTGTACCTGAGGACTTTTGCTATTTTTATGTCACCCATTCTGATGACATGACCAGCCCAGCGTAGTTGTGATTTCATAAGAAAGGTCTCAATGCCTCCAATTTTGCACTTGGTTAAGAGGTCAGCATTAGATATTTTGTCTTTAAGTTGGTACTTACAGATTGGCTGAAGAAAACCTCAATGAAAGATGTTTAGTTGGTTGATGTGTGACCTATATGGAGTCTAATATTCTGGGCCATATTAGAGTGTGGTCAGTACAACAGCTTTATATACCTGTATCTTGGTGTCCAGTGTGACCTATATGGAGTCTATTATTCTGGGCCATATTAGAGTGTGGTCAGTACAACAGCTTTATAAACCTGTATCTTGGTGTCCAGTGTGACCTATATGGAGTCTAATATTCTGGGCCATATTAGAGTGTGGTCAGTACAACAGCTTTATATACCTGTATCTTGGTGTCCAGTGTGACCTATATGGAGTCTAATATTCTGGGCCATATTAGAGTGTGGTCAGTACAACAGCTTTATATACCTGTATCTTGGTGTCCAGTGTGACCTATATGGAGTCTAATATTCTGGGCCATATTAGAGTGTGGTCAGTACAACAGCTTTATAAACCTGTATCTTGGTGTCCAGTTTTATATCCCTTTCATTCCAAATATGATGGAGCTTACTAAAAGCAGTTGTGGCTTTTATGTGTATGTCTGTCTGTTTATGTGTGTGTGTCTGTCTGTCTGTTTATGTGTGTGTGTCTGTCTGTCTGTCACCGTGCCAGCAATGAAATCATATCCGCTCTCTTGCTCTGGAACCCTGACTCCAGCCTGACTAGGAGTAGGAAGCTGTCATTCCCTGACGTTATCTCTAGGGATACGGGGGGGGGGGGGGGGGGAATCAGTAGACAGGACCTGGCGGCAGCGATGGGGGACAGGGAATTCTGGGGCATGAGAGTGAGATCCATCATCTCGACAGTAGTCGACGAGTGGTGGTGGTGGTGGTGGTCTGTCTGTTTGTGTGTGTCTGTCTGTCTGTGTGTATATTAGCATAGTACCTTCTTTTTGTTGTCAATGGCTACTATAGTTGTTTGTCATATACACATATTTACTTAGTGCTGCTGTAACCACAACAACAAAAACAACTATAATAGGCAATAACAACAGCCTTGTAGTCAGTGGGTGGCTTATATGATTTAGATGTCCAGTTGCTGTGATGACTACAAATAATTTACAGGGTTGTTGTCAACATCTAACGTTTATCATAGTTATCTGTAGTATTAGAGACACCACTTGTAAATAGATTTATGTGTGTAAATAGATTTAGATGCAGAGAAAGAGAGGGAGGGGATGAAAATATTAACCCTTTAGCATTTACATTACTCCATATTTACTATTGTATTTTCGCAGTAAAGGCTTAACCTCACATAATTATCTCACATAACATTGAATCTATAAGATTTTGATATTATTTATTTTGAGAACAATATCTGAACATCAGTATGAGTGGCTAGTTACAGCCAGTTTGATCAGAAAGAGGTGAGAGAATTCTGGCCGGATACGGCCGGTTTAAATGCTAAATGGTTAAAGTAAAATTTCTCTTCTCCACCTCTCTCGTTGCTGCAACATTTGCACACAGAGCAACTTCCTTTGTCACCGAAAGTATGTGTTTTATATATATGATGTGTGTGTGTGTGTTGAACCTCTGTTGGTTCTGGTTTTCCAATTTTATGATCAACAGAACTTTGATGTGAAAGTGGCTTAGCATTCCACTGATACATGTATCTTTAATATAGTTCTCACAGTGATTCAGTATGGCTTGGTATGTGACAAAGTTGGTCCTTTGAATTAGAGGCAAAACTAATTTTTTTCCAGCTGAGTGAACTGAACCAACATGAAATAAAGTGTCTTGTTCAAGGACCCAATTTCTGGCAGACACACACACACACATGTATATATATATATCTTCTTCTTCGCCAACTTATTCCTGAGAGGGTTGTTGGGGCAGAGTCCTCAAATACTCCTTCCAGCGGGTCCTGTCAGAAACAACCACCTCTAACTGATCTGGCTGGATCCCCAAGCATAACCAGCCAAGCTAATTGATGTAATCCAACTATTTTGCTCGGGGTCTACCTCTGGGTCACTTGCCGGTTGGTTTTGTTTGTAAAATCTGTCCAGCGATTCTTTCCTGAGACATTCTAACCACATAGTATTGGAGCTGTGATCTCTCAATTCAGAGAACTAGTGGCTCTACCTGGAGTGACTCTGATCTCCGAGTCACACACTTTATCGAGTAATGTTACTCCAAAGACCCTTCGGAGAAATCCCATTTCAGCCGCTTGTATTCATGATCGCATTCTTTGCATCATATTTATACACACACACACACACACACATATATATATATATATATATATATATTCTCAGACCGGGTGATGTGTTGTTTCCTTGAGCAAGACACTTTATTTCACATTGCTCCAGTTTACTCAGCTGTAGAAATGAGATGATAGGGACTGGGGTCCCTATCATTCCACTGCAAAGTGGTCGTGGAGGAGCCACAGCAAAAAAGCACCCAGCACTCACTGTAAATGAAGTTGGTGTTAGGAAGGGCATCCAGCTGTAGAAATCAAGCCAGAATCAGTTCCCGCCCCACCCTTGCAAGCAGGGAAAAGCGGACATAAAATGATGATGATGATGATGATGATGATGAAATATATAATCAATGAATGAAAAAAGAGTTAGTTGATTTGTAATCAACTGATTCTTATATATAACAGATGCCAAACACTCAACGGTATAAATTTATCCGGAGTATTATTATAATAATAATAGTAATAAACGAAATATATATACTTTATATCATCTCTATTTATTTTATTATATATACTTCGAAGATGTAAAGTTTTATGTATTATATAAACCAAAACAGGAAGAGGACATATTTAATATATCTTTCGTTTATTACTATTATAATTATTATTATTATCATATATATATACTAGCTAAACTACCCGTCCTTTGGACGGTTCAAGTAGCTTTCGATGTAGTTCATTAAACTAAACAAAGTAAATTTGAATACATAGAAGAAAAATGTACTTTATGTAAACATGAAAACCTTAGGCACTATTCCATCAAAATAATTAATATGTGAGCTCGGTGTCATCCGTTATACCATGTAACAACAGAAATCCAGTCTAGGTATAAATTGTTTGACAGCAGTAAAAGCGCATCATGAAATAGAGAAGTGAAGTGAATAATAGACACTATTATGTACAAAGCATAATATTGTAAAAGTTATGACATCACTTAATGTATGAACATCAAGTTTGAAACGATAAATTATACAATGTCAAATCTATAACTTAACTTAGTAATCTGTTAGAAATTGCTGGTTGTGAAATATACAAAATGATATTGTTAGTCTCAAGGAAGCGTACCTTTTGTTTCAAGTACAAAGAGTAAATTAAAATCCGAATGAGCCGAATTACGAAAGATAATTCTTGTCTGACTTAATCACGAAAATTGACACAAATAACCGAAACTTTTTTAATGTCTCCAAATGCCCCAATATCGATTTTTGAAAGCCTTTGTAGATCATGTACAGGTTTTGTGCAAGGAGAAGCTCTGTAAAAAATTTCAAAGAAATCGCATGAATGGTTTAGAATATATGAGCCCTCATTAAAAATTGTCCACACACACACATACATAAAACTTGGTCTTTATATATATACAGATATATGTGTGTGTGTGTGTGTAACTTTTTCTCAATACTTCTTGCTATATGATCTATCTACTGTGACTTTGTAATGTGTGTATTTTATTCACATTTGTATAAATAACATTACAAATAACATTACAAATCGTTTGCAATTCTTTCAGAATGAAAATATAAACAAAACATATAAATAAATTTACAGTAGAATACCATAAATATATTTCAAATATATACATAAATAACATTACAAATGCTTCGATAACATTATAAGCTGCTTGCGATTCATTCAGAAAGATATATATTCTTTTAATATTACACTATTAAAGAAAATGTAAAGGAAGGGGGGAACAACCGAGCCAACACCAGAGCAAAAGACCGCAGCGTCGCGAGGAGTATTGATTTTTGAGGCAAGCCAGCACACTTGCAGCATTGCCTTGGGTGATGGCGAGGCTGATGCGCTGAAACAGTCAAGCGCCCTCACAAGATTCGCCAGTTACCTCTATTAGGCGAGCCGCCAGTGAAGAGAGGAACCTCGCAGTCAGCGGCCTCACTCCCACAAACATCTCAAAAGCCACAGGCTGAAAAATGTAGCTGGCCGACAGATCAGAGTATTTGAGGGTCTTGTTCCGCTCAGCTGCGGAAGCTGTGGCTCTTGTCCTAACCGCAGCGTCCAGGATGTGGGAAAGAGCAAAAGAGTCACTAACAGTGATGTCCCAGATAAGGCACCTGCCTCTTGACCAGGGGAAGAGGGTAAGGCTGTCAGGTCTTTTGCCGTCACTTCTGGACAGCCCAGATGGTTCCAAGACTGAGGGATATTCGCTCCGGGCCAAAGCTCTCTTCAGAATGAGGTTTAGCTCCGTGTGACGCGCGAAGCGGCAGGCATTCAGGCAGCAAGAAAGACCGTGGAGGCCTGTGGAGTCGAGGAGTTTGCCGCATCGGCACCTCAAACCCATGCAGACGTCGGCTCCCACTCTGAGGGCGACGGAGACACGAAATTCGTCCAGGCTGAGTAGGCCACCAACATTGACCACGGGTAGGGCATCGACCCAGTCGCCTGAGTATTTGGTGCTGGCAGATAGTAAGTGGCACCTTGCAAACTGATCTGACTGGAAGAAGAGGGAGTCGAAGGTGGTCTTCGAACTTATGCTGTTCCAAGTTCTCTGACTTCGACTGTCCTCCACCTTCTCAAGAAGAGACAAGCCCAACTCATTCCATTGCTGGAGAGCTTCACCCAACTTCCTGTTGGAACTAGTCCATGTTGGAGTGTATCTGCTCTCCTTCAGTCTTCCTCCAAATATGCTTATCATTTCTATGATATATCTTTTCGTATACCACCTCACTTTGTATCGTACTTTTATATATGTGTGTATAAGACCCAATGAGGGAGCCTTTACATGACTGTACAGTTTACTAGAAATAGTAACTGAATCAGTTTTAAAAATAGGAAATGACATATTCAATAATGTAGTCCAAGTTACTTTTTCAAAGACAAGAAAGTCACTGCTGGAATGTCTTTCATCATAAGTCTACTCAATCTGGGTTGATCTAGGGCTAAACAACAACAACATATGTGTGTGTATGTGTGTGTATATATCCATTGCTAGCAAGGTAAATGGATATTATATGACGATAGGTATAATTCCTATCATTCCTCCCAGATGCAAAAGTTTCTCTTACTTTCTTACCATCATTTAAGCAATATACTGACATACTGGCTTCCTTTTTTATGTAAGCTATATGTTGCTGTTTCTTTCGCTCTATTTCACCCATACACTCACATATATATACATACATATCTTATAGGTAAAATGTGGTTATATATATATCTTATATATATATATATATATATATATATATATATATATATATATATATATATATATTCAGGTTTGAGGTTCACCACTGGATAGAGCTGGTCAATTCCGTATGGTCAATCTTAATTTAATAATATGGAGAGTACTCAACGTAAAGCAGTTCAACCGTCTTTGTTTTTGTAGTTGGTGGTGCTAGTACGGAGTTAAATATTATAATGAAATGACAGGAGGCTGGACTTGTGTAAATCCTTGAAAGGTTTATTATACTATGATCATTTCAATGACCGGGTTCCGTATGAATCCGGTGATATCATCAGGTATTCGAAATATAATAAGTGAATGTAATAGATAAAATCCATGGGGCTGAAAATCAAAGACCCGAGGACGACCGCCATCCAGCATCTTCCACCTTTGCCGGTCGCCCTCAAGTGACGTGGCTAAAGCTTACAGTGTGCTACTACCGGTCAAATAAAGGAAAACAGAAAGGGATAGGAACATAAGTCAGTGTTAATATCATGCTACAAGAAAAAAGAAAGAAAGAAAGAAGAGAGAAGAAGGGGGAAGGAAGAAAAGGAAGAAGAAGAGAAGTCAGGTTTAATGTCAGCTATAAGAAGAAAGGCAGAAAGAAAGAGGAGGAAAGGTCAGTATTACAGTCAGGCCAGGAATGCCGCGAAAAAAATTTATTCTAAGGGACCCGTATCTTAACAACTACTACCGGTCAAATATAGGCAAACAAAAAGGGGGAGGAAGATAAGTCAGTGTTAATATCATGCCACAAGGAGAAAGACAGAAAGAAGGGGCATGATATTAACACTGACTTATGTTCCTATCCCTTTCTGTTTTCCTTTATTTGACCGGTAGTAGCACACTGTAAGCTTTCCCCACGTCACTTGAGGGCGACCGGCAAAGGTGGAAGATGCTGGATGGTGGTCGTCCTCGGGTCTTTGATTTTCAGCCCCATGGATTTTATCTATTACATTCACTAATTATATTTCGAATACCTGATGATATCACCGGATTCATACGGAACCCGGTCATTGAAATGATCATAGTATAATAAACCTTTTAAGGATTTACACAAGTCCAGCCTCCTGTCATTTCATTATAATTATATATATATATATAATATATATATAGTAATAATAATAAAATTGAAGACTAAAATCCAAAGAGGGCTCGATAAGGAAAATATATATCAAATATATAAGAACCGTAGAGCATATATTTATTAAAATAACAGATTAAAGTTTAAGCAAAGAATCGCTGCTTTCACCCTTAACGGGATCTTCTGAAACTAACATAGTCAATCTGTAAACGCAGAACTGGATATTTCAAAAAACGTTGCAACCGGAGGAAGACAGGAAGACGATACTTTGGTTCGTGGTAACGTTCGCTGGCAAAGAACGGGAAAAAACGAATAATACGTCATTAATAGGAGCGGTGAAAAACAATTACGCGCAAAGACAGAACCACGTATTATGGTATAAAAGAGGTCGTAGACTAATGTTCTCTTAGGTGGTGCATAGAGACGTTCTCTGGCAATGAACGAAAACACGAAGATAATAAGTCATATGTAGAGCGTGGAGAATGGAGAACAATAGCACGCAAAGACGTAAATGGTATAGCAGAAGTCGTAGACTAAAATTCTAACTAGGAGACCAAATGAATCTCCGCTACAGAGTTAAGAACAAAGTAAATAAATACAATACAGAAGTAAATGAAACAAATAAATACATACACGCAAACAGATACGTACATACACAAGCATACGCAAAACCTTACCATAGATATACAAAACGTATATAAGTAAATAAATACGTATATAACAAGCGCACACGCATACCTACATATAAATACACGAATGTTCGGAGACGTAAGTCAACTAAAACAAGAAGTACACATATACACACACACACCATACGTACGAACCTGCATACTCACGCAGACGCAAAACTCCCGTATACATATAGCCAAACCCTAAATACCAGAATATGTAAAAATTATACGCCATAACAGTCAAATATACGTACGAGAAGGTATACATACCTTCACAAAACATACGGGTAATATATACTTACCTATGCAAATAAGTAAAGGAATAAACCAAACATATACTTAGCTCCCACATCAAGACGTAAAATATCCACGTATAGATCGTGCTATCCGTTAGGGTATAACGTGGGGCTGTAATACAGGAAAGTTTTGTGCAATTTATGTTTACAAGCCGAAATTGCCTCAGATTTTTTGTTTAAGATGTGGTCTGTGGCGTAGAGTATTTCCAGGGCCTCAGCGGCGCAGAGGTCACATGGTCTTTTATTTCCGTTATACGATCTAGCCCTAGCTAGGATCTCCCAGTGTAACTTATATTGGGTGTGGTTGTCTTTTAGACTCCAGATATAAGCTGAAAGTGACGTCATATTCCTTCTTAGAGGGTAACGAAAAGAATGGGTATGCATGTAAAGACGCTGCTTGAAACTATTGGCGGTTAACCCTATGTAGGCCCTACGGGACGTGGGTGTTACAACCTTACATTTGTAGACAATGTTACTAGAGAGGCATTTCCCGGATAGGGGGCAATCAGCCCGATTCCTACAATTACAGTTAGTACTAACTACAGGGTTTCACGTGTTCCTACGGCTAGGTAGTTTAGCTAAATTTGAAGCTGTGATGTTATGTGCAAGGTTAGGAGTCGTAGAGTAAGAAATTTTAATAGTATTTCTATTAAAAATTTTACTATATTTATGTGTAGGGGGAAAATGCTTCGTAATAAGGGAAAGAAAGACCTTAGCTAATGGTGTGGCCACCTCCATATTATATGGTGGGTTAAACCAACAAATGCGACGGGATCTATTTCTTCTAGGTCTATTTTCGTACTCTGTATATGCTACCTTATCGACAAATCCACTTCGAGCAAGAGCTTCATTGTAATAAGTGGAATGGTCGTTGAAAATACGCTCGTTGGTGGAAAGACGGGAAAGCCTCAACGAAACGTTTCTTACCAGGTTCTTGGTTATGCTGGCAGGATGGTTGGAATGCTTACTTATGTAATTAAGCGTATCATTCGGCTTTCTATACGGGTAATACAACCCATTCAATAAATTGAGGGTAACGTCGAGGTAATTAACGACTGAGAGATTGGCCTCAACCTGTATAGAGAGGTTGAAGCCTTTAAAGAAGGCTGTGAGTTCTTTTCTGAACCTGTCGCAAGCACGAGGTCCGCACTTAGTCATGGTCAAAAGACCATCGTCACGGTACAAACTACCGCCCGCGTTGGGGAATTCGTCCTTGATAGAGAAAAGAAGGAAAAGGCCAATAAGATCAGTAACCTCCGCAGAGTCACTGGCGCCCATACTCACGTCGAATGGGGTACTATTGGATTTTTTAATCCAAATAGAGTCGTCGAAATTAATCACCGACTTTCGGGCATTAAGGATGACATCAACTTCAAAATCCTTAACCACTGTGAGTGTTTTAGCGAAATTGATAGCTCTAAGGAGAACACGCTCCACATATGACTTATTATCTTCGTTTTTTCGTTCATTGCCAGAGAACGTCTCTATGCACCACCTAAGAGAACATTAGTCTACGACCTCTTTTATACCATAATACGTGGTTCTGTCTTTGCGCGTAATTGTTTTTCACCGCTCCTATTAATGACGTATTATTCGTTTTTTCCCGTTCTTTGCCAGCGAACGTTTCCACGAACCAAAGTATCGTCTTCCTGTCTTCCTCCGGTCGCAACGTTTTTTGAAATATCCAGTTCTGCGTTTACAGATTGACTTTGTTAGTTTCAGAAGATCCCGTTAAGGGTGAAAGCAGCGATTCTTTGCTTAAACTTTAATCTGTTATTTTAATTAATATATATATATATATATATATGTGTGTATATTATATATATATATATATATGTTAATAGAAATATATATATGTTAATAGAAAGGCTAAGGTCTGCCTCTGGGGCAACACCGACCAGGTCATAAATTGGTTCACCGAGTTGCCGGATAAAGCCACCCTGAAATTCATCCAGTTTGATATAGATAGCTACTACGCCTCTATCTCCCCATACTCTTAAATAAGGCACTTATCTTAGCTAGATCTAACACTAGCCTCACCAAAAAAGAAATAGACATAATTCTAGCGGCACGTAGAACCATTATCCAGTTCGAAGGCTCCCACTGGACCAGAACCAACCGTCCTGATAACTTCGATGTCACGATGGGGTCCAGCGACTCAGCGCAAGCAACTGACCTGGTTGGGATATACCTCCTACATAAGCTTAGGGAAGAAATACCGGCCCTACAAGGAGGTGTATATAGGGACGACGCCCTGTTTACCGTTAGGAACCATAGCCCCCGTAGGATAGAGAACCTTAACAAACATATACACAGGTTCTTTAAGTCATACGGCCTATCCGTAACTATGGACCTCA
The DNA here is from genome assembly GCA_964016885.1 of Eledone cirrhosa. Lineage (NCBI taxonomy): Eukaryota > Metazoa > Mollusca > Cephalopoda > Octopoda > Eledonidae > Eledone > Eledone cirrhosa. The sequence continues at coordinate 353,241,479 of OZ024743.1, read as the reverse complement.
ACCACAGGGTTGTCAACTTCCTGGACGTGACCCTGGAGTTGAGTACGGGCTTATACAAGCCATACCACAAGCCTGGAGAGTGCCTCTCTTATATTAATTATGCCTCCAACCACCCTAAGCAGACTCTCAACTCCATAGTCTATAGTATCTCACATAGAATCTCGAGGCTATCCGCCAATGAGGATATCTTCAACCAAGCGGCTGATTACTACAATAGGGCCCTGATAAGCGCCGGCTTTAACCGAGGAATTTCCTACATCCCTAACGCTAGCTCTAGAAACCACCCGCCTCATAAAACTAACGTTATAGTAAGCCATACCTATAACCGATCACGCGGCGACCTCGTTAAAGTCGGATATAATAGAATAGATAACCGCACCAAAGATCACGTCCCCGGCGACGGTGAATACTGTAGATTACTCAAACTATTCCCCTATTACAAAACCAACAAAGGCGACGGCCTACTACCAACGCCTTCCAACCAACATCTTCGTGTACATAAACATGGAAGAGGTAGAAAGAGTGCACCCGAGCATAAAGTAAAAGGGGCACCGAACGGGCGACAGCGCATTAACACACATAAGAGCGATCACTTAGATGGAACCACCCGTAGCAAAAGTACAAGGACACGTAATCGCCACCGTAACGTCCTATGGTTCCACCCCCCCTACTCTCGAAGTGTGGCCTCCAACATACCCCGGATATTCTTCGAAGCCTTAGAGAAGAACTTCCCACCCAACCATAGGTATAGAAAAATTCTTAATAGGAACAATATAAAAATATCCTTCTCTACTACTCCTAACCTAACAGACATCATAGGAACAACGAACCACAGTAAGATCACCAAGACACAGCACCTCGACACAGACGCACCTACACCTGACAATAACTATATCGGCCTTAACAACTCCCTGACAGCATCCAATAGTGTTGGCAACGGCATCCGCAGACGCAACCAGAATGACCGCGAAGTGACTGGGGAACATGCAGAACATGACGTGCGGAATAACAATCGCACCATCCCGCGTGCTGTGGGTTGTAATTGTGCTAACGACAGCTGCGGTAGCGTAGGTAACAACGTAGGCAGCAACAATGATAGCCTTACCGTGGGAAATAGACGGAACCGCGACAGAAATTGCAACTGCCGCGACAGAGGACGCTGCCCCCTTAGAGGATACTGCTTGACTGATAGGGTTATATATAGATGCACTATTACTAGCCACAATAGCGTTAAACATTATATAGGGGCCACCTCCGGCCCGTTCAAAATTAGGTTTCGAACACATCTCCACTCTTTCACAAATAGAAAACTAAGGCACTCTACTTCGCTCGCGGACTACATCACATCACTAAAGGACTCAAACATCAGCTTCTCCACGCACTGGGAGATTGTCGGCAGGGCTGCACCGTACAACTTCAAGAGGAAATGCGATCTTTGCCTCATGGAGCTCTACCACATCATAACTGCACCCCACGAGCTCATCAACAGCAGAGCTGAAACAGCGATAAGTTGTACACATCGCTTAAAAATATCCTTCTTTAGATGGGTTAAGAATGAAGAGTGAAATAGTACACTGGATCTCCCTGCAACAAGTCTTAACACCCCGGCGGGCAGGCGCAGCAAAATAACACCCAGAAAACAATCCTTGCATACCAGACCCAGCCTCAGACAAACGGATGCGGCAAAAAAAAAAAAAAAAAAAAAATTATCCGAGAAAGACTGCCCTAACACCGGCCAGAGTTACCTCCCTTGACCTGCTGCAAAATCAAAACAAGATATTTTTGCGAGCAATGAATCTTGATGTAGATTTAACCCCCAAAACTCTTTCCGAACTATATAAGGAACACTTGTGATTATTTATGCCCTTGAGAAGCCCAACTGGGCGAAACGTACGTAGGTGATATTTTAAATAAACATGTTTTAGCGGTCTATTCTCCGATTTTTTACTTTCCCACGTATAATATATATATACGTTATTCCGGGTTGAATCGGAGGTAACCACAGTAAGTAAGGTACTCAATACATTGCAGAGAGTAAAAGTTTTAATACAGATGAGATTCTACAGGACTAGAACTGTTTCATTCTTTAGAAATCATCAGGAATCCCTGATTCCTGATGATTTCTAAAGAATGAAATAGTTCTAGTCCTGTAGAATCTCATCTATATATATATATATATATATATATATATGTGTGTGTATATAATATATATATATATATATAATATATATATATATATATATATATATATATATATATATATATATATATATATATATATATATATATATATATATATATATATATATATATAATATATATATATATATATAAAATATATATATATGTGTGTATATAATATATATATATATACACATATATACACACTACCTTACCTTCTATTCTGTCCACCACCTTCACCTTATCCAACCAATCTCTATGGCACCTACTAAACAAAGACCCACAGTTGCACTCCCATCAATCATTCTCTGTTACTGATCTTACATCAGCTCCTGAGGCATCTACTGTATAGAAGATATCAATATTCCCTCTCTCAATCCTGAAGGCATTTTCCCACACCTTCCCCCTACTGTATGCCATTGCTAAAACCCACATGCTGTTAACAAAGCTACACATATACATTCATGCAGGCACATATATATCCACTGCAAGCACATATATATCCACATGTTCAGGGTTTTCTGTTCATGCTTTTGTGTATTTCTGTATAATTATGAAAACAAAATCACTAAAACCTCTCAACATTCTATTAGGTATCAGGATATTGGTTTTCACTTGCTACAAAATATATATACCTTCAATTATTTTTTTTTTAAACGTACTTTTTCTAAATTTTGTATTTATATCTTAAATTTTATGTTTCAAAAACAAACGGACAAAAATAATAGAATTATTTATAGTTTGTAATGAATTTCTTCCTTCCAACAGCACATGTTGCACTTGAAGTTTCTTTATAAAACATGTTTTGCCACTGGCAAACACTCAGCATCAATCAAAAATGTGCTATGGGGCACACACACATGTGTACCTGTGTGTGTACCTGTGTGTGTATCAATGAAAATTGTTACATAGAACATAAAAATTCCACATACGAAAATATTTCTAGCCTTACTCTAAAATAGCTTTGGGGATTATAACCCCTATATGGAACATGTTGGTCTTACAATAGAAAAATAATGATTTTTAAAAATCCAATTTCACTTTATTAGTGAAATTAGGTCAAAATGATGGCAAATTGAAAAGGATCTTTTAACCCCCCCTTTAGCATTTATATTACTCTATATATTTACTATTGTATTTTTGTGGTAAAGGCTTTATCTTACACAATTATCTCACATAATATCAAAACTATGAGATTTTGATGTTATTTATTTTGAGAATAATATCTTAACGTCAGTATGAGTGGCCAGTTACAGCTAGTTTGAAAAGAAAGAGGTGAGAGAATTCTGGCCGGTTTAAATGCTAAAAGGCTAAAAATCATGTTGAGTTAGAACTACTTTTTCTTTTCTCTATCCTCCCACTTAACCTGTTTACCATCCTAAATTCCTAACCCCACCACACACTTATATGATAAAAGAAATAGTAATCTTGTATACAGCACAATTTACTGTATAAAAGTACTGCCCTTATATCAATATATCATTAACATCCTTGAAATCAGTTATGTTGTGGAAGAGTTATTTTAGCCATTCAAAAAATACACAAAAACTTAAGTTCATTTGATATTCTATCATATTCCTTGGTGTCAAGAGTTTCATAACACTGTAATCTGATTACTGACAGTTTTTGTGTTGTTTGAATGGCTAAAATTAATTTTTCTATGATGTAATTACTTGAAGCTACAGCAACACATGGTCTCAGATCAAGTCACTTGCCACGTACAACCAAGTACAACCACGAAACCCTTAAAATCAACAGTTAGCAAAATAAATCAAGCAAAAACAGTGCAAAGAATTTTTCAAACAATTTCCCTGGTAGAATCTCCAAATTTCTCATTAGAATTTTGGAAATTCATTCCTAAAGAAAATTTCTTCCATGTTAGAAATTGTGTAGTTAGGACCACATATGTTCAAGCTACATGCCTTGCTCACTTTCATTTTATTTTCTTAACCTTTTTGATACCAATCTGTCCCTGGTCGTTTGATACTGAACTGTATATTTCAAAGTGTTTATATTTACCTAAAGAAAAAGAGGGTCGGACGCCATGCTTTCGAGCATAATTACATCCCTTTATGGTCTGAGTTAAAATCCCGCCGAGGTTAACTTTGCCTTTCATCCTTACGGGGTCAATAAAATAAAGTACCCGTAATGCACTGGGTAATTGCTGGCCTTGTGCCAAAAGTAGAAACAATTATAATTTCATGTAAGAACCTTTTTTAAGTTATGCTCCAAACATTAGTTTAACAATAAGACAGTTACTTCATCATCACCGTTTTATGTCCGTTCTTCCATGCTAGCATGGGTTAGACGGTTGTCCTGTTGTGGGCAGTGTACGGTCGGCTGACCATGCCTTGCTTATACGGGAACTGATTCTAGCTTGATTTCTATAGCTGGATGCCCTTCCTAACACCAACTTCATTTACAGTGAGTGCAGGGTGCTTTTTTCTGTGGCGCCTACACGTCCACTTTACAGTGTGGGCTGGGTGCTTTTATGCTGTGGCACCTCCACGACCACTTTGCAGTGGAAGGGTGTGGGGGCATATTGTCTATATGCTTCAGCTTCGGCTTGTACCCGTGGGGGTTGGGTCTTCTGTATTACTGTGTGATGCCAGAGGTCACGGTCGTGTGTCATCGCCTTTGAGAGGTGTAATTGGGTAAGGTCGGCTTTTATCACTTCATCATTATTAAATCTCTTGAAATTTCTGATCATTTTTAGAATGATTTGAAAATCATTGGTAGTGTTTTTCATAAGAAATATAATAATGAAAAGATTAATATGTTTTATGATGCCTTGTCACAAACAAATAACAACAGATGGACAAAGCTATGCATAAAATGGAAACAAAGGGAGACAGGGGTTGACTTAGTTGAGAAAGACAGAAGATGAGATCAATAAGTTTATGGATGTTACATAATTGGGAATGATGCAAGATAGGGACATATTGCATCAGATTGAGGAAGCTTTCACCTTATAGTAGATATGACAATGGTGATGATCTCTCAGTCAAACTTTGTATGTATCAGTCAACAGCTTGAAAACAATATCATCTGGTGCTAACACTCCATAGTGTTTAACAAAAATCCTAGTATGAGAAGGTATTTCCAACCTTGCTTTAAAATATCAAAAGTACCTCTGTGATTACTTGATATACTAGAAATAGTTGCCAAATGTTCCTCTTTAATCACACCTACAGTCTTAAAAAAGAATGTACTCATTAGATAATGTAGTCCAAGATATAATACATCTGAAAAAAATAGATAAGACAGTCATGATAGCAACAGCCTTGATTGTAGGTGTTTGATCAGAACTCAAAAGGAGATAAACAACAACAATGATATCAATTTCAGAGTTGTACCCTCTTGGAGAGAAGTGGAGGTTGCTCTTTGTTTATCAAATCCCAAAATTCTTTAGAAATTTTAAGAAAATTATAGTTGAAGACTTCTAAAAAAACAACTCCAGAATTTTTTGAGCCCATCAAGCAACTCTAGTTGATATATTTAGTAATCCTTCATTTTGTTGCTATTACTAGTATGACTAGTAATGAAGGGGCTCCCTCTAACAACTCTGATATATTTTAAAATCTCTTGTTTAGCTGCTATTTCTAAAATGTCTAGTTACGGTTTAGAGGCTCCTTCTATCAACTCTAAGTTGATATATTTAGATATCTTTTTCTAGCATATTGAGTACTGATGTAGAAGCTTCCTCTATTAACTTTAATTGATAATCATTATCTTCACTGTTTTACATCTATTTTCTATGGTTTTTTACAGCTGAACGTCCTTCATAATACCAACCACTTTACAGTATATACTGGGTGTATTTTATCATGGCACCAGCACTACCACTTTACAATACTAGAGCACACATTGTATTCTCAGTCAGGCTGGAAAAGGAAGTGATGAGAACAAGAGGGGTTGGGGCATGCTACATGTTACTTGCTGAGGGAGATGAAAAGGGAGAGTAAACATTTAGTTGATGGGGTCTTGAAAAGAGTGAGAAATATTTGGTAGTACATTGTTAAATATACCATTTTACAGGTTAATGTGTGATGGACAGGGAAAAGGAAATTTGGGATGCGAGGGAGAGTAAGGGATGGGTTGCAGTGTGGACTTGAAGGGGGTGTGATGTCTATCTTTCCAAGATAACATTGGTTGGACAAGTAAGGAGGAATCAAACCAAAGATATAAATAGAGGGAAGACTAAGGTGGAGGATTTAAATATAGATGTCTAATTTGGCTGCTATTTCTAGCATGTTGAACAATGTGTAGACACTTTGTCTATCAAATCAAGTTGATAAATCTGAAAATCTCTCATTACTTTTTCACTACTATCTTTTACCTAGTTTTCAAAGTCAGTTTCATGAGTTTGCGAATAAATATCTTACATTATAGCACACATCATTAGATGATAAATATCTTGTAATGAAGATAGGGTTTCGTTCTTTAGTTCCACCTAGACAGTTCTTTAGTTGGCATTTCACAGCTCCTTCACACTAATTTTGAAACTGAGCCAAATGTCATTCTTATTCTTTAGTTAACATTTATTTATACAATTCTCAATATCATTTCATATTATTGGTTTAAGTTCATACTGTTTGTTTATGAACATCTATAATATTTATTCTGTTTGTTAAATGTGCTTGAGTGTTACACTTTCACCAACCTTAACTATGGAAGGAAATTAAAGTCAATCAAAATCAAATGTTATGCTTTTAACAATCTCAACTATAGAATAACATAAATGACATAGTCAAAATCTTTAATATAATGAAAGTATTTCGAGTTCTATGCTTTATACAAGTTTAATTTTAGAACAGAGTACAGAGCATAACCCAAGTCCTTAACATATTACCTTTTAAGCAACCTTAAATATGGAACGAAATTGAAGACATAATTGAAATCTCTAACATAATAAAACAATGTTATGAAGGTCAATAAATTTATGCATTAAAATTCATAGCTGAAAGCTTTCTAAATGTTTATTTATAAACATATCGTATATCACCAGATATACAAATTCACATATTTCATATGTGAATTTGAAAACTCCCTTATTTTAGAAATAAGAACATTTATAAAAAACATAATTTTCATGAATCCTGATATTTATAGTGTTGTCATATTGCTGAAGGCTGGGTTTTGGGGATTTTCTTGTGTTATCTTCCTGACAATATGATCTGTTAATCTCCCTCAAACATGACTACCTTTATTTGTGGTTAGACACTCAGTATATGGCAGTGCCCCAGCATGACCTCAGTCAATCAACTGGAAAGAGAAAAGAGTGAAAGAGTATATTAGCAGTATCACTAAGATAGCGTCGTGCATAATAGGGTGTATATGAAAACATATACAATATGTTTATGTACACTGTGGAAAAAAGTTCATGTTTGATTGAAAATGTTGGATTTTGAGGTGAATTTCCTGATCCTACATAAAATTTGTTTGCTTGGCATAGCAAGAACCCGAAGAAAAGCACTAGATAGCTAAGGCTGCAGGATGCAGTTTGATAGCTATTAATCCAATACTGACAGAACCAGGAAACACAGAGGAAAAAATAATAATACCACCATACCCACCATCGCCACCACCACCACTTATGTTATTGAGTCCAGGGGTATGAAAATAAAATTGACATTTATTGGGTTTGAATAATAATAATAATTACAACAACAATAAAAGCAACAGCAACAGCAACAATAATAACGATAATAATAATAATAATTTCTAGTAGGTCAATAATTTGGGAGAGAGGAAAGTCGATTAAATCGATCCAGTACATTACTGGTACTTTATTTTATCGACCCCGTAAGGATGAAAAGCAAAACTAACCTTATTTAGATTTGAACTCAGAACTGTAACTCTATGTCACAAAGCATATTGTCCGATGCTCTACCAATACTACCAATCCACCACCCTAATATAATATAATAATAATAATAATAATAATTTCTTTATTAACCACAAAGGGTTTACACCAATAAAAACATTATGACAGTTCAGGACGAAAACATAAAGTGTGTATATGTATGTTGGTGTGTGGGTTTTGCGTATAAACAAATTTTTACAATGTTAAAAAAGATAAAATTAAAACAAAGAAGGTTCCTTAATAAGGAGGAGACGTTCATAAAACCATGGATGCTCTCATCTTTAGGGTAAGTGCTCTAACCCAGTTGTACTCCTCCAATCTACAGGCTTACACTCAGAGTGGGCCCATTCACTCGGTCCATGCTCGCTTCTCTCACCCACCTTTCAACAAATTGTTTTGAAGGCAATACTTTTCTCTCTACCCTTATTTTCTTCCTGAAGTGGAATCTGAAGAAGTTAATCAGGGCTTCTCCAAAAAGGAAAGTGCTCGTCTTCAAACCTTTCAAGCATGTCCAGCATGCATCCTCTTTCGCCATGGCTACAAGACATATAAAAATGGTCTGCCCTTCGTGACTAAAAGAAGGCGGCAGAACAATCTTCACAATGGACTTGGTTGATAACCAAATTTGTCCTACACGTGCCAACATGTGTTTGACATAAACCCACAAGTCAGCAATGCTCGGACATTGCTATTAATAATAATTGTTTCTACTTTTGGTACAAGGCCAGATTGCTATTAATAATAATTGTTTCTACTTTAGGCACAAGGCCAGCAATTACCCAGTGCATTACTGGTACTTTATTTTATCGACCCCGTAAGGATGAAAGGCAAAGTCAACCTCGGCGGGATTTGAACTCACACCATAAAGAGGCGTAACTCTTTGCTGCAAAGCATGGCGTCCGACCTTCTACTGATACTGCCAAATAAAGTTCAAATAACGTCCTTCAAATACTTTGATATGGGTCTAAGACTTGGACACTGACTTGATTCACTCAGATGGTGGCTGGGTGCTACACGAGGATGCTGAGGAGGGCTGTCAACATTAATCACTATGTACTGAGGATGAAGAACTCAGAGCTGTACGGGAGTCTTCCAAACATCAGATCGAAAGTGACACAGAGGAGACTGAGGTTAGCTGGACATGATCACCGACATTCATAGTTGACACTGCACTCAGTGGAAGAGAGAGACCGAGGATGGCATATGTTGATGCCCTAAGGACAGACACTGGTCTCTGGGAGACGTGGGACATGGAGGCGATGATGAAGGGCAGAGACTGGTCTCTGGGAGACGCGGGACATAGCAGCGATGATGAAGGGCAGAGACCACTGGAGAAAACTTGTCCATGGATCTTGGGAATTTTATCTGCCCTAGATATAATACTTTGATAAATGAACTACAACTACTCTGGTCAATCACATTTAGAAAGTCAATGAGTTCTGCACTGACGACGGCATCAAATTTCAAAATTCTAGAAAGAAGTAAGGCATATACCAATATGACAAAACATCAGCTGTGTATGGCAGAAAAGGTACATCTTGAAAACTTTAACTATTCAAGCTAACTATAGAAGAACTCTAATAACTTTGTAAACAAACTATTGGAAAATTCCTATCAATATTTAAACACCAGAATAGAGTTCTTCAAACGATACCCTTCTTCTTTAAGACCCTTAGATCATGAAAGAGCATGGGATTTGCACCTAGAAAGTTCCCTTCCGAGGCATAAGGCCGGGCAATACCAGCAGTCGCCCATGCATACCAGTCTCCCCTCTCCACGCCACTGATGTCCAAGGGAAAGGGAATGGCCGATGCAGTTTAGCATCAGTGACGTTGCAACTCATTTCTACAGCTGAGTAAACTGGAGCCACGTGAAATAAAGTGTCTTGCTCAAGAACACAACACATCATCCGGCCCAAGAATCGAACTCACAACCCTCCAATTGCAAGCCGAATGCTCTAACGCTAAGCCATAAGCCTTCACAGTAGATACCCACACTGGTAAATATATGTTCAATCAATGGAAATTACCAACCACTGTGACCAAGTGAACATTGAATACACACCACAAACTCCCATCCTACTCACCACTCAGCTGGTTGCTTCCAAATTTCACTATTGGCTATTATATTCACGCTCATCTGTTAGCGACATTGTACTTACAAACATCTATATTGATACTATCAAAAATTTCTTGTAGCAATAACATAAATATACACACTCTTTCTAAATACCCAGTGCACACAGAATTTTTAGATAAGTATATTCGACATCATTATTGAGTAATACATCATAACAGATATATTTTTACAGTTAATTCGTCTGGAGATTGAAGATCCACATGAACTTCCTAAGGTTCTCAGACACGACTTTACATGTAACGTAAGTACTGAATAAGCGTTCGTGCAAACAAACAACACACACACATATATATGGCATGCAAGGTTTGATTGCGTGAGTAAAAAAAAAAGATGTAGCACTCAGTACAAATTGTAGAGTTGAATTTACGTATATAAAGAAATACAAACTAGCTCTTATACATAGTTTACTCCAAGTTTCATGTCTTGATAAGACAGTGTATGTCTTGATAAGACTTGTATGTCTTTACTTGGAATAAAACTTACAAACGTAATCGTTTGTAAAAAATATTCAAAAAAATATCCGGTCCCAATCACACATTGTGGGAAATCCCAGGCATAAAAATGAGTTATTTTCCGTTATCGGCACATTAAGCACAACTGTTAGGAAAGAGTTAAATGATGAATATTTTTCTATAATTCCTACTAAAATGGAGAAAACTTTTAGAAGAGGTTAATAGAGATATAGAAATGTGCGTCGGGAATGTTAAAGAGAAAGTTTATCGAAAAGAAGCGGGATTTCTCCCTTTGGGCAGAAGTTGAGATACATTTCCCTACGCTGGTAGCGATTGGCTGAACTGAGCCAAATAACGTACGGAGGAGGTATCCATGCGCCAAAGGAAAGTAGCTAGCTACAATACCCCCTATTTAGTCTGGAAGACGATAAATAAGATTGAATTAGCAGGAAAACGCTGAAAGAGAGCACATCAATGAAAAAATTGAACAAAAGAATGCATGCAAGAAGAAAAATTGTAAATGAGGCGCTAAGGGCCTTGTTAAGCCGCTGTGTCAAATGACTAGCTTTTTTTGCTATTTATACATGACCACCCGGGGTCTAACAGAAAACGGATAAAGTCTGACATTGGGCGAAGTTGCTGTTCTTGCATTAAATGTTAGTTATGGTAAGTGTTGTACCAGAGCTGTGTAGCTGTTATGGTAAATGTTATACCAGAGCTGTGTAGCTGTTATGGTAAATGTTGTACCAGAGCTGTGTATCTGTTATGGTAAGTGTTGTACCAGAGCTATTATCAATCATGATGCTGTTCATGTTTTACCAGAGCTGTATAGTTGTTATGGCAAATGTAGTACCAGAGCTGTGTAGATGAAGCTTTTATGGTAAATATTGTACCAGAGCTGTGTGGATGAAGCTGTTATGTTAGTTTAACAGTAGCTGTGTACGGGAAGGTATCTGCATTTGCCGATTGCTAATTCTGGTGAAGAAAGATCCAGCGACTCTAGGATGGCTGTTATGCGGCCATAAGATGTTAGTCAATATTTGCAGGTGCCGAAAGTGCTTGGCAACCAGAAAAAATGGCTAAAGTTGCTTTGAAAAGAAAGCAAGTTGAATCTGTAGGTGGGTAGTAGTAGTTGAAGCTGTAATCCCGTAATTCTGGCGAGTCCGTCGGAGAAACGGTGGGAACTGGTGACAGGTCCAGTTCGATGAATGCTTTCCCAGTGAATCGAGTAAAATGACAAGATTGAGGTTTATATGCTATAGAACGATGAGTGTGCAACGAGATGAATCCACCTGCAATTAGCAATTCTTGTGTTGCGGCCCTGTGTGTGTCCAGGTGAATTAAGCTGCATGTGTCGATAGTATGTTTCGGTACCTCAACCAGGTGAAAAGGGATCTCGCAGAATATTACGACGTTTGAAGAACATATACTATAGACAACAACATGTTAGTGTGTGACAAAGAAATGTGTGTGCGTATGCAGGCATCTAATAGAGCAAAAGAAAATGTGTGCATGCAATCATATATACAATGATAGAAAAAAAATGAATGTTCATATAATACAGTTTAAAAGAAATAAATGTTCAAATATTGCCTGCAAAAAAAAAGAGAAGAAATAATTGTTTTTCAACAAAAAGTTCAATTTTTCTTTTCTTTGGGATAAGAATGTTATCGTTCTTACTAGGAAGCTAGTAGAGTTGTTGTTGTTGCTATCGAAGCGAAGCCACAGTAAATCTTCAGTAGAATCGAAGTCGAGCGTTGAAGAGAAATTTATGCCCAGCCTGGAGTCACCAATATTATTATGCACGTCACGTCTGACACCATAGTGCGGTGAGAAGGCTGTAAGCTCGAATCATGTCGGACGTTAGAAACATCGATGAATCGTGAAGTTTTGTGAAGCAGTGAAGATTTGCAAGCGTCGAATTCACCATTGTTATTTTAACTCGGATCACCATTTGTAGTGAGAAGGCTGTTGTTGTTTCGATTCTCGAGTCACCGTTGTAGTAGATAATTGATGGTCACCAGTTGTAGCGGATAGTAGGTGTGGTGGTTTGCGTCGGTAAGGCTATAAAGCTGCCACATCGTTATTTCCGTGTTTATGGTTAGTGGTTAACCAATGTGCTGCTGCTGTCGCTGCTGAAAGTTTGTTGATGTTGATGGTAGCCATGTTGAAAGAAAAAAAATGTTTCCTCTCGCTGTAATTTTTTAAAATACAGCTAATTTTTCTTTTCAAAGAATGGTTGTCATGTTATCAACAAGAAAGTTTTTACATGGTGTTGATACAATACAATACAAGAAAGCTTGCGTATTCTCTTTTTAAAAATACTACTTCTTATTTTCTTTTAAAGGAACATTTAGTTCGAAAATGTTCCCGCGATGGGGTCACCAATTTAGATGATAGTAGATAATAAGATATAGATATGAGTGTTGAGAATGTTAATGTTTGTGTATTGCATTAGTATTGATTGAAGTCACCAAAGAAGCAGTTTAAGGGAATGTTGTGGTACATAGCATCATACGACTTTATAATGTTTTTATATATAATTTATTTACAAACCGATTACAAAGGTTTAGCTGGAATGCCAATAGAAATGAATAAACAAATTAAGATGCTGTAAGAGAAGACGCGGTCCGGTGGCTGAAGTGAGAAGACCGGCCGCGGTAAAGTTCGGTAGCTACATTTTGGAATATTTGTTGAGCAAAAACAAATAGGTGTTACCATGACGGGGTCTAGATGCAAAGAGAAAGTTTATCGAAAAGAAACGGGAATTTCTCCTTTGGGCGGAAATTGAGATACATTTCGCTCCGCTGAAAGCGATTGGGTGAACTGAGCCAAACAACGTACGGAGGAGGTATCCATGTGCCAAAGGAAAGTAGCTTGCTACAAACTCATACAGAAGCAAGCAAGAGAAAGGGTTGGAAAAACAGAAAAATAACGAGATGGATAGGTTATAAGGGTGTGCATGTATCTATATATGTGTGTGCTGTAATTACATAGGAATTACATTATATATGCCAATATATAATGTAATTATATTTATTGTAATTATAATGTAATTATATTTATTATAGTTATTTAGGCAGACATGTTTTTAAGGATGTGCCTTTTCGCGATTGTGCAAAAATCACATCTTTTACCTCAGTTACTGCCGGGTCTTGACCTTTCAATGATCTCTCATTTGATGTTATAATTGGAAACGTTTTCTTTTAATCACCATATGTAACCGGATGATTTATTCACATTTTTCTTTTCGATTTTTCCAAAAGAGGAAGTACGATCGTAGTGTCTTTAATAAAATTCCTTTTAGAAATGTACATATAGTGTACATTCACTCCGTCAAAGTTTGCTTTCGAGAAATTAATCTCAACTTCGTATGTAATGGCTTCTGCATTATAAAACTTATTCAGTTGGAATGTATTAGTGTTTCTATACGATCAGTTTTTTTAGTAGGATGTATAGAATACAATATTTATTATATTAGGGGTACAACGGTAACTTATTTTAAGATTGTTTATTAAATACATTTTTATATTTATGGTTAGTGGGGAAGTGTTTATCGATTAAGGTTTTTGTGATATTAGACTAAGTAAAGACTCCCTTCGGTCAGGAATGACCATGAGATTTTCACCTAGAAAGTTCCCCTCCGAAGCACAAGTCCGGGTAAAGTTGTTTGTGGAAGACCAGCAGTCGCCCATGTATACCAGTCTCCCCTCTCCACGCCACCGATGATATCCAAGGGAAAGGCAATGACCAATACAGCTTGGTACCAGTGACGTTGCAACTCATTTCTACAGCTGAGTAAACTGGAGCGACGTGAAATAAAGTGTCTTGCTCAAGGACACAACGCATCACCCAATCCGAGGATCGAACTCACAACCTTCCGATTTCAAGCCGAATGCTCTAACGACGAAGCCATACTCTTCACTATTAGACTTAACATTTAGCAAGAAGATGGGGTGACATAGAATATTTGGGTGATTTTTCTCTGTTCGGGAAAGCAGATAAATAATTTCATCCGCTGGTTATTTAAATATTATTATTCCCTGTATGATCTGAGTTCAAATCCCGCCGAGATTAACTTTGCCTTTCATCCTTCCGAGGTCGATAGAATAAAGTACCAGTAATGCATTGGGTAATTGCTGGCCTTGTGCCAAAAGTAGAAACAATTATTACAGCATTGAGACTACTTATGGAAGATTTACTTAAGGTTATATAGTGGAGCTACGTCATACATGCAATAACATGTTCATATGCAATTCGGTTAAACAGACCAATGGTAAGTCGCGTATGAATACATTGTCACCTTCTCGTGAAAACTACTGTACACGAAAACAAAGAGATGAACCAAACAGGGAAGATGAAAAAACTTATTACAGGTTAACTCCTGCTATATTCCTTCCATAATCCCGTTAGAAGGAATAGAACAGTTATCGACAAACCATGTTTTACATTGTGTCAATTGTTCTTCTACGGCTTATCTACTATCAAGATATTCTGTTGTCTATACGGAAAATCAACTTTCGACAATAAATTTATATTTATAGAGGATTGAGCGTTAAAGAGACATTTATTTATATCATGGAAGTCAGAAGCATGTCGCTGCAAGTACGAAGCAAAAACTCATCGACTAAGGTATTTTTCTTATAATCGTTTGTAAAAAACAAGATCCTTGGAAGATTTCAACTTGTAGTTGTAAAAAGATATAAGTAATATTTAATTCCTCATACCTACTGTAGTTATAAAAATAGGTGGATGAGTGGCATGAACCTTTGTTGATATTAGTAAGGGTTTCAATAGGTTTAATAAATGGGGTTTGTAAGTTAGTGGTTATATTTAAAGTAATATCAAGGAAGTTAACTATAATTATATCTGTAGTGTTATTAGGGGCAGTGTCGATGATACCCTGCCTTAATTTGTCAAATATGTGTCATTTGACGTTTTTGTAATTGACTAATCCCCCCCCCCCCCGTCTCTGCATCGCAGATGTGAGCCTCGCGAGATGGAATGGCTCTTCCAGCGCACCTCCCTTGCCATCCTCCGGGGAAACGCCATCTCCATTCTGTTCGCCGGGACCGGGAGAAGCAATGACTGGGAGTTCGGCTCTTACGTGTTCGGACCTGGTGTGCAGCGTCAGTTGTCCTTAGGGTGGTAGGGATTCATCCCACATTTATTATAGTAAATATATGAGTATAATCATAAGTTTGTATTGCTTTATACAAACAAACACCCAAACATAGATACATACATAAATGATGGCTGCCCCCTCGTTATCGAGTATGGCCATTGCACGAGAAAAGAAGAAAAAAACCATAACAACAACAATAATAATAATAACAACATACATACGTACGTACGTACATACATACATACGTACGTACATACATACACGCATGCATACACACACATGCACACACATAAAGATTTATGTGAACGATCTAAACCATAAACAAATTATGGCAGTCAGATGCAACCGAAACCGAAACAAGATAAATATGCTAATGTTTACATAGAAAGCAAGAAACCAATACAAACATAGCATATTAACACAGATACTGAACTCAAGGAATCTGAGAAATATCCTTAGAAATAGATTAAAACATGTAATGAATATCATATGTAAACAAAATTTGATTTTTCGAGGCAGTCATTTTTTAAAATAGAAAAGTTAAATTAAGGTAAATATTTGACGGTAATACGAGAAATAAGATAACATAAGATATAAGATAGCAGGCATCATCAATATATATGTTATTCTAATTATAAAGTACAGCTTGAGAAAACAATATGCTAAACACGTGAACTGAAAAACATTATACAGAAAAACCAAAATGTTACATTCACCGTTTTAAACTCAGTTTTAAAACAGATATTGATATAATGCACTCACAATGATGGACTCGCAGTTAATTTCGACGACGAAAATACAACGTGCAAGTGGCTGAACATTCCACAAACATGTTGTACCTTTAACATAATTCAAGTGCCGAATCAGCATAACATAATACGTAACAAGGGCGAACCTTTGAATTACCTGTATAATCTTTCCAATGGGGACCTTCTAAACAACTTCTGTCTACCTAATTTCACTGACAAGATCTGGATTGACCTGAAATGTCTAAAGTCTGTTTCGAACCCGAAGGTTCATCCGACCAGTGCTTATCCTGGTTCCGTGGCAAAACTTTCTCTTAGACAGAACACCAGTCCATCACAGGATTAAACTCCCAGCTAAAGCTGGTACTCATTTTCAGTTGAGTATATTGAGGCAACGTGAAATGAAGTGTTTTTCTTAAGAACACAACACACAACCCAGTCCATTATGATTGTAACTCCAGCATCCTTATCACTAGGTCACGCACTTCCTGAGGCTACGGTTAAAGTCACTTGCCTTAGATGACATAAGTGGGATTAAACCCCGGAGCTCATGATTGCGAAGAGATTGGCCATACCTGCGTACAATATACCTGCAAACCACACATACACAAGCATAGATGCACTCTCCTAGACATAGAGACAGTGAATAGGATTGTAGATTAAGAAACTATTGTAAAATAACCATAGTCAATCTATAAAAAATTATTAGAAGATAGTAAAAATGGTAAGTGACAAAGAATCACAATGAATAGTAATATGGGATAGAATAGAAAATGAAGGGAAAAGCCAAGTAAACTTTAAAATATAACTGACGTACCCGGCTTCGCCCGGGAGAATAGTTAAGAGAAGACGGATAAAAGAGAAAACGACTGTATTGGATGTGTTGTATGGTATGAAGTGAGACCATAATGTGTGTGTGTGTGTGAGAGAGAGACATAATAAAAACAATCATAAAACTTCCTTATTAAGCTGGGGGAGTAAACTGCCGATTAAATGGTAGCATTGGCCTTGGATTTTAAATGTTGTGAAAGAACCATAGTCAGTATGATCTTTTTCACCTCCAAAGGACGCCATCTGAAACACATCAATATACTGCATAACATTGCTTCTGAAGTGTTTAGCTTCGTTGAGTAAGGTCTGTAAGTAGTATATAGATAAAAGATGGAGGGTAGATTAATTTCAAATAGTATCAGTTTTTCTTTGTTCTGTAAAATAAAAGACTGTAAAACGACTTTATAAAAGCTAGCGCTTGTTAAACCTATAGGATCTATAGTTTAAGCCGATTCTAGACTTTTGTGGGGCGTCACTCTATCTGTCTCTCTCTTTCTCTCTCTCTGAATATTTAACACTTTAATTGTATCTCTCTCTCTGTATAACGGCCTATCTCTCTCTTTCTACCCCTCCCCCTGTGTTTATTTCTTTAGATGTGTGTGTGTATGTATTTGTGTGTGTGTGTGTAGTTTTCGTGTGATTCAACCAACCAGCCAGCCAACCAATATATTATTATATTATACTAGCAGAATGGCCCGGCGTTGCTCGGGATTCTAAACATAGATTGGCATGTTTATCTCTCCTTTCTGAAACAGTACAGAGAAGTACGGAATACCTCGGCCTGGGGATGGTGTCTACATTTTGTGCTTATAAAAAAAATTCGTCGTAGATTACCAGGGGTTTAACTTAATTGGGTGCTTGAGAGTAAAATGTTCAACCCACGAAAGCCAAGACGATAGGGTTAAGTAAAAAGGCATTCGACAAACCGAACATGTATTTGTTGTGCTATGGTACAATGAAAGCAATAGTTACAGAGCAGTAAGCATGTGGGACTGCAGTGGTGGAGAGCATGAAGGAATATAGTTGGATACTTTTAAGGTTACAAGCCCTAACGCAACCAAAAGGTTAAACAATGCGGTCCCCGGACACATATTTGAAATCTTTTTAAATCAAGAAGATTTGTGAAACATAAGTAATGCATATGCAAACTTTAAAAAAATTCCGTTGGGTACTTCTCGAGTTACAGACCCTAACGCAACCAAAATGGGTTTTAAAAATCGGTTTTTCGCCCAATGCGGTCCCTGGGGTAAAAAATGAGAAAATCTTTTTTTCTCAAAACACTTTAAACGACATAAGTAATGCAAATTTTGAAGAAATCGCCCTGGATTATTGTTCTGTTATGCCTCAAAAAAGCCCTCAAAGCCTAAAATATGTGGTTTTTCGCTTAATGCGGTCCCTAGGGCATTGAAAATTTGAAATATGTTTTGCTCAAAACACTCACATGACCATAAGTATTACATGTGTAAAGTTTGAAAAAAATCGGTTCGGTGGTTCTCGAGTTTTAGGGGGTCAGACAGACAGACATTCTCTGTTTTAGATATATAGACTAGCAGAAAACCGCCTACCGGGTGGTTTTCTGCTAGTATATATATATATTACACACACAGAAATGTATATATATTTCTGTGTGTGTGTATATATATATATATATATATATATATATATATATATATTACACACACAGAAATGTATATATATTTCTGTGTGTATATATATATATATATTACACACACAGAAATGTATATATATTTCTGTGTGTGTATATATATATATATTACACACACACAGAAATGTATATATGTTTCTGTAGCACTCCTCAATTCCCCCTATCCCCCTCTTGTAGTCTGTCTCTTTCTTTCACTCTCACTCTCTCTCTACGCGTGCGCAAAAAACATTTGCACGCGCGCACGTGTTTTAGCGTCTATTCACTCTCTCTCTCTCTCCCTCTCTCCCTCCCGCTATCCCCCCTCGTAGTCTGTCTCTTTCTTTCACTCTCACTCTCTCTCTACGCGTGCGCAAAAAACATTCGCACGCGCGCACGTGTTTCCACTGTCGGACAGACAGACAGAGAAATTGCTGGTTATATATTATAAGGAGATATAGATGTTTAAAATTATATTGAATGTATTCAGTTTAGAATAGATATACCATATATGATGGTACAGATGTTTAATATTATACTGTATGAATTCAGTTTAGAAATGTTTATATATATATATAAAGAATTTACAAAATATATACAAAGCAGAATTTAAACATGTGTGTACGAAGGCACGTGGTTTAGTGGTTAGAACTGGGTTACAACCATAGGGTTGTGAGTTGCTTGGGTCTTTGAACAAGACACTATATCACGTAGCTCTAGTTCAAGCAACTTTAGAAATTAATTGCGATATCACCGGGGCCAAGCTATATCAGATTTTCTATTTCCCTGGACGACATCGGTTTGGAGGGGCAGACTGGTATGTATGGACTACTACACGTTGTCTGAGCATGTGCTTCAGAGGAACTTTCTAGGTGCAAAACCCATGTTCATTTGTGACCGAAGGGGGTCTTTACCCTTATACATACACCTACACTCTTACCATCTCCTTTCTAAAAAGACTTGTTACAGTGTAAGTTTTAAAATAGAATTTCCGCACCACCAGTACCATCACCGCCATCACCGCTCTCTCTCACATTCTCACCATCCCACCTTCCATGATGACGTGAGATTAAAAGAAAATCGGTGTTCCTACCACCGCCATCACCACCACTAACACCACCACCAACAGCATGAACAAAAACACCCTTAGTTGTTTAGTAGAAAAAAAATAATGAAAAAAAACCTAGATTGTCGTGGGTGGTAACTCATGTTTGAAATATTTGTAAGTGAACAAAAAGTTCGGATTTTAAAGTTTGGTTAGAATTTATATTGCACGTACGCACACACACAGACACACAGACACACACTCTCTCTCACACACACGCGTAATTCTTGAGAGGGATTCCCATTTACGAAAGAATGCACCCTCGATATGTAAACATAGAGATTATATATATATATATATATATATACAATATATATTATAATACAAGTTGGATTATCAAGGGCCGTGCATACAACTTCCGATAACGGAGAATACGTGCCTTTATCAATAACATCTATTAAACTACTAGTTCTTTGAAAATCCAAGGAATACCATATATGTACATATATAATTGTGTACATTACATACACACACGTATATATATATATATATATATATATATATATATATATATATATATATATATACACACGCATACATACATAAACGCACACATGTATACTACAAGCTCCATAATGACGATTGAATATTATATATATATATAAATAAATAAATGAGTGCGTGTGTAATGTATATATATATATATATATATATATATAAAGAATTAGTATATCTACCAACATATATATACAGATGCATACCTATGCTAGCAAATATATAGGTTTTGTCTTAGTAACTTTGTCGTTCAATGCAAGGGGATGCAGAACAATAATATGAAAGACGTAAAATAAGAAAATTATAAAAATTAACTTACTTACTAAAATTTCACTCCAACTAATTAGTTTCTGAAAGGGAATAAACATGGTCTCCGAATGGAACAACATGGAGAAATCCTTTCGTCATCAGGGAAGTCTATTCTCAGCTAAGTTCCCAAGCAATGCGTGGACACAGGGAACTTATACAAAAATAATTCAGTGGATGGAAAAAAGCAAAGCGTGGACTAAGTTCCAAGACATTGAAAAAATCACTGCCTACTTGGTCGGTGGCAAATTCAAAAGAATCAATCACGTGACATCGATGTTAATCAGTGAGGAGTGGTGTGTTAAGAAGACAGCATCCGAACCATTACTATGAACTATAGCAGCAGTTTTGGCAAATTTTTGCTCAACAAAATAATTTGGAGATAATTATAAAGAATTAGTATATCTACCAACATATATATACAGATATATAACACACACACACACACACACACACACACACACACACACACACACACACACACACACACACACACACACACACACACATATATATATATCGACAGTAGATCGACTTTCGTCAAATCGGACCGAGGAAAGAATGCTTCCATCGGTTTTTCCAATTGATAATACTATCTATCGGTCGCAACTACAGGTAGAAGGAGCAACGTGAAATAAAGTGTCTTGCTCAAAGACATAACGCATCACCCGGTCTGGGAATCGAACTCACAACCTCACGATTGCGAATCCAATTCTCTAACCACTCAGCTACGCGCCTTCACTATATATATATATTAATTGAAAAAAATCACCAAGGTTCAATACATATCCACAATGAAGAAGCTTAAGTTTAAAAAATAAGTACACAATAGCGAAATATATTTAATTAATCAAACAAAAGAGAAAATGATAATGGTTTCTAATTTTCGCACAAAGAAATAATAATTGAAAGTAAAAATATTTGATTTCTCTAAAATCAACAAGATTAGATTGAGAACACGTAAACCTTGCACAGAAAGTAAAACAATAGTTCTAAGCTTTGAAACAAAAGCAGAAATTGAAGACTGGATTATCATCCTTTTACAGAATCAATGTTTGCTCATTAAACATTACAAAACCAACCGGGTCTAACTTCATATATATATATATATATATATATATGCAAAAGTTCTATTTAAATTGTTGGGATACAACAAGCAAATATTTTTATAACTGATATAAAGCACTCGACAAGTATTTGGAGTATATATACGATATTAATAAATGGAAACTATATTTATAAAACCATATCTATTTTATTATACATATTTCAAGGATACCATGTTAAATTATGGTATGCTTTCATCAGACAAAATACAATATATACCAGTTTTATAAATAAATATTGACATACCCTTACAAAATGCAACCGTTAGTTTTGGAAGACATCGGGATATGTCTTCCAAAACTAACGGTTGCATTTTGTAAGGGTATGTCAATATTTATTTATAAAACTGGTATATATTGTATTTTGTCTGATGAAAGCATACCATAATTTAACATGGTATCCTTGAAATATGTATAATAAAATAGATATGGTTTTATAAATATAGTTTCCATTTGTTAATATCGTATATATATATATATATATATATATATATATATATATATATATATATATATGAAGTTTCAGAAGATCCCGTTAAAGGGTGAAAGCAGAGATTCTTTGCTTAAACTTTAATCTGTTATTTTAATAAATATTTGCTCTACGGTTCTTATATATTTGATATATATTTATCCTTATCGAGCCCTCTTTGAATTTTAGTCTTCAAATTTATTATTATTACTATATATATATATATATATATATATAAATATCTCATTCCCGCTTTCCTCTTCACCTCTCCTCTTCTCTCCTCTCACTCTATACCCCTCATTTCTCATCTTATGCTTTAGACTCTATTTCTTCCTTTCTCTCCTACTCTCCGTTCAACATGTGGTTATATCTTAACCTGAGATTTTACCATATATATATATAGTATTTCGTGCTGAGAATATTACAATTTTATGAAAATTCATATACACTCATCGCTTCAAACTTTTTCAAAAAATGTTTACATGCATAATTTGAATCGTGTTGGCTTTCAAAATTGAACGGATATGGTGCCAGAAACAGGTAACTCTTTATATCTTTATCTATTTACCTATTTTGTTTCTCTCTCGTCCCCTCTATCTATTTACTTTTGTTTCTCCCGCTATCACCTCTCCCTTGTTATTATTGTTATTACTACTGCTGCTGTTGATACTTACGCTCTCTTGTCACCTACTGCTGCTGCTCTTCCCACCAGAATAATAGATAGCCTCTTTTCCTGTCGACCGTGGCTAGGTATAGACGTGTCCCACTGCTCTCTTATTCCCCTATTCCAGCGTCAGAACAACAGAAATTTAGGTTCTGTTGCGTGGGCTATGCTGGTATACAAGGAAGCTGATGATTCATATGACGCGAAAGTTCTATTTTTCTTGTTAATTCAGTTTTCTCCATTATTTTTATCCTTTTTCGCAATTCTCCAAAAGTTCTGCTCCTTCGAATTCATTCCCGCTTTCCTCTTCTCTTCTCTCTCGCTATACCTCTCTCGTTTCTCATTTCATGCTTTAGACCCTCTTTCTTCTTTTCTCTCCCGCTCTCCGTTCAACATGTGGCTATATCTTAACCCGACTTTTTACTATACATATAGTATTCAGTAGAAGTTGTATTTAATTTGTTGGAAGTCCGACAAACATAAATGTTTATAACTGATTTAGAGCACTCAACAGCTAACTGGAGTAAATATTCAATGCTATTAAATAAATGGAAACTATATTTATAAAACCATATTTATTTTATTATATATATTTCAAGGACAACCAAGACAACATTGGTACGCTTTCATCAGATAAAATACAAAGTTTGTTTTATAAATAGAGACGTACCCATAAAAATCATACCTTATCGGTTGGAAAACACTGGATAGTGGAAATATATTAGGGATTATTCAAACTTATGTGTGAATATGCAAATGAATATGTAAATAATTGAACAACAACCGTTTATTTAAATGACACTGGAGAAAGATAAAGAAGTAAGAGAGAGAGAAAAAAATATTAATATTACGAGAGAAATAGAGAGAAGAAATTAACAAGAGGATGAATAGAACTCATGTAACGTTAATATGGGGAATACATTTTAAGTATATATCTACTAATGGTACATATATTTACTATTATTTAGTTGTTAAAATTCTTTTCTAATATAATATTTACTGTTATAAGTAGATAGAAAAATAAATAGATATATATAGAAAAATAAATATATATACAATTAGATAGAAAAATATATGGAAAAATAAATAGATAGAAAAATAGATAGATAGAAAAATAAATAGAAAAATAAATCAATAAATAGATAAATAGATAGATAAATGGATAGATGGGTATAACGTGTTATAGATAATTGTTTTAATGAGTTATGAGGGATATTGGTTTATATTTAATTGTTTCTACTATTGGCACAAGGCCAGCAATTACCCAGTGCATTACTGGTACTTTATTTTATCGACCCCGTAAGGATGAAAGGCAAAGTTAACCTCGGCGGGATTTGAACTCAGATTGTAAAGGGACGTCACTACGCTGGAAAGCATGTCTGACCCTCTACCGATACTGCCAATTCACCGCCCTTATTGGTTTATATTTAATGTAAGTAATTAAGTTAACTGATTTAATAAGAATATTTATATTTATATATTTTAAATTGGGAAGGTACAGAAAAAACTCCAGTTTTGTTTATTTATTCGTTAATATGAGACTATTTTGTCAAAATACCTTTAAATGTTAAAGATATAAATGTTGAAAGATATATTTAGCCTGAATTAGTTAGTGGTTATAAATCTAATAAAAGATATTAAACATTTTTATTAAAAAATATTAAAAATTCGGGAAAATTAAAAAAAAATAATTTATAAGAAATAAGTAAATTTAAAAAAAAAATAAGTAATTTTTTAAAATAAGTAATTTTTAAAATATATGAAAAATTTAAGAAATAAAAAAAAAACTAAAGAATAAAAAAAAAAACTTATAAAATATTAAATAGAGCAGGCTATATAAATAAGATTAAATACATCGACAACAGTGATAAAGCTAATAACCCTACTATTAATGATAATTACAATAAAAAATCTAACTTAAACTCTAAAACTAACAGAAGAAATAGAACTAGAAATATAATTTGGTACTCATCCCCATTCTCATTAAGCGTTAAAACACCTTTAGCAAAGCTATTCTTTAAAGCACTAGATAAATGTTTTCCAAAAGCCCATAGATACCACTCAATCTTTAACAGACATACAATAAAACTATCTTACTCTACTACTATGAACATAACACAAAATATAAATAGAATCAATAATAGAAATTTAAACCATAACCAAAATAGCAGTAATATCTCTAGCAATATCCAACATAATAGTACCGTTCCGAATAACATCAACTCCGCTAAATGAAACTGTAGAATTAAATCAAACTGTCCTTTAAAAAATAAGTGCTTAGATAAGGACGTGGTCTATAAATGCACAGTCAAAACCAGTGATAATATATTTAACTATGTAGGTTCAACTTCTACAGACTTTAAAAGTCGCTGGAATAATCACAAATGCTCTTTCCGAAAACTTGATAAAAAATCTTCAACTTCTCTATCAAACCTGATATGGAACTTAAAATCCAAAAATATGGACTATTCTTTAACTTGGGAAATAATTTCAAAAGCACCTGCCTACTGAAACACAGCTTTATCTAGATTTTGCAAATTGTGTGTTGATGAAATTTTCTTCATACTTAAATGTAAGAACTCTATTAATGTACGGACGAATTTATTTAGTTCTTGTAAACATCGCCTAAATTCAACGTTTAGAACTATATATAAATTATAATTACACTTATAATATTTCTACTTATTTCCATAACAATCTTATCCACTCTGTTTTAATATATTATTATCTCTAAATCATATCTATAATATTTGCTATAATTTCACTTCTTAAAATTTCTTATAATATATACATATATAATCCTAACTTAAACATTTTTTTAATTTAAATTTTTAATTTTAACTTTAATTTTTATATTTTTTAGGTTTTTTTTTAAATTCTTTATTTTTTATTTTTTATTTCTTAAATTTTTCATATATTTTAAAAATTACTTATTTTTAAAATTTACTTATCTCTTATTTAAAAAAATTTTTCCAGAATTTTTAATATTTTTTAATATCTTTTATTAGATTTATAACCACTAACTAATTCAGGCTAAATATATCTTTCAACATTTATATCTTTAACATTTAAACTTATTTTGACAAAATAGTCTCATACTAACGAATAAATAAACAAAACTGGAGTTTTTTCTGTACCTTCCCAATTTAAAATATATAAATATAAATATTCTTATTAACTCAGTTAACTTAATTACTTACATTAAATATAAACCAATATCTCTCGTAACTCATTAAAACAATTATCTATAACACGATATACCCATCTATCCATTTATCTATCTATTTATCTATTTATCTATTTAAAGAAATATATCTATTTATTGATTTATTTTTCTATTTATTTTTCTATTTATTTTTCTATCTATTTTTCTATCTATTTATTTTTCCATATATTTTTCTATCTAATTGTATATATATTTATTTTTCTATATATATCTATTTATTTTTCTATCTACTTATAACAGTAAATATTATATTAGAAAAGAATTTTAACAATTAAATAATAATAAATATACGTACCATTAGTAGATATATACTTAAAATGTATTTCCCATATTAACGTTACATGAGTTCTATTCATCCTCTTGTTAATTTCTTCTCTCTATTTCTCTCGTAATATTAATATTTTTTTCTCTCTCTCTTTCTTCTCTATCTTTCTCCAGTGTCATTTAAATAAACGGTTGTTGTTCAATTATTTATATATTCATTTGCATATTCACACATAAGTTTGAATAATCCCTAATATATTTCCACTATCCAGTGAATTTCCAACCGATAAGGTATGATTTTCATGGGTACGTCTCTATTTATAAACCCAACTTTGTATTTTATCTGATGAAAGCGTACCAATGTTGTCTTGGTTGTCCTTGAAATATATATAATAAAATAAATATGGTTTTATAAATATAGTTTCCATTTATTTAATATCATTGTATATATATATATATAAATACATAATCGGAGAAAGCTAAATGCGATACTCCGGCCAAATTCCAACTCACTCAACAAACATTAGGAAATACCTGAGTATATTCCCAATTAAACGTTTGGGGTGCTAACTATATTGTATTGTGTGGATAATTGGCTGTATTATTTCATATGAGATATATCAAATATATCATTTCCCAGAAGACTCGTTTCATTTTAAGATTTCTACAAGTTGGGTGAAATTATACCAAGTTATGTAGAAGCTTGTATAAGATCAACAGATACTTATTCAAGTGGGCTCTTATAAATCTTCAGTGGGTACCCAATAACATTAGAGGGTTGGACGCCATGTTTTCTAGCATAGTTACGTCCCTTTACAGTCTGAGTTCAAATCCCGCCGAGGTTAACTTTGCCTTTCATCCTTACGGGGTCGATAAAATAAAGTACCAGTAATGTACTGGGTAATTGCTGGCCTTGTGCCTAAAGTAGAATCAATTAATATTGATAACCAAATCAACATCAATATTTAGCGATAATCACCATCAGTTCTTAAGAAAATCTCACACTATCCCGAAAATGGGAGGAAGGAAGCTACCGCCAAAAACAATACATGCTCAGGTCGTTGAACTCTGACAAGAATTCAAGCCATGTGCTAAGAACTCAATTGGATATGAAAAAATAACTATATGTGCGCATCGCTTTATGACACATATAGATATTTTCTCGGGCAAAAATAAGAGAATGAGATACAAGAAACAATCAATATTCATATAAAAAATAAACAAAGAGAGTCATACCTTATATCGGGAAAGTTCATATCTGTTGCTCCAAGAGTAAATATATAAATACATAATCGGAGAAAGCTAAAAGCGATACTCCATATATATGAAACACAAATTTAAATAATTTTGAAACCCAAAACAATGCGTTAGTAAGAACATTAAATCGCCAAGATAAGAAAAGAATCTTACATTAGCAAATTTAACCATCCCAAATATTTCGGGTTTAAAACCCCATTATCAAGGGAGTGACCCTATGAGATTTAAATTAAATCTGTTCTCCAAACAAACAAGTCAATCCGATCAAGTCTCTCATAGGGTGTAACCCTAGATAATGGGATCGTTAAATTTGCTAAGGTAAGATTCTTTTGTTATCTTGGTGATTTAATGTTCTTACTAACGCATTGTTTTGGTTTTCAAAATTATTTAAATTTGTGTTTCCTATTTAACAAGGCTTCAAGAAAGCTACAAAACTCTGTTATATATATATATATATATATATATATATATATATATATATATATATATATATTGGTAAACGGAATAGAAAATGCTGACAAATTGTTCAGAGTGAAAAATAGTTTAATTAGGAATAAGTGAGAATTAGTAATAGTATTGGTTAGTATTGAGTTTTGGTTTTTACCGGTTGCGCATTTCTAATGCTTTTCAAAAATAATTTTGAGATAGAGCGTCCGTGATGTTTGCTCTGATCTGATTAGTTTTGGGAATTCTACCTGTTTTTATGTTAAAAAAGTGGCTCCAGCGGTATTAAAATAAGTTTTGCGCCAATTCGTGTTGCAAAAATTCTTGTGGTCAAAACAATTTTGATTGGTCTGTAGAGGTCATGTGAATGTAAAAAATTGATTTTGCGCCAAATGTAGGTTTGTGTCGGCTGAGTGAGAAATAAGTCTTTCACAACAAATATGTGTGTGTGTGTGTGTAGTAGTAGTAAAGAGGTTCGTTGTTGTGATAATGGGCAGCAGGGATGTGTGTGCGAACCGCAGCCTGTTGATAGTTCAAATGCCTATTAAGACAAGTGTGTGTGTGTGTGTGTGTGTGTGTGTAGCAGAGTAATTCGTGGTAGAGGGATGGTCAGTAGGAATGTGTCTGTAAGTGTGTGGGGGATATTTTAACATGTTAAAATATATTTTTTCAGCTCTTGTCTTATACGGAGAAGTGTGTGTGTGTGTGTGTGTGTGTGTGTGTGTGTGTGTGTGTGTGTGTGTCTTTGTATGTTAATGTACGCGTGTGTATGTGTGTGTGTGTGTGTGTGTGTGTGTGTGTGTGTGTGTGTGTGTGGGTGGACCAGTATTTATTACTGGTAAAATGGTGTACATTATTCGATATTTTCAGTAAAATCGATTCTCTCAATAGAACATCAAAAACCTTAATAATAAAAGGTGTGAAATGATATATAGTATTGGCATAATACCAAGGTGTGTGTGAGTGTGTCCAGATTGTACGTACTGCAAGGGGAATCCATTAGGCCTTGCCGTATTGGAATACCTGTGCACAAATATGTATCTGGAGTGTGCCCAGAAATTGTATACCTGTGCACAAATTGTACACATGTATCTGGAGTGTGTCCAGAAATTGTATACCTGTGCACAAATATGTATCTGGAGTGTGTCCAGATTGTACGTACTGCAAGGGGAATTCATTAGGCCTTGCCGTATTGGAATACCTGTGCACAAATATGTATGTGCCCATCAGTGTGCAATGCATGTGTGCGTTTATGTATGTGTGTGAGTCGGCACGTTTATATCTATAGACATCAAAAGGTATGCAAATTTGTGTATATTTGTGTTGCACCATAGAACATGTGTGTTTACGTATGTCATTGTGTTTATATGTGGGTAGAGATGTATGCTGATGTAGGTATGTATGTTGACGTGTGTATGTTGTGGGTTCGTCTTAGGGAGAAGTGTTTAGACGGGGTCCGTATTTGTTAATAAAGTAAGATTGCTTGCTGATGCGCTGGGTGTGGGTGGCACTATCTTTAAATTTGTAGAGGGGAAAGATTCTGAAGTTGGGATGATTTTGGGCGGCACAGGTATCAATGTGTTCACTCAGTGGTATTTTCCTCTATTCCCGTATTTTAATTTGGGATCTATGGACAGTCATGCGTTGGCGGAGGCTGTTTTTGGTCTGGCCTATGTATTGTTCTCGACAACCTGAGCAAGTTAATACATATATTAGATTTTCTGATGCGCATGTGAAATTGTGTTTTACTATAAAACGTTGTCCTTCTTTGAAATAGAATTCCGAACCCTCTATTAGGTTGATGCAAATGCCACAGTTGGGTCTATCGCATTTTTTTTACTGTGGGTTTCGTTGTTGTGGTTGGCAGTACTTTGGCATGTGTTAGGATGTTTTTCATTGACTTAGATTGTCTTTTGCTCTTTATGATATCGTGTGTTCGTAGGATTTGGTTCATTCTATGGTCCTTTTTCAACACAGGGATGTTCTGGAGGATGGTGTCAAAGGCCTCATTGTTGAGGGGGTTGTGTGTGGAGATGTATGGAAGAGCTTTTAGTTTCGGTTGATTTACTTTAGGGTGTCTAAGGTCCTGGGTACTGAGTTTTAGGGCACCTTGGATTCCATTGTCAATTAGTGATTCAGGGTAGTCCCTGCCTATGAGTGTCCTTTAGTTCTTGTAGCCGTAAGTAGCAGGTGTTTTTATTGGAGACTATAGTACAGATTCTCTAGGCTAAGTTGTAGGGAATATTAATTTTAACGTGTCTAGGGTGGCAAGAGTTGAAAGGAAGATATTGCTTGGGGTCTGTGGGCTTGTAGTATATGTCTGTTTCTATTTTTTTGTTATGGATCTTAATGAGGATGTCGAGGAAGGGGAGTTGTTGATGGCTGTATTCCATCGTGTAGTTAATATTTGTGTTGAGCCCATTTATAAGGGTGTGAAATTCTTTAAGTTTCTCGATGTTTTCGTGCCAAAGGATGAAGCAGTCATCTAGATATCGCTTCCAGTTCCTTTCTATGTGTAAGTGGAGAGTGTTTCCAAATTTGTTTAGGACTTTAGTGTAGAGGGTGATTTCCAGGTATCCCATGACTAGGTTGGCATAAGTGGGGGCTGTTTTCGTTCCCATAGCGGTCCCAGATTTCTGCCTGTAGGGTTTGTTATTGAAAACGAAGTAATTGTTCTCCAAGATAAATTTGAGTCCTTCTATCACGAATTCTTTTTTGATGCGTTGTAGGAGTTCATTGTGGTAATTATCCAGCCAGAATTGGATAGCTTCTATTCCTAGGTTGTGGGGGATATTGGAGTATAGGTTGACTACATCAAACGTCACTAGTAGGGTTTGTTCAGAAAGTGGCATATTAGGGAAGTGATTAAGCATATCTAGGTCGTCCCTTATATAGCTTTTGATGTGTTTGAGAAAAGGCTTGAGAAGGGTATCAATGAAGTTGCTAAGGCGGTGGGTTTCGCAAGCGGGGCCTGCTATTATAGGTCTTAATTTGAGATCATTGGGTGAGGGGACATTGATGACTATGTCTGTGGCTTCCTTGCATGCCTTACTTATTAATTCGCTTTTATGTACTTTAGGGATATCGTAGAAAAGGCTGGATTTACTTGTGAAGTCTGTGATGAAGCTGAATTCCTTGTTAGTGAGTCCTTCTTTGTATTGGTTGATCAGAGTTTTTAGGTTTCTCATAATTTTCTGTTGATTGTAGTGTTCAGCCTTTTCGTAGTATGTTTCGTTTTCCAAAGTGGAGAGCGCTAAGTTGATATAGAATTCTGTCTCCATTAGGACTACTGTATTCCCTTTATCAGCCTCTTTAATTGTAATGGTTCTGTCGGTTTTTAATCTATTTAATTCTTCCCATTCTTTCTTGTTGAGGTTTGGCTTGTGTTTTTGTCTGTGCAAGTGTTGGTAAGGGAAGTTTGTGATATGTTCACAGAATTCGTCCAGGATTTTATTTCTACCTTTTGATGGGGTGTAATTGCTTCTATTTCTGGCTAATGATTCATCCTCATTGTACTGGTCGAATAGTTGTTCACTGAGTCGTAACTTTCTACAGAAGTCTGTGATGTCTTCCTTCATTTCATAGTAGTTAGGACGTAGTGGGGTCAGTGTGAATTTAAGACTTTTAGAGAGTAAGTTGATAAGGTTGGGTGTTGGTTCTGCACTAGTAAGATTGATAATTTTTATTACTATCGGTTTCTCCTCCCTGTCTTGTGTTATCTTGTTT
Organism: Eledone cirrhosa; assembly: GCA_964016885.1. Taxonomy (NCBI): domain Eukaryota; kingdom Metazoa; phylum Mollusca; class Cephalopoda; order Octopoda; family Eledonidae; genus Eledone; species Eledone cirrhosa. The sequence goes on along the minus strand of OZ024743.1, from coordinate 353,209,435 downwards.
GCCTGTATCTGTGTGCTGTGTCTAAAAAATGGTTGGGTAGAGGGGTTGTCTGCTGATGTTAAGTGGTCTCCTGTGTTTGTTATATTCCTTGTTGTTGTAAAATGTGGTTCGGGTTGGTGGTTGTAGATTGAATGGGGTGTTCCTGTACTGCGAGTATGGGTGTGTGTTTCTATGTGCCATGTTGGATTGTGGTGTTATAGGTGGCCTACGTTGTTGGTTGTATCGTGTGGTGTGGGTTTGTTGTGTATTGTGGAAGCGAGAGTTGAGAAAATGGAAATTACCTTGCTGTCCCCTTGAAGCGGGGAAGTTGTTACATCTATCATGGTGGTGGTATCTTTTCCCTATGTTTGACGATGAGGCATCCGCGTAGCAGTTGAGTGATTTGGTATGGTGTCGCCTTGAAGGGGGAAAGTTATAAATGTCATTCTGGGGGAGATGATTTCTAGGGTTTTTGTTCCTTCTTATGGTAGCGAGGTTGGGAAGTTCATCTTCGGTGTGGTGCTTCCTTCTTCGTTTGTTAGTGGCTTGGGGGTTTGCGAAGTTGTTGTGCGGTTCAGTTATGGGTTTTCCTATTTTTATGAACGGGTTATTGGAGGTGTAATCCGTTTGAAAATCGATTCATAGTGTAGGAACCAAGCGGCATTTTTTTCCCAGCGTTGAAGGGATTTCAGTTCTTCTCTGTTGCAGTCCCCTTTCCATAATTTGGAGATCTTCTATATCTTGGGGCCTTCAGTTTTATTGTTGATTTCCAGGAGGATCTCTTCATCGATGGTTTTGATTGTTTCCTCATTTGTCTGGGCCCTCAGTTTAAGAAGTTCAATTTCTGTCTTCATTTTTTCCAATACCATTCTTTCCCTAAGGTGTCTTTGAGGTTCGGGTTCATTTGGAATGGACTTTATTTGTATTTTACGGGGGAGAGTTAGAGGCGTTGAGTTAAGCCATTTTTCATATATCTCCGCTTTGTTGTGATTTTGTATCATCTTCCAGAATGAGAACTTTCTGTCTCTGAGGGATTTGTTCCATTTTGGAATTGTTCGAATTTTCATTTTGTATGAATCAATCTCACATGGTTCTTCGTTGGTTTTTCCTGGGTTGGTAGTAGTGAACATAGTTTGGATCGTATCGCAAAGGTTTTGGAGTTTATCGCCGATTTCGGGGGGTTTGTATCCGGTGACGGTTTCCTTATTTGTGGAGTCAAGTTTGTCGACCAGCACAGATAGGTTGGTGTTAATTTTCTTGAGTTCCTGTAGAATCTCTTCATTTGTGTTGATGAGGGTTGTATCCGTTTTTGTTGGCATTTTCTGTATCTCGTGTGAGGATATGATATTTAAAAGAATAGAGGTGTAACACACGAGTTATGATATGTTGGTAAACGGAATAGAAAATGCTGACAAATTGTTCAGAGTGAAAAATAGTTTAATTAGGAATAAGTGAGAATTAGTAATAGATTGGTTAGTATTGAGTTTTGGTTTTTACCGGTTGCGCATTTCTAATGCTTTTCAAAAATAATTTTGAGATAGAGCGTCCGTGATGTTTGCTCTGATCTGATTAGTTTTGGGAATTCTACCTGTTTTTATGTTAAAAAAGTGGCTCCAGTGGTATTAAAATAAGTTTTGCGCCAATTCGTGTTGCAAAAATTCTTGTGGTCAAAACAATTTTGATTGGTCGGTAGAGGTCATGTGAATGTAAAAAATTGATTTTGCGCCAAATGTAGGTTTGTGTCGGCTGACTGAGAAATATATATATATATATATATATATATATATATATATATATATATATATATATATATATATATATATATATATATATATATATATATATATATTGGTACCACCACCAGTAATTCACTGAATCATATATATCACCAAAACTATTATATGTCATATCATAAACGTGTGAAATAAAACAAAAAAACGAACCAAACAAATACCATCAAATTACCGACCTAAACTACTATATACACTTCATACGAAACATACTAAAAAAAAAAATAATAACCATGCCCATAAGAAGCACTTCCCAACCACGCATAAAACAATAAATAAACCCACCTTAAGTACCTGTACATCGGTGACAGCTGTTTGATGACGTCGTTTCTGTTTATCTGCAGCGACTACCATTCCGTTAGGCATTCAGTAGTGTACCCTACACAGAATCAAATCAAACACCAATTAACAGACTAAATCTACAAAATACCAACACAAAAGAAAACCGAAATCAACTTAACATTTAAATAAAATAGAACCGAACCGAAATCAAATCGAAAGGTGACTCGATATATAATCATATCAATTACTCAAAATAACACCGTGACTACTTCCACATAAACAGAACTTACATCAACCCATATTAAACTCACTATATTACCTACAATCGAAAAAAACTTACAACTAAGCTTAAATAAAGCAATCTCACCGAAATAAATCACTCGCTTAACGATTAAATAAAACTGAACGAAACAGAAACCAAATTACAACCCAACTAAACCCATTTAAACAGATACCTAATTTAGCCATTAACTTAACAATTAGATGAAGACAGAACTGAACAGTAATTAAATAAAGTTAAATAGACAGACAATATATAGGCGTATACAATTGCAGCTAAACACGTGTCAGAATTATTAATAAATGATATATTGAATATTAACGTCTGAGCATCTGTGATTTTTCACACACACACACACACACACGCGCGCACCCCCCCACCCCCACCCACCCCCACCCACCCACCCACACGCACACACGCACGCACGCGCACACACACACGCACACACACACACACACACACACACACACACACACACACACACACACACACACACACGCGCGCACACACATATATATATGTGTGTGTGTGAGAGAGAGTCCCGGGTTAAATCGGGGGTAACCACAGTAAGTAAGGTACAGAATTTAAATCGATTTGTTGACATGAGTTATTGATTTAGCTGTACAACAGCAAAGATCACGGGTGGAAATTAGCCTTAGAGCATATCATATCGATTCGTTCATAGGACTGCAGTACGCATGTGGAAACGATCAGGCGGATATCGATGAAAAAGCTATAAGAATTCCAGCAGTTTAACAAAGAAAGAGTTGAGATACTAACACATTCTTCTTCACCTGGACCAGAATATTTTGGTTTCGACGCCCGAAACAAATTTGCCAACCACAATTATTGAAAATTTATTATTGGCAAACTAGGAATACGGGATCTTGTCAACAGGTCTTCCTACCAACAGGTCTTCCTACCTATCGCTGTCTTAAAGAGAGGCAGCAGTACAACTACTCCCTTCAGTGCCAGGCGTGTTGGGTTGTATAACAAAGAAGAGATACATACATGCATACATACATACATACATGCATGCATGCATGCATACATACATACACACACATACATGGTGGCTGCCAACTCGTTTTCGAGTACAGCCACTACTTTATATCCATGTAGGAGAACGCCTACCGATGCGCTGAACGAGTGTGACTTTTTAGTCCAGCCAGCGTATTGAAAACTCTGGTACAAACACTACACTTGTGACAATTATTGACACATAGTGCTGGGCCCATGGTACCATGTGACGACAAGTGCAGAGAGATCTCCAGATATAAAGCAATGCCTGTGCCGTGAAGCTTTTATAGTGAGCAAAGGCACTGCACAAAGCCAGTCCCACTCTCTTAACCAAGATGATATTTACCAAAAAGAAGAACAAGTCAACATCATTGGATACCATCAGGGTTGCAGGTGTTATATCAGAGTTTTCCTTCGCCTAGAATTCTGCCTTGACAAAGGCTAAGGGTCATCTCTCCCGGTGATTTTGGATGGCCATTGACTCTTAAGAGCTCCTTTGCCCTTTGACAGGTTTTGTTTTTAGTCCTGCAGGATGTCCAAAGTCACCCTCCTCACCAAGAAACCTTGGTGGGGTTGCCAGTTTAGTCGCCAACGTCCCGACCATGAGACAGGTTGTACACATACATACATACATACATACATACATACATACATACATACATACATACATACATACATACATACATACATACATGAGGCATGATGTAGTGGCCAAAACACTGTACAATGCAGTTCGTAAAAAAGATAGCCCCGATAATAAACACATTAAAAGCTACAGCAATGTGGAAGACATCCATGTACATAATATGAAAGAGTACTGGTGGAATGTTCCAGTAAAAACCCCAATAAAATGCAGGCATAACAGACCAGATATTATGATATGGGACAGGGAGAAGAAAGCATGCACAGTAGTGGAAATTAGCTGCCCAACAGATGCCAATATAATATCAAAGATTAGTGAAAAGGAGAATATTTATGCAGAACTGATGAGAAATCTGCAGATACTCCATCCTGATTACACCTTCAGATTTATGCCTGTGATTATTGGGGCACTGGGATATGTTAGTAACTGCCTAAATACAAATCTTGAAAAGCTAGGCTTCACAGGAACAGAAAGAACACAACTAGTTAGGAAATTACAAGTACAATCCATTAATGGAACAATAAAATATGTAAAACATTCCAAAAATTTTGCATCTAATAACTGCATATACACATATACAGATGAAAAGCATATACACATGCACACATACAACTCAAAACATAGACATCCACACATACAATAACATCCATATCTACACATGCATGCTTACATACATAATCTACCTAGTTGATGTTGTGTAAATTCCAATGAGAGAGTCTTGTGTCTATGTTGGAAACCGACTCTCTCTCTATTAGTAAAACTTTGTGAAATTATAAAACCAGAAGAACATACATACATACATACATACATACATACATACATACATACATACATACATGGTGGCTGCCAACTCGTTTTCGAATACGGCCACTACTTTATATCCATGTAGGAGAACTCCTACCAATGCGCTGAACGAATGTGACTTTAGTCCAGCCAGCGACTTGAAAAACTCTGGTACAAACACTACACCTGTGACAATTATTGACACAGTGCTAGGCCCATGGTACCATGTGACGACAAGTGCAGAGAGATCTCCAGATATAAAGCAATGCCTGTGCCGTGAAGCTTTTATAGTGAGCAAAGGCACTGCACAAAGCCAGTCCCACTCTCTTAACCAAGATGATATTTACCAAAAAGATGAACAAGTCAACATCATTGGATACCATCAGAGTTGCAGGTGTTATATCAGAGTTTTCCTTCTCCTAGAATTCTGCCTTGACAAAGGCTAAGGGGTCATCTCTCCCAGTGATTTTGGATGGCCATTGACTCTTAAGAGCTCCTTTGCCCTTTGACAGGTTTTGTTTTTAGTCCGGCAGGATGTCCAAAGTCACCCTCCTCCCCAAGAAACCTTGGTGGGATTGCCAGTTTAGTCGCCAACGACCCGACCATGAGACAGGTTGTACTGGGATACATGTTACCAGTAGCACCAACTGGTGACCTGACATAACATACATACATACATACATACATACATACATACATACATACATACATACATACATACATACATACATACATACATACATACATACATGTTAGTAACTGCCTCAATACAAATCTTGAGAAGCTGGGCTTCACAGGAACAGAAAGAACACAACTAGTTAGGAAATTACAAGTACAATCCATTAATGGAAAAGTAAAAAGTATGTAAAACATTCCAAAAATGTTGCGTCTAATAACTGCACATACACTTGTACAGATACAAAGCATATACACATGCACACATACAACTCAAAACATGCACATCCACACATACAATAACATCCATACCTGCACACACATGCATGCAGACATGCATACATATATACCTAGTTGATGTTTAAATTCCAATGAGAGAGTCTTGTATCTATGTTAGAAACCGACTCTATCTCTATTGGCAAACATTTGTGAAATTATAAAACCAGAAGAACATACATATCTATACTATAAATGAGAGTGAATGTGTGTATTTGTGTATGTCTTCCAAAGGCTCGCAAACGAAATCTGCGTCCCAAGGAGAATGTTTAAGGGTTGTTACTTATCAAAAATGTAATTGCTACGAGATATAAATCAACTTCAAGATCACCAATATTGAATATCATTTATCTCCACAACTGTCAGAATCTCTCTCTCTATATATCAATCTGTCTATGTCTTTTAAGTTTTTCTATCGGTCTCTCTCTGTATTTTACACTTTCCCTCTCTATATATATCTTTACAACACTCTCTCACTCTCTTTCTATATCTTCTATACTATAAATGAAAGTGTATGTATATATTTGTGTATCTATGTTTGTATATGTGTGTATGTTACCTCTCTCTATCTGTCTTTTACGCTTTCCCCCTCGCTATATATCTCTCTATATATAAATCATACGTGCCAGTTCCAGTGAAGGGGAGGGTCTGTTTTGATTTTCGAAATCTGCACCCCAAGGAGAATGTTTTACGGTTATTAGTTATCAAAAGCTGTTGATTACATGTGTGTGTGTATGTTTGTATATGTGTATATGTTTGTATATGTGTGTTGTATATGTGTGTGTGTGTTTGTATATGTGTGTATGCGTATATGTGTGTGTGTTTATATATGTGTGTATGTTGTATATGTGTGTATGTTGTATATGTGTGTATGTTGTATATGTGTGTCTGTTTGCATGTGTATGTTATATATGCGTATATGTTGTATATGTGTGTGTGTTGTATATGTGTGCTTGTGTATGTTGTATATGTGTGTATGTTGTATATGTCTGTATATTGTATATGTGTGTACGTTTGTATCATCATCATCATCAGCATTTTACGTCCGCTTTTTCCTGCTCGCAAGGGTGGGACGAGTCCTATTCAGCATAGCATCTCTCCACTTGTCACGGTCTTTCGTCATCTCCACCGTGAGCTTCAGCGATCTGAGGGCTGCTCTCACCACCTCCGCCCATGCTTTTCATGGTCTTCCTCTACTACGTCTTCCTTCCACTGGCATTTCCTGGCACTTCTTTACCCAGTGGTCATCCTCCATGTGCATCACATGTCCATACCATCGCAGTCTTCTCTCCTGCACACTTAACTTATCCCTCTCAGACACAGTTTCTCTCTCAACACATCCATGCTCGGTCGTTCACGCACATTGACATTACACATCCAACGGAGCATGCTTGCTTGATTTCTCTGCAGCCGTCGCATATCCTCTGCAGTTGCTGCCCATGTCTCACTACCATGCAGCATCACGCACCTCACACAGGCATCATATAACCGTCCTTTCGTACGCAGGGAGAAACCCTTCTTCATCAGCAGAGGAAGCAGCTCCCTAAATTTCTTCCAACCCGTCCTTATTCTAGATACTATGGCCTCGGATCACCCCTCCCCATGCTAATCTGATCACCTAGGTACCGGAAGCTATCAACCACTTCTATAGAACCCACCTGCATTTGAACTTCTACTGTCTAATTTCCCTGTACATCTACTGCACACATTTTTCTCCCTACCTGTTAGTTTGCCTGCTATCCCACTACATCTCTTGTGTACCCAATATCTACATTGTGTACATTTTATAGAATTTATGCCAGTTCCTTTTCTGCATATCGAACATGGCCATTTCCCTGATGGAATCAGTTTTGTCTTCTTTTCTACTCATCAACACTTTTGTCTTAGCTAGGTTCACTCTCACTCATCTTAATTCTAACTGCTGTTTCCATAGCCAGAATTTATTCTCTAGCGCGTCTACTGATTCTGCTATAAGAACCAGATCATCAGCATAGAGAAGTTACCATGGGCAGCCAGTATTAAACTCCTCTGTTATGGCTAAGAGGACTATAATGAACAAGAGCGGACTGAGGACCGAACCCTGATTCACTCTTACTTGTATCTGGAATTCCTCACTAAACTCCATTCCTACTCTCACTTTACTGACAGCCCCTCTGTACATAGCCTGCACTTTCCTCACAAACCATTCCTCTACACCTAGTTTCCTTAGGGACCACCAGATGACAGATCGGGGTACCGTATCAAAGGCCTTCTCTAGGTCAACAAAAGTTAAGTATAGGGGCTTATTCTTCTCTAAGAACCTCTCTTGTAGTTGTCTCACTAAGAAGAGGGCATCTGTTGTACTTTTCCGAGGCACAAAACCAAACTGCATCTCATCTAATTTGACCCTTTCTCTAATCAGTTGCGCTAATATTCTCTCTTCCACTTTCATAACCTGATCCATCAGCTTTATACCCCTATAATTGCTCCTCTCCAGACCATCCCCTTTACCTTTGTAGCAATTCATGAGAATACTGCTGCACCAGTCTTTGGGTATGACGCCACCATATATAGCCTGGTTAATGATGCGTGCAACCAATTTAGTGCTTATGTCCCCTGATGCCTTCAGCATCTCAGCAACTATCCCCGACGGTCCAGCGGCCTTACCATTTTTCATTTCCTTAATCGCCTCTTGTACCCTATATTCGTCAATCTCAATAGCTGGTCCCTCTGTCGGATCTACTGTGGGTAATTTCTTTCTCTTCCATTCGTTCTCCACATTCATCAGTCTCTCATAATGACATTTCCAGGCCTCCCTTTTCTGATCATTCGTGACACTAAGTACACCGGCATCATTCCGGACACACTTATCTCCAACAACATCCTGATTTGCACCGACACTGCCTTGCAATGCGGAACACCGCACGTCTCTGATCTTCCCGTCGCAGAACACTGGCAAACCTCCTACTCTCAGCCTCCCTGCGGGCTAAATACATCTGACGTCTAGCTTCTCTCTTAGCGGCTGTGTATCCTTCTCTACTCCCACCATTTTTCCAAGCGTTCCATGCTAGTCTTTTGTCTCTAATGGCCCTATCTACCGTGCTGTTCCACCACCAGGTCACTCTGTTTCGTTGGAGCAGAAGCCTGCAGTAAGTTGTTACGTAAGAAATTCCAGTTATCATCTATGTCATACGACTCCAAACCGTCTTCTTTTTCGTCATACACATCTTGAAGGGCTTTCCTAAATTTGTATTTTAGTGAAAGGTCTTTTAGCTTCCAGAACTTTCTTTTTCACACCTTCCTGTATGTCTCATTCTTACTGAAATATCACTAACGACTAACCTATGCTGTGGGGTACATTCTTCCCCGGGGTATGCCTTGGTATTTAACACCATCTGTCTGTCTCGTTGCCTAATTAGCAAGAAATCAATCTGGCTTATGTGCTCGCCTGATTTGTAGGTTATTAGGTGGTTGGCAGGTTTCTGGAAGTTAGTGTTGCAAATGGTTAGTGCACTTGCATCACAAAATTCGAGAAGCCTCACTCCTTCATTTCTTGAGCCGTAACCATGCCCACCATGTACCCAAGTGTAACCATCCTGGAGCTGTCCAACATGACCATTGAAGTCCCCTTCTAGCATAACGATGTCTCCGTCCTCTGTCATTGAGGCCGTTTGTAAAAGTTGCTTGTAAAAGCAGTCTTTCTCTTCTTTACCTAGGCTTGCCTGGGGAGCATAGGCAGAGATGATTGTCAGTAGTCTCTTGCCTACAACTAATCTAAGCTTAATTATTCTATTACTAACTCTAACTACCTCTATTGTCTTATCGATCCACCTCTCAGCCAGAAATATGCCCACCCCACCTAACCCATCATCATTACCCACCCAGAAAAGCTTATAACTACGATGTTTGCCTGCGATTAGTTTTGCAGAGGCACCTCTCCATCTCACCTCTTACACGCAGCACACATCCACATGCCTTCTCTCCAGCATCTCCACTATCTCACCAGATCTACCTGTGAGAGTGCCAACATTAAGTGTGGCAACTCTGAGACGTGACGTCTTCATATTCTTGTTCTTTTTCCGGTAGTGCGATTGCTTGATGACGGTCGGGGGGTTCTCGCACATGGCCGCACCAACCACCCCACTACTGTGCGCAGCCCTAATATGGTTAGTGTTATTGCTATTGACGCAGTTGTTGCAATTCTCAATTGTTGTGCTCATAGTGTTTGGCAGTAGTATATATACTGGTTGGATGCCCTTCCTAACACCAGCACCACTTTACAGCATGGACTGGGTGCTTTTATTCGTGCCACCAGCACTAGAGAAGTTGTCTTACTGGACTCAGAGGCCCTATACACCCCTCCATTTTTACAGCATGGACTGGGTGCTTTTATTCGTGTCGTGCCACCAGCACTAGAGAGGTTGTCTTACTGGACTTAGGGGACTTCTCTACCCCGCACCAATTTGTGTGTATATTGTATATGTGTGTATCTTGTATATGTGTGTATGTTGTATATGTGTGTATGTGTATGTTGTATATGTGTGTTTGTTGTATATGTGTGTATGTTTGTATATGTGTGTGTGTATATGTGTTTGTATATGTGTGTATGTTGTATATGTGTGTATGTTGTATATGTGTATATGTGTACATGTGTGTATGTTGTATATGTATATATGCGTATATGTATGTATGTATATATGTGTACATGTGTGTATATTTGTATATGTGTGTATCTATATGTGTATATTTTACCCTTATCTGCCTGTCTCTCTCTGTCTTTTATGATTTTCCCCTCACTAGGGGGAGGGTGGCGGTGTTTATGTGTGTTGCGTCTAACATTGGATATCATTAGAATCCACAACTTTTGATTAACTGAGTATGTATGTTTGTATATGTGTGTATGATACCTCTCTCTAGCGTTTACTCTTTCCCTCTCTGTATTTACCTTACTCTCTCACTCTCTATATGTATATAAATCACGCCTGCCAGTTCTCTCTGTTGATTTATCAGGTAAGTCAGTAAAGATGAGAGACGGTTTTGTTTTTAGAAATCTGTATCCAAAGGATTTTACGGTTATTAATTATCCACGGGCGGGGGATTGGCAGTATCGGTAGAGGTTCGGACGCCATGCTTTGCAACACAGTTACGTCCATTTACGGTCTGAGTTCAAATCCCGCCGAGGTTAACTTTGCCTTTCATCCTTACGGGGTCGATAAAATAAAGTACCAGTAATAACTGGGATAATTGCTGGCCTTGTGTCAAAAGTAGAAACAATTAATTATCAAATTATTGATTACCTATGTGATCATTTATTCTACAACGAACTCTCATCCTACTACACATGGAATATACAATGGAACCGAAGAAAGCTTGGCCTGATGTAGAAGTATGGCTTGGGATAAAGTTAGACAACACTTTGGGCCCTATGTATGGAAATCACCCTAACCAGCGTGAATGCTTCTAATTGCGTATTTCACTTCCCATTGTTCAAGGACCAACATCTTTTCAAGACCTCAGAACATTTGATGGACATATTTGTTCAATGTATAGTGAGGCCTATTTAAGAAGAGGGGTATTGAAGAATGATTCTCAGTGGGTGACACTAAGTCAGAAGCCTGTGTTTCCCGAAGCCCTGCAAGTCTCCGGCCATTATTTGCTGTATTAATAAAAACATGTGAGGTTAGCAGCCCAGTCAATCTATAGGAAAAATACAAAGATAAAATATCAAGCAGAAATATCTAATCTTAACCTAAATATTCAATTCACCGATGAAATTTACCAGCAAGCATTGATTGAAATAGAAAGTAAAACCATCCACATAGGCGGTCAAGATTTGAAGACTTTTGGACTAACAAGAACTGGCTATCGCATGAAATTCTAAGAGACACGTCCTATGACATAAAAAAATGAAAGGTTATGTTCAAGAAAATGATCCGAAGCTGTTGCCTGAACAGAGATTTGTATATGAAACTGTGTCAGATCATGCCAGGAAAAACAAAGGAGGTCTCTATTTTCTAGATTCCCCTAGAGGTACAGGGAAGACATTTGTGACGTCTCTGTTGTTAGCAAAGTCTAGAGAACAAAACTATATTGCATTGACAGTAGCCGCCTTGTAATCTGGAGGACCACCAGCTCATTCTACATTTAAACTTGGGTTATTATGAATAAACGAAGTGAATTATAGCCTGTTGACTTGTACTTCATGTTTATAAATATACCCGGGAGTAAATAGACCTATTTGTGTACTTCGTCGAATGCTCTACTCTGCATACTGAAGTGTCGGTGATGAACTCACACATACTCTAATTAATATTATATATATATATATATAAATTAATAAAATAATGAATAAACAAAGAAACAGTTCCTTATATTAAAAAAAAAAAATTCATCATTTTACGATCGTTTCTAGGATATATATGTGTTAGAGTTGGTATGCATATTCTATGTACAATATTTAGACAAACTATCAGAGGGAATATACATACCTACACATATATATGGTGTCTTCAGAAATAATGTTTTTGAATGCATCTTCTCTTTTCATGATATCCGGATTACATTGAGTTCTTCATACGGATTGGACACTACCGTAAACTTTTGGTAGATTTATCTCTCTCTCTCTCTCTCTCTCTCTCTCTCTCTCTCTCTCTCTCTCTCTCTCTCTCTCTCTCTCTCTCTCTCTCTCTCTCTCTCTCTCTCTCTCTCTCTATATATATATATATATATATATATATATATATATATATATATATATATAGCGAAGGAAATGTGGTAAGGAACCAGGTGGACCATAACGCACCAAAGTACTCAATACTTGAGGTAGTAGAGTGGGTAATAGGAACCAGTAAGACCCCGACAGCTGAGCTCAAGCCGTTTCGACGGCTAATTCTGGACTAAATGAAAATTTATCCTGGTATTTAAATAGCCGATCTTCTCAAGGGGTAATTCCATATATGGTCAAAGTGATTGTCAAAAATCAGTAGTAATTCTGTGGTTGCAAATTAGTAGGGGAGATGGTGGCTAAACCTGCCAGTAGGAGAAAGAGGGGAGGGGGTGGAGTAGACCCAATCAGGCGTTTGTAGTGCCAGCTACAGCTGGGCATGAGGTCAAAGAAGATACAGGGGAGGGGGAGGGGGAGGAAGTCGGAACGGTAGGTAGAACAATGGGGCGTAGAAATATATAGGAAAGAAAAAATACTGAGAGTGAAGAAAAGCAAATAAGTGTAAAGAAAAACAAATGAGTGTAAAGAAAAAAGTAAAGTAAATTAAATTCTACGACCTAGGTCTCTAGCTATTGTTAGGCTAGAATAAATAAATAAATAAAGAAAGAAAGAAGTAAAGAAAGAAATAAAGAAATAAAGAAATAACGAAATAAGTAAAAGAACTAGGTGGGACGGAATAGGCGAGGACCCTTTTAAGAGGTATAAGTACGTAAATGATACGGTGACGGGTCAACAAAAGGGGCCAAAATACTAAAGAGACTACCACGAAATAAACAATAAAGGTTTCCATCCCGGGCACAATTCCAGCAACCACCCAGTGCATTCGGCGGAGGTCACAGATCTTATAGGATTATTCCTAATAGCCAAATTCACTGATATGTTTCCTGCATTCGGTGGTGGATTGTACCGTGATGATGGGCTCCTTACCCTTAAAGGGTACAACCCCAGTAGTACAGATCGGGTCCGGAAACAATTAATCAGATTCTTCCGCGACTGGGGATTTAAAATAACCCTACAAACGTCCCTGACCAGAGTAAACTTCCTGGACGTGACCCTCGACCTCGAAAACGACCTGTACTACCCATACAGGAAACCTAATGACAATCTGCACTACATCCACCGCCGATCAAACCATCCTAGGAACATCACAAACAACCTGGTCAAAAACATCTCCCTCCGCATATCCCGTTTGTCAGCTAATGAGCGGATATTCGATGAACATGCGCCTTATTACAACCAGGCCCTCAAGCGGAGTGGTTTCCGGGAGGAAATATCCTACTGTCCAGCTCCCATTAGCGGAACCAGCAGGAGACACCGCCGCTCACGCAATGTAACATGGTTCAATCCTCCCCACAACGCAGAGGTGACAACTCCCATCGGGAAACTATTCTTTAGGCTCATTGAAAAACACTTCCCATTACAACACCGCTACCACAACATAATTAACAAAAATACCATCAAACTCTCTTACAGCACTACACCAAACTTCGCACAAAACATCGTCTCCTCTAACAACAAAAAACTCAACGCCGATGGCAGAAATAACCTAAATAGCAGTGGAGAACCGACCAGGAGGTGTAACTGCCCGGATAGATCTATTTGCCCACTCGACAATAGATGCAGAGACCGTAATGTGATCTACCAGTGCAACGTGAGGACGGATACCTCCAACAAAGCCTATATAGGACTTACCGCATGTGACTTCAAGACCCGGCTATACCAACATAGACATACCTTCCGAAACCCGGCCCGGCGTCACGCCACTACACTTTCGGGCCACATATGGGACCTCAAGGACAACAACATCACCTATGATCTCACTTGGAGATTACTGTCCAGAGCCAATTCTTACACGGGAGGACGCCGTCCGTGCAATTTATGCTCGGAGGAAACTTTACAAATGCTGTTTTCGACGGACCAACTCCTAAACAAGAAAGATGAACTGGTTACTGCATGTAAACATAGATTGCGTAGGACTTACCTCGCCCTCAAACCCCATAATGACCCGGGGGTGTGGGGGGGGGGGGGGGGGGGGGGGGGTAGACTAGGGCTATAACACCCCACTTGCCGATTTTGCAATGGGTAACCCCTGCTTGCCAAGGGAGACGTAAGATCTTCTTTGTATTCTTTTATCGCTTCCTTTATTTCCTTCCTTCCCCCTCTCTCCTTAGTCCTTCTACCCCAGCTCTTCTCCTTTGTCGGCGTCTTTTCTCGCCCACCCGAGGCTGCCCTTTGGCCCCTTGTAGCCTTAGTACCCCCACCCCCTCCCCTAGTCTAGGATAGATTTGGCGGACTCCGCCCTTTATAGCAGTTGGTTTAGACCCCGGATACTTGTCCCCTTTTTCCGACCGCTCCCACTATTCTCTGTGCCCTCTATATTTCTTAGTGGCACTTATGCCTTATTTTTTCGTTTCAGTATTTCTTTCTTCGCTTTTCTTTTGGGCGGGGTGGATTCTGAACTTATTTTTCCGTATTCTACCTTTACTTCGTACGAACTTTCATGTAGCTTGTTTTAGATCTTTTAGAGTTAGCATTAGTATATATTTTTCTCGGGACTCAGAATTATTATCTCGTATTAGTTCACTTTGCTGCACTGGGTGGTTGCTGGAATTGTGCCCGGGATGGAAACCTTTATTGTTTATTTCGTGGTAGTCTCTTTAGTATTTTGGCCCCTTTTGTTGACCCGTCACCGTATCATTTACGTACTTATACCTCTTAAAAGGGTCCTCGCCTATCCGTCCCACCTAGTTCTTTTACTTATTTCGTTATTTCTTTATTTCTTTCTTTACTTCTTTCTTTCTTTATTTATTTATTTATTCTAGCCTAACAATAGCTAGAGACCTAGGTCGTAGAATTTAATTTACTTTACTTTTTTCTTTACACTCATTTGTTTTTCTTTACACTTATTTGCTTTTCTTCACTCTCAGTATTTTTTCTTTCCTATATATTTCTACCCCCCATTGTTCTACCTACCGTTCCGACTTCCTCCCCCTCCCCCTCCCCTGTATCTTCTTTGACCTCATGCCCAGCTGTAGCTGGCAATACAAACGCCTGATTGGGTCTACTCCACCCCCTCCCCTCTTTCTCCTACTGGCAGGTTTAGCCACCATCTCCCCTACTAATTTGCAACCACAGAATTACTACTGATTTTTGACAATCACTTTGACCATATATGGAATTACCCCTTGAGAAGATCGGCTATTTAAATACCAGGATAAATTTTCATTTAGTCCAGAATTAGCCGTCGAAACGGCTTGAGCTCAGCTGTCGGGGTCTTACTGGTTCCTATATATATATATATATATATATATATATATATACATATATATATATATATATATATATATATATATACATAAATCAGGAAAGAAGGTTTACATGGTTTGCTATACAAAAAAGTTTTTAATCACATAGCTTACATTTGTTTCACTGAACTGGTATGTCTAGAGATCGCTATCCGCCTAATTTTGCGTCACTCGATCGCCAATACAGAATTATAACCAGTCAGATCTTCGGAGCATGCGAGAATGAAGAAAATACACAGGCAAGAAAATAAAAGAAAATATGGAGTAGTTATGGCATTCAATTAGAACAATAAACAACAACAATTATTACAACAATGCTATCAATAAACTATTTAAGGAGACCCTGACATTACTTAGGTGGGGGGTATATAATGTATCTAATGTTACGGCGTGAAAACCAGCTGTCATAAGGCAAAAAGTATCGTAGTGTGTATCAATTTTAAATTATAAAGATAAGCTTATAACAGGGTACTAAATAGGAATGTAAAAGCTGCACATAATAGCGCCTCAAACTGCAACTGTCACCTCCCAGATAGGTGCCCATTGGCGAATAGATGTCTCGATTCGAGCCTGGTGTACATGTGCACTGTCATCTCGGGTAACTCCACTTGGAATTACATAGGATCCACCGCGGGTTCTTTTAAGAAAAGATGGTATGTGCACAGGCACTCGATGAAAAACCGAGCTCTTATGGGTTCCACCACCCTCGCCAGAAAAATATGGGAATTGAAGGACAGCAACGCTAGCTACACTATCAACTGGTCGAAGTTGTCGGCTGCTAAAACCTATAGTACAGGTATGTCCTATTGCGGGCTGTGTGATCTTGAGCTATTGTATATCCTTAGAAATGTTAAAAGACTACTTAATAATAAGTTAGAAAGATCTATCTTCTGCAGGCATAGAATAGCCACTAAATTCATAAGATTCAAACCTCCGTGAATCGAACCAACATAACATAGCTTTAAATTAGGATACCTACTACCCACAAAAAATATATATTCATTAAGTATACTATTTCCTTCACAAGTCTATACCACACAATAGTCTGTAAATACCTCATCTACCAACAATCTTACTCCTTCTCAGCTGCTGCAATCATTTGATCCTAGATCCTAGTTTTTCTCATTTCACTACTACAATGTTACTTTACCTTCTTTTTGCCATATTACAATTAGCACGCTTTTCTCTTTGCATGTATGTATATTTTTGTACGAGTGTATATTAGTGTGTATGTATGTGTCTATGTACACATATATGTGTATATGTATTTATATTTATATATATATATATATATATGTGTGTGTGTGTGTGTGTGTGTGTGTGTGTGTGTGTGTGTGTGTGTGTGTGTGTGTGCGTAGATATATGCGTATATTAATTCGTTAACCTCTGTATTAACTCTACAACTATTGAGCTTTGACAGTGGTCCCACTCATGTATACGGTTGAAGATGAAGAGAAAGACTGTAAAAACTAGCTTATCTTTATAATTTAAATTGATACACACTACGATACTTTTTGCCTTATGACAGCTGGTTTTCACGCCGTAACATTAGATACATTATATACCCCCCACCTAAGTAATGTCAGGGTCTCCTTAAATAGTTTATTGATAGCATTGTTGTAATAATTGTTGTTGTTTATTGTTCTAATTGAATGCCATAACTACTCCATATTTTCTTTTATTTTCTTGCCTGTGTATTTTCTTCATTCTCGCATGCTCCGAAGATCTGACTGGTTATAATTCTGTATTGGCGATCGAGTGACGCAAAATTAGGCGGATAGCGATCTCTAGACATACCAGTTCAGTGAAACAAATGTAAGCTATGTGATTAAAAACTTTTTTGTATAGCAAACCATGTAAACCTTCTTTCCTGATTTATTATTACTCCAAGTGTTTACAACATAGGAATTACAGCATACCCGCAGCATCACTATGAAAACGCCTTGTTGAGTCAAACCAAGCCAAGCGTTAATATCATCCACTACCTGGAATACCATAACTGGACTTCACCTAAGTGGACTGCATTTAACTATTATTTGTTAATCCGTATATATATATACATATATATATATATATATATATATATATATATATATATATATATATATATATATATATATATATATATATATATATGTCATATCCAAGAGATGCATGAATGGCAACATGAATGTTGGACTTGTTATTTTTATCTAAAGACATTTGTTACAATTCCACCCCATCCGTCCCTTCAATCTATCTAATTTCTCATTCTTTCTTCTGATGAAGGACTAGTGTGCGAAACGTTAAGAGACACTCTTCCTGCTATTTCAAGCGTTAACCTAATATATTCCTTCCATATACTGTACCGATTGTGTTGTTATTTCTCTTTACCTTTACTCTTTAAATACGCACACACACATATATATATTTATACTTTGGGAGTGTCATGCTGCCAATAAAAACACACGCACCAGTTGAGTTTCAACCTCAGTTTATTATTATTTCGGTAGCTTATCCATTCATCGGTATTTTAGCAACCGGTTGGTTGTTTATTTGTTAATTGTCATGACACATTTCAAAACACATCGAAATATACCCCAAAACAAATCCATCATAAAACAAATCTCAAAAGGACGAGAGAGTAAAATAGAACAAAGAGAAGACACAGAGTAACAAGTATAGTCATTGAGGAGGTCACAGAATGAGTGACGAAAGAGCTTTGACAATTAACACACACACACACACACACACACACACACACACACACACACACACACACACACAAATACATACACACACATATATATATCTTATATATCTATGCATTTTAGAAAACGTAAAAAAAACCCTTTCTTCCTAAATTATAAAATTTATACATATTAGCAGAGCATAAGTCAAAATAAGAATACAGAATAATTCTTTCTACTTCTTCAGCCAATATTAGTCAATATTTTGGCAATATTCTTAGTTGTTTCCCCACTTTGACAATTTAAAAAAAAATCATGAATTGCTTTTTAATGACCAGGTCAAGCAGGTTTGACACTAGAAAAGATATCCTGCATTGTTTTCTCTGTAATTTTCTTTACAGATTTCTTATAACTTTACGTTAGGGAGTCAACAACATCAAAGCTAAAGACCCTATAACCTGGAGATACGAATGCTGTAATGAATTACATTCATCTCTTTAAAGTAAGTATGATATCATTTACTCGCCGCCTCCGTCTGTCTCGCTCTCCTCATCTCTTACTATTATAAGCAAATGGGGCACCACAAGTTGGCCACCCCGTGGCCCCAGTGGACAGAAAAGGGAAGGCGTTTCCCGGGGGGGGGGGATGGTGAGGGAGACGCGTTGGAATATAAACATTATTGAATTTCAATTTGTATTTTTTACCTTTTGAAATTGAATCTTGCTCTTTCTCGGGCGTACCTAATCGGAAATCGAACCACATATTTGTTGTATGTCAGACAACTGCATTGACCACTACACTAAGATGACACTCGAACTAGTTGACTAGCTGAAGGCTCATTTATATAATCCACTGCTATTTTGTGTGTATTATATTAGTTGGTGGATTGGCAGTATCGGTAGAGGGTCGGACGCCATGCTTTGACGCAGAGAGTTACGGTCCTTGCCATTCTGAGTTCAAATCCCGCCAAGGTTAACTTTGCCTTTCATCCTTACGGGGTCGATAAAATAAAGTACCAGTAATGCACTGGATAATTGCTGGCCTTGTGCCAAAAGTAGAAACAATTATATTAGCTACTAGGCGGTGGATTGGCAGCATTGGTCGAGCGTCAGACACCATGCTTTGCAGCACAGTGTTATGGCCCTTTACGTTCTGAGTTCAAATACCACCGAGGTTAGCTTTGCCTTTCATCCTTACGGGGTCGATAAAATAAAGTACCAGTAATGTACTGAGTAATTGCTGGCCTTGTGGCAAAAAGTAGAAACAATTATATTAGTTACTAGGCGGTGGTTTGGTAGTATCGGTTGAGGGTTGGACGCCAGGCTTTGCAGCATAGAGTTACGGCCCTTTATGGTCTGAGTTCAAATCCCGCCAAGGCACCAGTAATGAACTTCCCCTTTCCCAAAATTGTTGGCCTTGTGCCTATAGTAGAAATCATTATATAACATTTTTAAAGACGATACTAAGAAAAGTGTTTGGATTTCTATCAAGTTGTTGGCTGATGTCGAAGTATGTCTTTTCAAAATACACTGATTTGAACGAAATCATTGAAATCAACCGTAATGAAGACTTGACAGGAAATTCATAGTTAATGAGAAAATATTCAGTTATTAAAAACAAATATTAATTGAAATTCATTGATAAATGTCGATTGAGAAGTGAAATGTCACTTGTATTGAATCGAAAATGTTTGACCTTGGAATAAACGTATCTATTGGCTAGTTGCAGAAATGAAGAAATTATGTATTTCAAAGAAGGAAACTAAAATATATCTATGGATTTGAAAAATATATATTATGATATAATGGTTTCTAATTTAGACACAAGGTCAGTAGTTTTGTGGCGAAGGAGAAAGTCAACTATATCAGCCAAGTACTTGACTGCTACTTTATTATAACGACCTTGGAAAGGTGGAAGTCATAGTTAATACAAGTTTTGTATCAGAGTAATCAATAAGAATGTAGTAGTAGTAGTAGTAGTAGTAGTAGTAGTAGTAGTAGTAGTAGTAGTAGTAGTAGTAGTAGTTGTTGTAGTAGTAGTAGTAGTAGTAGTAGTAGTAGTAGTAGTAGTAGTAGTAGTAGTAGTTGTAGTAGTAGTAGTAGTAGTAGTAGGTGAGAACGAACAGCAGAAAGAAATTGATATCAGAATCAAGTGTTGGTGTGTTAAGAATCTGCCAATATTCCCTCCACTAGAGACACCATAAAAATTGACAAAATCCTGAATATGACAAAATCTATACGGCGATATGGAAGCATCATATAGGTAGATAAACAGGAGTTTAACCTTAGTGGATTGGCAGTATCCGTAGAGGGTCGGACGCCATGCTTTGCAGTATAGAGTTACGGCCCTTTGCGTTCTGAGTTCAAATACCGCCGCGGTTAACTTTGCTTTTCATCCTTACGGGGTCGATAAAATAAAGTACCAGTAATTCACTGGGATAATTGCTGGCCTTGTGCCAAAAGTAGAAACAATTATTATAGTCATTTGATTTGGGACTTCTACATTCCAAATTTTAAATTCTCCTAATGTTCCTTAAGTTAATCGACTGTTTACTCTTCTAGTTATAGACTTAAATCTAAAAGACGGCCAATCAGTTGCCAGTGATCCTTTAGCGTAACAGTTCATCATCATCATCCTTCGACTTCTCTGTGGGCAGTCAGAACTCTCTTGACAATCCCTTTCCACACTGTTCGATCCAGCATTGCTGTCCCCAGATCCCTTATGTTCAACCCTGAGTTCCGAGCTATGGTGTCTGGGAAAGTCAGTTTTCGTGAATAGACACAACCAGAGGGATGCCACAAAGGGAGAGATGAAATGATTTCTTTATCGGCTCGATGACAGTGAAACATATGGGGTTAGATTCATCGAAACAAAGGAATAACCCCGAATGTTCAATAATAATAATAATACGACAATACTCATCTTTTTCCATTTTTTAAAGGGTTATAAACCCCACTATCAGGCTAAAATTTCTTTAGTAAAAAAATACGGCGAAAGCTTCTAATTTCCAACTCGCTGTTTCAAAACATGCTTACTTAATAATAATAATAATTGTTTCTACTTTTGGCACAAGGCCAGCAATTATCCTAGTGTATTACTGGTACTTTATTTTATCGACCCCGTAAGGATGAAAGGCAAAGTTAACCTCAGCAGGATTTGAACTCAGACCATAAAGGGCCGTAACTCTTTGCTGCAAAGCATGGCGTCCGACCCTCTACTGATACTGCCAATCCACCACTCTTGGATAATAATAATAATGTTTCTACTTTTGGCACAAGGGCAATAATTACCCCAGTGCATTACTGGTGCTTTTTATTCGACTCCGTAAGGATGGAAGGCAAAGTTAACCTCGGCAGGATTTGGATTCAGAACATAAAGGGCCGTAACTCTATGTCGCGAAACAATTTTGGCCGATTATCAAAACCGATTAATCTGCGAAAAAGTCGATATCAGTTATTCAGCAAAATGGTCGCTATGGCCGATACCTATTATCTGCCGATTGATCGGTACAAACCTTGTTCAAACATTCTTGGCGTTTCTAAAGACTGAAGTTTTGCTACCCACCTTGTACTCACGTTATTTATATACAGGTGATGCAGAAACTTCTGTTTAAACTCCCCAATCTAACTTCCTTTACCTTAAAACGGCGTTAACCATTTACTTCTTCGATTTGGAAAATAGTTGAGGGTTTGTAGAAGTTGACGGACATCCTTCAAGTTCATCGTCTTGAAACCCCCTTTATCCCATATGAAACAATGCATAGCATTTTTTCGGGGTTAAATGAATGGGAAGAACTCGTGTAAACATCTGATTTCAGCCGAAGTTACACAGGGCACTCAGAAAAAAAATGTTCTTTACTCAGTTTTCCGCATTTTAATAAGAATTGAGAGATCACAGCTCCGATATTACGGCCATGTAGTTAGAATGTCTCAGGAAAGAATCACTGGACAGATTTTACGGGCAAAATCCAACCGGCAGGAGACCAATGAGTAGACCCTGAACACGATGGTTAGATAACATCCATGAGCTCGGCTTGGGGATCCAGCCGGATCAATTGGAAACGATTACTTTTTATAGGACCTGCTGGAAGAAGTGTTTGAGGACTCTGCCCCCACGTTCTCCTCAGGACTAAGTGGGAGAAGAAGCAGAAGATACAAGCCAATGATGGAAAGTCTACAGAAAAAAATATATTTACACGCCAATGAAGGAAACTCTACGTGGTCGTTCCACTTGCTAGAAAGAGCAGCCAAATTTCTCGCGAATCAGTCTCAAGAAGAAAAAGAAAAAAGAGTCTATTAAAGTTTGTTATAACAGCAATAAAAATATAACCAAATGTATTTAAACGACTTAATTCTCACGCATTACAGACAAGATATTAAATACCAAGATTTGATGTACTTCAGCCGTAGTGCTTATTTTTATCGCGGTGACATCGATAACTTTTTGGCCTTTATTTATATATATTACAGAAATTGTAATACTTCGCAGAATACTCAGTTATTTAATCAAAATAACACGTGCCTGTGTATGTTTGTTTATAGCCTAATTAGTGAACTGAGGAACATTAATGAATTCCCAGGGGTTATAATAAACGGATGAGGAAACTGGAGACGGTTGATATGGAATGATTGTAACACCATGTGGTAATCACGACGATGATGATGATGATGATGATGATGATGATGACATTGATGATGATGGAAGTGGTTGTGATGGTGGTGGTTGAAGGTGCAGGGGTGATAATGACGTCGACAATAACGATGTTGGTGATAGATATGGTGGTAGTGTTGATGTTAATGATGATGATGGCAGTTTGTTATTTTAGCAGATGTGGTTGCTGGTTATAGAATATGCAGGATAAATATGTTTCTTAGTTCTTTCAAAAGCACCTTTGGTATGCTCGTACGTACATTTATGAGTACACACACACACACACACACACACACACACACACACACACACACACACACACACACACACACACACACGCACACATTCGTTTCTGAAGGCCGTTCTGTAGCGAAAATGGTTTGCGGTATTTATAGACCGTGACACCAT
>OZ024743.1:353173472-353178472 GCA_964016885.1 Eledone cirrhosa | reverse complement strand
TTAAATACACATACGAGTATGAAAGCACGCGTATAAACACACACACACGCGTGGTCACTTATATGCGGAAGATAAAGAGGGAAGGGAGTGTAATAGTAAAAGGAAGTGTCATTCTCGATATATGTATAAAAATGAAACAATATATGAGAATGAAAAAATTTTTTAAATCAAAGAGTAACAATCAATTAACACTAGAGAAAAGAAAACAAACATAGGTACGCACGTACATACACATATATATATATAAAAAAATATTTATACACACAAATACGTACAGACAAAAGCGCATGCATGCGTACATACATACACACGAGGCACGTATATATATATATATATCGCCACATGTATATCTAATCACACGTACGTACGCGACTATATATATATATACATATATACATACTCACCCATACATACATATACATATACACACATATACATACACATACACATACACATACATTCACCCGCATACACACACACGTATAAATAAGTATGTAAAAAACATAGATATAAAAAAACATAGATATAAAAACACACATACACCCACATATATATACGTACGCACGCACACATACGGAGGCGTTTGTATACATATACAGAACGTATACACACATTAGCACACTCACACACATAGATACAGATTATAAACTAGCCGTATAGATAAATGAGTACAAATATAAAATCGGCTGCGAAACAACAGAATATAACTGGTGTGGAAAACGCCAGGAAGTGAAAGAAAATGGGGAAGTAAAATGTGGAATTTGAAGATATTAGGTAAGTGAATCGAAAAGTAGGGGGGGGGGGTTACTGGTGGATGTGAAGTAAAAATAAAAATAAAATTTTAAATAAAAATAAAAATAAAAATAAAAATAAAAATAAAAATAAAAATAATAAAAATAAAAATAAAAATAAAATTAAAAATAAAGTTAAAAATGAAAGTAAATCAGAAAGAGAAGTCTGTAAAGAGTATAATTTAAGGAAAGTGAAGAATAAGAGTTTATGGAGGATAAATATCTGAAAGTGAGTTAAGTTTATATGAGCTGGAAAGCAAGTGTGATTTCATGTGTGGGCAACTGGTGAAAATTTCTGTTTTTGTATTTAGGCAGGTTTTTGGTGATTTAAGGTTCTGTAAAATCCAATATTTTTCACTTATGCAGAGTGTGCATCTTTTTGTTCCTCTTGCATATTCTTTAGATTGGTTCAAAATTGACCAATCCAATTTATATTGGATATCTTGGTCTTTCAAATCCCATATTCTGCTAGCCAGAGCTGTTGTAAATCTTTTTTCTGGATGTCGGAAAGATGCGACATGTGAGTAATAACGCGTTTTGAATTTGTCTTGTGTCATACCCACATATCGTTCGCTAGTGGCTGGTTGGTTGTTGCTGATGGTTGTCACTTTAGCCGCATATACAATGGCTTTGGTGTTGCATTTACCTTGTAATGGGCATTCACTTTTGACTCTACAGGAGCAATTTTGATGTTCTCTGGGTGATTTCTTATTGATGATATAAGATTTAATAGGGGGACCGCAGGAGTAGCTAATTTTGACACAGTTTCTATTGAAGATCTTATAGTATCTATGTGTTCTAGGGAAATGTTTATCTAAGAGCTCTAGGAATTTTTTGCCTACATTAGTTTTAACTGCTAGAGAGTAAGGGGGTTTGAACCAGATTCTTTTTCTTTTTCTATTATTATGTTTAAAAGAGTTAGTATTATTGGGTATGTACTTAATCGGTTCGCTAAATCCGCTATTTTGAAGGGCTTTATTATTGAAAATAGCTTCTGAGGAAGAGAGGGTGGAGATCCTACGGCTAATATTAGGGATAAGGTTTTTAAAAACTATAGGAGGATGGCAAGAGCCTTTATTTATATATTTTAAATTTTCATTAGGTTTATGGGATGGTTTAAAAGAAGCAGTAGGCAGATCTAGGTTTATATCTAGAAAATTAACATTGGAAAGGTTAGTGTCAATAGTAATTTTAAGATTAAAACTAGCGAAGGTTTTTATTTAAGTCTTTCCTTAATCTATCTAAGTTATGGCCTATGGTGGTATGGGAAAGTATTAGGCCATCGTCGCGATAAAGCCCAAACATATGGTTAGGGAATTTTTCTTTAAGTGTGTGTAGGAGGAATAGGCCGACTAAATCACAAACATCAGCACTGTCAAAAGAACCCATTGAGACATCGAATGGGTTCTCTGGGTTAGATATTTTTACCCAAGTATCATTATCAGTAAAGAGTAGAGTGTTTCTAGCATGCAAGATGACATTTTCTTCAATATCAGAAATATTGGTAAACTTTCTAGCGAAATTTAAGGCTTTCGCTAAAAGAGTGATAGACGGGTAGAAATCTATAATGTCAAATTGGGTGAATCTAGAACTATTTTTATCTTTAATATTATTAAACCAATGTACTACGGAAGAGCTATTTATCCATTGGAGTAATTCAGACTTATTTCTAATCTGTGTGTTTATATTATTTTAAATTTTTTTGCTGGCAAGACCGATATCAATCTTAGCAGGGTTGATTAATCTACAACTAGGACGATTAATAAAGTCGGGTTTGTGATCTTTAAGGGTGATATATGCATTACATTTAGCAAGATTTTCTGTCCTATTATCTATTTTTAAAGAACTAGTTAATTCTTTAGCTTCCTTATTTATATTATTATAGGTGTTTATATTAGCTATTTGGTATTTAGAGGTGATGTTATCTATTAAGAGTTGGTCATGTAAATTATTATTAACTTCGTAAAAATGTTTAGTTTTGTCGGAGAAAATGGACTTATTTTTAGAAGATTTGAATTTTTTCATTCTCATATATTGTTTCATTTTTATACATATATCGAGAATGACACTTCTTTTTACTATTACACTCCCTTCCCTCTTTATCTTCAGCATATAAGTGACCGCGCGTGTGTGTGTGTTTATACGCGTGCTTTCATACTCGTATGTGTATTTAATACCTGTATCTGGATGCGTGTTAACTATATTATCATATAATTTCTTTTTCAAATCATATTATATACGTATTTGTGGTCACATATACACAAATATACTTGCCCTCATATATGTACTTACGCACACATTTTCACCATACACATGCATTTGTACATACACACATATGTATATTTGTGAGTGTATATACATACATATACACATACCCGAACTATATTTCCTTATTTTTTTATATATCTATTGCATTACTTTTATTTATATATTTTTTGCCCGTTAAACTCTTGTATTTCTTGAGGAGACTTTTCAAATATTTCACTATGTTTTAAATTGCCTTGTCCGACGAACGAATGAGGACGTTTTTCGTATTCGTCTTATTCGGGAAACCTCTGGTAATGAGGTAATTATATTGTATTGTTTATTATACATTAAAATTTGCTCTGGTACTTACATAGAGCACTCTTCACACCTATGACTTTTTCGATTTTCAACGGAAACTTCAATACTTATATATATATATATATATATATATATATATATATATATATATATATATATATATATATATATATATATATATATATATATATATATGTAAATATATATATATATATGTATATACATATATATAAATATATATATATATATATTTATTAAAATAACAGATTAAAGTTTAAGCAAAGAATCGCTGCTTTCACCCAATATATATATATATATATTGGGTGAAAGCAGCGATTCTTTGCTTAAACTTTAATCTGTTATCTAATATATATATATATATATATATATATATATATATATATATATATATATATATATATATGTATATATACATATATATATATATATAGATATATGTATATATATATATATATATATATATATATATATATATATATATATATATATATATATATATATATATATATATATATATATATGTATATATACATATATATATATATATAGATATATGTATATATATATATATATATATATATATATATATATATATATATATACATATATATATATAGTTATACTTGGGGAGGGTCATATTTGTGTAATATTGCCAGAATTAATAACAGAACACACTCAATGTTTGGTTGGTTTTCGCTTCTCGCTTCTGCGTCTTTTATATCGGTAATCTAACTTACTCGGTCCTCAATGTTGCCATTGACTGACCGACGGTCAAAAATAATACAGATACAATATAGACACAAACACATATATATAGTTTATCATAAATCTTTCGTTGCACATCTGCAACATCGTCAGTGGTGTTATTGTTTCCTCCTGTTATATTGTATGTCTACGCCATTTTTATTCAGTCTGTCTATATATTTATTTATTTATTTGCTTGTTTGTTTATTTTATTTTGTCTTCTTTTCGCATGCGTTTGCGTGTGTGTATAGTGTTTTGTTTGCTGTGTGATGGGTGACTAGTGTGTGTTTATGTGCTTGTTGTTATTGTGCTTGTGTATGTATTTATTTATTTATTTATTTATTTTATTTACTTATTTATACTTCTCTTAGGTCAGTGTTGTTTGTTTGGGTGTTGTTGTTATTCCATTCATTCTTTCTGTTTAGTCTTGGCCTTCTAATTTCTATTTCACTGGCCTCTCTGATTTGCCTATCTGCTGGGTCATTTCTATGTTTAGATATTATTCTAATTTCTTTGTTGTCTATGTTACCGTCATGTTGTTGTCTAGCATGTTCGTATAGTACTGACCCGTTTTTTCGTCCTTTTAGTTCCCCCCAGTGTTGGTCTATCCTTTCACCTATGCTACGAGCTGTCTCACCTATGTATGTTGTTGTCGTGTTTCTGCAAGTGCCCTCTGTACATCTTATGCTATAGACTACGTTTCTAGTTTTACAGTTTATCCGGGGGTTTACCTTACATATGATACATTTCCTATTGGTACAGTGGGTTTTCTTAAAAGGGTAGGTTTTGCTGATCAGGGATTTTATGGTGGTTCCTGGCTTTTCTACCACCTAAATTTTTAAGTGGGTCTTTCTCAGGGCCTTTCTACACTGGTTAGCT
>OZ024743.1:353165972-353168472 GCA_964016885.1 Eledone cirrhosa | reverse complement strand
CTTTGGAGATAATATTCAAAAGTAAAGAATAGTTAGTGTTCTTTGATTTTAGGTCCCATGGTAAATTAGATAGAGAAGTTGAAGATTTTTTATTTATATTCGTAACAGAGCATTTATGGTTATTAAAACGGGACTTAAAATCTGTGGAGGTAGAGCCTACGTAATTAAATGAATTTAAATTAGTTTTTACATTACAATTATATACTATATTTTAAACTAAACAATTGTTATTTAACGGACAGTTAGATTTATTTCTACAGTTACATTTATCAAAATTTAAGTTTCTAGGAGCCGTATTATTCAGTTGGATATTGCTGGGGTTATTAATGGTATTCTGGTTAGGTTTTAAGTTTCTATTATTAATTCTATTAATATTCTGCGCTAAATTACTGGTGGTTGAATACGTTCATTTTATAGTATGTCTATTAAATATTGAGTAATACCTATGTGTTCTAGGGAAGCATTTATCTAGAGCTTTAAAGAATAATTTAGCAATAGGAGTTTTAATACTTAATGAGAAAGGAGGAGCGAACCATAATATATTCCTAGTTCTATTTCTCTTTTTGTTTTTCGAATTATTGTAAGGTTTTCTATTATAGTTGTTAAAATTATCGTTATTTGTCATATCATTATTATCAATGTATTTAATTTTATTACTATATCCAGCACTACCTAACGCTTCGTTATAATATTGCGCTTTATCTTTAAAAATATTCTTATTAGCTGAAATTCTAGAAATACGTTGCTGCACAGAGTTTACTATAGTGTTTTTAACGGATCTGGGGTGATTGGAATTAAAATTAACGTAGTTTAAGTTCTCGTTTATTTTGTGAAATGGATAATAAAGACCTGTGTTAAGGTTTAAAGTTACATCTAGAAAGTTAACTATTTTATAATTATTCTCTATTTCTGCTTTAAGATTAAGGTAATTAAAAAATTGTATAATTTCTTTTCTTTTCCTATTTATTTCAGTTATTATTATTTTCTATAAGTAATAGCATATCGTCCCGATATAAACCTCCGGTCATCTCCGGTATTTTCCTATGTAGAGTATTATTAATAAAAAGCCCCACAAGATCCGTTATTTGGGCGGAATCGGATGACCCCATAGTGATATCGAAATTATTATCTCTGTCTGCTCTAGTCCAGAGGTGGTTGTTAAATTTAATTAATGTTTTCCGTGAAGTTAAGATAATGCGCATTTCATTACTAGTTAAGTCTGTATGTTTAAATGCATATGTTAGGGCTTTTTAAGTAGATTAGGAGTGATGGATGAGTAATAATTAGCAATATCCAATTGAATAAACTTATTATTATAGTTATATTTAATGACTTTAAACCAGTCGATAACTTCGTTAGTTCCTTTCCATAATTTCAAATAAGATAATTCCTTAATTTGTGGTATGATTCTGTCTCAGATGTTCTTGCTAAGTATTCCAAGGTCCGATTTAGATGGTGTAATTAATCTAACTGGTAATTCAATTTCAAAATTCCTTTTATGGTCCTTCATATTAATTTTTGGTTTCCTTGGCATGAAGGGTTGTGTCCTATTTTCAATGCCTAATTCCTGCCTTATGTAAGAAGCTTCTGTATTCAATTTTTCAAGGTCATCATTGGTTGTTTTTTTGTATTTCTTCCTTAATTACTTTAATATAAGATCACTATAAATATCCTTTTGCATTCCATAGAGATTGTTGGTTTTATCTGACTTGACTAGAATTTTTTCCGTTTTTTCAAAGCTTTCTATATTATTTTTTTAGATTTCTTAGGTAATCCTTGCCCATAAAGTTTTTTTTTTTTAAATTTAATGCTTTGAATGATAGAGATGATTTCATTTTCAAAACCCATTAGTAGTTTGTTGGAAGGTGGATTCTTTTTAGATTTGAAAATTTTATCGAGATTGGAAATATTCTCTTTTGTATCAGATTTATCGAAGTGGAAAGCACGTCACCCGAGTCTTCTTATAAATGAGTCTGATTTTTCTATTAATTGTTTTATAAAGTCTTTATTCCTAGGTAAAGGTATGTCCTTTAGAGAAGAAGAGATCTTAAAGAATTCCATTATTATTCAGTTATAATTTAATTATAATTTAAAGCGCTCGACAGTAAAGGAGCAAAATATATGTAGAGGTTATATTTAATTTGTTGGGATACAACAAGCAAAATATTTTTATAACTGATATAAAGCACTCAACAAATTATTGGAGTAAATATACAATATATTAACAAATGGAAACTATATTTATAAAACCATATTTATTTCATTATACATATTTCAAGGGCCACCAAGGCAAATTATGGTGCGCTTTCATCAGATAAAATATAATATATGTATATTTACTCCAATAATTTGTTGAGTGCTTTATATCAGTTATAAAAATATTTTGCTTGTTGTATCCCAACAAATTAAATATAACCTCTACACACATATATATATATATATATGTATATATATATGTATATATATATGTATATATATATATGTATATATATATATATAT
>OZ024743.1:353135972-353158472 GCA_964016885.1 Eledone cirrhosa | reverse complement strand
CCATAGTGGAGCAGTATTCTTCTGTCGAGGCTGCATTGTGTGAGATCTGCCTATGGGTCTTTTGAAGTTCCGATGAGCTGCTCTAGTTCTACCTATGTTAATTATTTTCAACTGAACCAGATCAATAATGATATATAATCATTTAATCCAGAAATATTATATGGAGTAGCGAAACAATTGTAAACGGACATTATCATTTACTCTTTTACTCTTTTACCTGTTTCAGCCATCCGGCTGAGGCCATGCTGGGGCACCGCCCTTGGAATTTATTAATATTATTATTATTATTATCTACATTCCTTACATCAAACTAAAATATGTTGACAATCTTTTAATAATGTCTTCCTTGTGAAATCTGTGGTCTTGTTTGGCTTAACTAATGAATATATATATATATATATATATATATATATATATATATGTGTGTGTGTGTGTGTGTGTGTGTGTGTGTGTGTGTGTGTGTGTGTGTGTGTGTGAGAGTGTGAGTGCGTGTGTATGTGTGTCTGTGTGTCTGCAGTGCGAAGGTCGGGAAGACGAGAAAAAACTTGTGGAATCAATTTGAGACGGTATGGCTCACCGCCGGGACACTACCTCATTTTCTTTCTTTTCTTAGTCTCGTCTACTCTTATATTTCTTCTTTTCTTTCTCATTGCATCTTCCGAAGAAGAACCAACGTTCGAAATGTTATGACACTTTTCATACTATATCAAGCGTTAAATTAATATATATCATCATTTTACTGTATTGTTCTCACGTGTTTGCACTTTCACATGTTTCGCACATGTGTATGTATGTATGTATGTATATATATATATATATATATATATATAAATATATATATAAATGTGTGTATGTATGTATGTTTGTATATTTGTATGTATGTATGTATGTGCGTGTGTGTGGTAGCGTGTGTGCGGGAGTAATAGCCTGATTTTCATTCAAGAAAGTTTAGAGCAGTAAAATATTTAAAACTAGAAAAATGATTTATAATCTGAAAACCAAACAGTTGAAGTTAGAATTAGAGCGCGTAAAATCCAGGTGACATTTGAGAAGAAACCTTACATAACATGTAATACAGATGTATATAGGAACTTAATACTCTATACACAGCGCAAATGATGTATACATGGTGAAGTGGGAGATCTGGCAGATTGACAAAGAACCAGAATAGATGTAGTGAAATAGACAGCAGTCGCCACACATATGAAGTGAAATCCTTCAACTTCTCAAATGATTTACTAAATATAGTTGCTTTTATTATCTAGTTACAAATGAGGGTGTTGGGTTGATACAATTGGTAATAGATCGGACAAAAGACCTTGGGTATTTGTTTCGGTTCTGAGCTCAAATCCCGCTGAGGTCAACTTTACTTTTCATCTTTCTAGGGTCGATATAAAATAAAGTACCAGTCACATACTGGTGTCGATATAATCAACTGTTTCCTACCCTCAAAATTCTGGCCGTGAACCTGTGTACAAAATTGTTATTTTGGCTTCAAATCAAATCTGATCAAACAAATCTTGAATCAAAGGCGTTCCGCTCGTGAATCCCGTCATTTAGTATACTTAAATATACATTCTCTTCCTTTCAGGCACAGATAAACATCAATCGACCAGCACCGCTTGTAGAAATTTCCTCTTCGTTTCATGTACAGGTAAACGATAGATCTGGAGACATTCTAGAAATGATAGAGTGGAAGCGAGATGTGTGCTGTGTAGAAATAAATGAGATGGAAATTGCAAGTTTTCTTAATAATGAAAATTAAAAGTTTGGTAAGATAAAAACAGAAAAGGCTGTGTATAAGGGGTGTTTTCAACAGTGACTATGTGTGTATGTGCGTGTGTGTGGACAAGAACGTGCGAACTTTATATCATATTTGTTTTTGAGGAGCATAATGTAGAGATGCTTTCTGCCTCAAATTATCCGGTGGTCAAGTTATATACAGATTATTCCAGTGACATACAAATTACTTTATTTTTTTTAAGTGTAGCGATTTTTCCTATTTAAAATAGCATCAAGTCAAATTACGAGTTAAAAGAAACCCGTGAAGATCAAAAAGGCAAAGAAATTAAAGCTAATTGTTAAATTAGAACATAGCATCTCAGTAACAAGGTGTTTGTGAAATTTACTGTGTAAAAAATGTGTTCTATATATGCAAACAAAAGACCAACTTTGTAAAATACATGACAATATGGCAAGGTAAAAAGAAGAGTTTGTGGTATTTCTTTATGAGTCTCGAGTTGAAATATTCATATGAAACTCTTGGAAATCACATGGAATGTATTGTTAATGCGTAGTTGTAGTAAACATGAAAACCTCTAGCTGTATAGACCTGGAAAATCTCTAGTGAATATGTGAATGCGAATACTTCACAATTTAAAACTTATAAATTTGAGGGCTTTATCTTATTACATGCTTACTATACCGATGAAGCTGGCTTGATATACCGTCATATTCCTAGAAATCCGCTGGTCGACTAATATTAACACAACTTCAGTTATTTAGTCAGTTGAACAGAGATTAATTCTAGTCCCCAAGCAATATAAAAGGAATTTTTTGAAAGAGATGATGGTTGAATTGGAAGATGAAAAAGATGCAAGGAAGCGGAGTGGGGACACAATTGTTTGATAAGAGATAAAGAAAAAATTACTTTGGTCAATGCTTGGGAGACGTTGTATGACATTTTGAAGGATTAAAG
This sequence comes from Eledone cirrhosa, assembly GCA_964016885.1. Lineage (NCBI taxonomy): Eukaryota > Metazoa > Mollusca > Cephalopoda > Octopoda > Eledonidae > Eledone > Eledone cirrhosa. The sequence continues at coordinate 353,155,774 of OZ024743.1, read as the reverse complement.
GCAAATTACTTTGAGCTAACTTTTGTAAATGATGGCAACTGAGAAACAAGTGAAGATGATGTTCGGAGATGGCTTAAATGACCAAAGTTATTCTGTCTATTAAATCTTTACTGAGTAAAAGGTTATGGACGAGGCTGTGTATAGCAAGGCAAAAAAAAAAAAAAAAAAAAGAGAAAACATTAAGAAAGAAGCTAATACTGTCTGAAATAAGGAATCTCAAGGGTATCACCATTCATTTCATAAGTACATCCGATCCTGAAATTGTCTCTGACTATGAATATTTTCTACAACTCGAGTGGCCATAATTAAGAAACAATATTAGTGACAAGCGACTGTAACTGGATGTCTTCTTTAAGCCAATTTCACCGACTCCCACTCTTGTTTCACTTCTAACAGCCTATACACCACAAACAGACAGCACTAGTTGTCTGAGGATTCTTCAGCTCTATCTTCAACTACTAAATAAAAAGGACTATCTTACCACAATTAAACCCCAACATCTTCAACTACAGAGTCTTAAAGGTAAGTAAATATTATTCAATTATAATAGTTTATTAGCAGTATCGGTAGAGGGTCGGACGCCATGCTTTGACGCATAGAGTTACGCCCTTTGCCATTCTGAGTTCAAATCCCGCCGAGGTTAACTTTGCCTTTCATCCTTATGGGGTCGATAAAATAAAGTACCAGTAATACACTGGGTAATTACTGGCCTTGTGCCAAAAGTAGAAACAATTATAATAGAATAATTTTATATTATGAAATAGTTTACATTGTATTGAAGGTAATTTTAGATTAAAAACAATAAAAATGGCCCCTGGGTTTCCTTCAGTTTAATGGACTTTCTTTCTATTTGTCCTTTACATCGATCCTTCACCGTAATTCATTTCCTGTGTATTTGGGCGACAGTTTACCCTTAAACTAAGTTTGGCTCCAAATTTGAGGTAGAGATATGAGCGAGCAGCACATCCAAAGTAATTCGGAGGATTGTATGGCACAAGATTCTGATTACAGTGGAGTCAAAATATATGTATCGGTAATATCACAGAGGAAAGTGGCGTGGAAGACATTGGATGTTTGGTGCTGCAGAACGGAATTCGAGCAAATTCGTTGGCATCAAACATTTTACTCACTATATTACAATCTATTCTACCTGGTATGTCATCATTAGTGGTAGGGCTTCATATGTCAGATTAAGTATTGCATTTATATACTCACAAAGCTGTTAATTATTCACTTAATTTCGCGAATACGAACGACAACAGTGTTTATAAGCAATCTATTGCAGGGTGTTATATATATATATATATATATATATATATATATATATATATATATATATAAAGAAGAAGTTTATGAAACGGAAATGCGGGTATAAAGAATTTATTAGGTAACAATTGTTTCTATAGTGTATGGGTTACCTATACCTCGCTATTTGTATAATATAAAAATATTATCATAAATCGTAGGTACACTGTAAGAAAACACACCATGTCGTCAGACCTTAGTGGTAGAATGATATGAAAATATTTTATACACTAGATATAAGAGAAAGAAGGAGGTAGGAAGGGAAGAGGAAGAGGGAAGCGAGTAAGGGGGAGGGAGTCTTAGGATTTAAGACTGTCAGAGTAGTAGAGATTGTAAGGAAAAAATGTTTTGGCAGCAGTTAGCTTAATGAGGCGTGTTAGGGTTGGCGGGGGAAGTAAATTCTTCTAGTGGTGTTGTTTGGACAAAATTTAGTTAAAGGGGTCAAAGTAGTACAGAATTACAGACAAGTTATTGGGGCTATTATAGTAGCAGGTTATTTCTAAAGGGGTCCAAAAAACAGTGTTTAGTACTATTATTATAGAAAGCCATATCGTGTGTATAAACATATAAAACAAAAATTTGCAAACGGTGGTGTAAAAAGGTAACATTACATGCATTTAAAAAAGAAAAAGTCGTTTTCAAACGATGGTTACAGTAAAGTGAACGTTCAATTTTGCTGTTCAAGAGTTTGTTTTCCGACGTTAAAATGCAGTATATCTCCATATTGCATAATTTACAGAATCCATGATTTTGCTTATATGCAGGCCCAACTTAAATAATTTGCCAATCAAGGGAGAATGTTTGATTGTTCCTCCGAAGCTGCCAGGCTTTATCGGCGAGGGTTGTTACGGAGCGCATTTTAATAATGGAATGGGGATGGTTCGATTTTACATTAACGTACTTGAGATTTTCATTAAGTTTGTGAAATGGCTTTATATTACCGTTATTAAGGTTGAAGGTGACATCCAAGAAGTTGACCACCTTAAGATTGTGTTCGAAGGTAATATTAAGCCCTAGTTCTAAGAAAAGTTTCCTAATGTTTTTACGTCGCCTTTCTAGGTTTTGTTTGTTCATATTCTTGACTAATAGAAGTGCATCATCGCGGTAGATTCCACCGTGGAGGTCAGTAAATTCGCTCTGGAGTCTGTGGGCTATATAGATCCCAACCAGATCCGTAACCTCCGCCGAATCATTAGAACCCATCGTAATGTCAAATTCCGAGGGTCTATCTCTGCGGACCCAATAACTATTTTCAAAATGAACTACTGTGCGTCTAGCTTCAAGTATAATATTAATTTCCTCGTTTGTGAGGTCCGAGTTAGCCTTAGCGAATACAAATAGTGAGGTATAGGTAACCCATACACTATAGAAACAATTGTTACCTAATACATTCTTTATACCCCATTTCCGTTTCATAAACTTCTTCTTCATATTTTCTCCGGATTTTAAAACACACTTTATTATACGTTGAGCAATCTCCGACGTCGGTTGACTCCATCCAATACGACTACTTAGTAACATTGGAATACAGATTTATATATATATATATATAACACCCTGCAATATTTATATATATATATATATATATATATATATATATATATATATATATATATATATATATATATATATATATATATATACATATATATATATATATATATATATATATATATATATATATATATATATATATATATAACACCCTGCAATATTTATTTATTTATATATATATATATATATATATATATATATATATATATATATATAAATCAGGAAAGAAGGTTGACATGGTTTGCTATACAAAAAAGGTTTTTAATCTCATAGCTGACAATTGTTTCTCTGAACTGGTAGGTCTAGAGATCGCTATTCGCTTATTTTCACGTTACTCGTTGAGTCAAACCAAACGTTACTTGTTGAGTCAAACCAAGCCAAGCGTTAATATCATCCACTACCTGGAATACCATAACTGGACTATACCTAAGTGGACTGCATTTAACTATTATTTGTTCCCCCGTATATATATATATATATATATATATATATATATATATATATATATATATATATATATGTGTGTGTGTGTGTGTGTGTGTGTGTGTGTGTGTGTGTGTGGAATTTTGTATTTCTAAAAAAGCAAGGGGGACAATCGTCGATACATTTCGAACTTAACTAGTTCTCATCAGGACGACCCCATCCACTCTTGCGGCTGCTGGACTTGAAAAGAGTCGAGAATATATTGTTTTCCCGTCTATGTAAATGAGTTGATTAATCTCATTTGCATATGATGCTGCATAAGTTGGCTCAACTTATAATAGAATAGAATTAGGATTTAGCTTCATGTTATATACAGATATGTATTAGAATTTCGTATTTCTAAAGAAACATGGTATGTTTATAGATAAACATTTAGAAAGCCGTAGTTATGCAAAAAACACAGTGGCTATCGTCCTCTGGCGGTGTCCAGCAGAAGCAAGGGTGACAATCGTAGATGCATTTCGAACTTAATTGGTTCTCATCAGGACGATTCCTCTCGCTCTTGCGACTGCTGGACTTGAAAACAGTCGAGAATATATAAACATAGTGTGTTTCTTTAGAAATACGAAATGCCAATACATATCTGTATACAGCTATGTCTGAAGCTAAATCTTAATTCTTTCTACCCCCCCTCTCTCTCTCTCTCTCTCTCTCTCTCTCTCTCTCTATATATATATATATATATATATATATATATATATATATATATATATATATATATATATGTAGAGAGAATCAAAATGTTGGAAGATTACGGATTTCTATGCATAAAGAAAGATTTGAACAAAGCACCTAATTTGTTTTTATTTATTATATATACATCCGGGGTATATAGTACCCAACGAAATAGAATAGCTTTTGTACTCGACCGGTTTCAGGCCCATCAACTTACCGTCTGTGTCCCGGAAGATCGACCTTACCTCGAGATCCAGGCCTTTCTTAAATAGCACTGCTACCCCACCTCCCATTCTCGGCCGACTAAGAGATGCGAAGATCTGACAGTCGTCGAAACTGAGAGCTAGTGCGTGCGTGTCAGAAATCCTGGTCTCGTTGACGGCAATCACATCCTTATCTAGGGACCCGATGTCGTTGAGCAGGTGACCCTGTTGCCTGGACGATCCCAGGCCACGAACAGGATTGCTATATTGGCAGGCTAAAGGAGAGGGAAGAAAGGTTTACTTACATCCCGGGGGCTTGTGGAGGTCAGGTGGTTCGACCTCTATTGCTTGTGGGGTTTCCATTGGGAACCCCTTTAAAAGCCTACTCGAGGCTTTCACATTAGGGGTCCCCACGTCGTCGGGAAAGTTCTCCCTAATGTTTTTGTAAGTTTTTATTAGCATCCGCACCATCAGCAGTGTTTGGGGTTCTTTGAAGGTGCAAGTGCCAAATATCTCTCCCTTTTTCTCAATGTCTTGTCTTCGTGTTACAAGGGCCATGAGTTTTTTGTTGGTCCTTCTTGGTAACACGAAATTGGATGTGTCTGTCATTTGTTGGTGTCTGCGTATGTTTTCTTTTGTTAGGCATGATTTGTGGTTGTGTCGGTGTTGTTGACGGTTGTGGTGTTGGTCTTGGTGTTGTTGTGGGTGTGTTTTTTGTGCTTGTTGGTGTGTGTGGAGCTGGATTTTTCTTTTTCTTTTTTTTGTTGCTTTTTGGGGTTCCCCCTCATCTTCACTTGGAGATGTGGAGAAACTGGTGTCTGTGGACTTTGTGTCAGAGGGGAATTGGAGTGTGTTTATGGGTGTGTCTGTGTTTGAAAGAGGGGGAGAGGGAGAGCTTGTTTGGGCGACTCCCTAGGTGGTTTTAAAGATCTCTGCTTGTGTTGTTGCTACTGCTGGTGCTGTTTCCTTGAATATTGCTGTTGTTGGTGCTGATGTTGTTTTTTGTCCCGGCACAGGTGCTGGCAGCAATGGAGGTTTTCGACCCCTTGCAATTTTTATCGGAAGGCAGAAGGCTCGCAAGTGAATGTTTGCTCTCAACGTTTAAACCGCCGCCACACGACAGCAGACTCAAAGTTGGGGAGCGTGGGTTCGTCATATTTTTTTTTTTTTTTTACGATAATTAAAAAAAAAAAGTTCAAATATCTGAGCCCAAAGGCCCAAATATTACGGGATCGCCTTAACACAGGGTAATGTGTGACACCTTATTAACCGTTTGTAAAAAAAATATAACAATGAGGGCAATGTAAATACTTGAAAATTAACAAAACTTACGGAGCGATACTTACACACGTCTTGACAGACCAAAGAACAAATATGATAGTAATAATAATATTTAATAATTTAAAAGCAGAATGCAGATAAATCAATATTAATGCTGTATAAAACGTAATGTTACCTCTATAACCCCTTCCTTTTCGCACTGAAACATATAAGCTGGCAACAACAACCACAACAATAATTTCATCGTTAACCACATAGAAAGCTAAAACTAAGCTAGAATATACAAAATAAAAATGCTTGTATCAACCTATAAGGTAGATTTATTAAATGTTTTTTTTTTCTTAGATAAAGTATATATAACATCATTTTTCAATAAGGATTTCATTTTATTTTTGTTCACAAGGCAAAATTCCTTTTACGAGGAGAGCTATAGAGTGATTGCTTGCTTATCCCCAGTTTCTGTAATACTAAGCAGATGAGAAGTAAGAATCCACTTGGATGAGATGCTACTATATTTCCGTATGCAAAGGAATTACTCATCAGTTTTAGAGAGTTAACATTCTTAGAATTGCACGAGTCATCGAGGGAGACTCTGTACCAGCGGTCGCCCCTCGGTGGTCCGAGAGAAAATTTCGGTGGTCCGCAGAAAAATGTGGACATTATTGGTAGTTTTTATATTTTATTAATAATGGTTTCTGATTTAGGCACAAGGCCAGCAATTTTGGGGGAGCGAAAGTCGACTAAATCGACCCAAGTGCATGACTGGTACTTTATTTATCGACCCTGTAAGGATGAAAGGTAAAGTTAACCTCGGCGGTATTTGAACTCAGACTGTAAAGAGCCGTAACTCTATGCTGAAAAGTATCTACCGATACTGCCAATCCATTATTTTATTAATAATTGTTTTTACTTTTGGCACAAGGCCAGCAATTACCCAGTGTATTACTGGTACTTTATTTTATCGACCCCGTAATGATGAAAGGCAAAGTTAACCTCGGCGGGATTTGAACTCAGATTGGAAAGGGCCGTAACTCTATGCTAAAACAAAAATAATATTCGGTTAAAATATAATTTATAACCCCATAAAAAATGTTTCTCCTCAGTAAAGAACTAACATCCACGAAAGAATTTGACACATATGTATCATCTATCGACAATATGACACACGTACGTTTCAGTATTGTTTCGACCATTGACCATTAATTCATATTAGTGGTTCGCGAGATTAAAAAAAGTATATATTGAGTTAGGAACTCAAAAATAATATTCGGTTAAAATATAATTTATAACCCCATAAATAAATAGCTCTAAGAAAGAGATATTTCCGAGCCGTATATTATAATTGAATATAAAAGAAAAACGAACACAGATATATACATATATGTGTTCAAATCGTAAGGGACCAGATTCGCTAAGGTGAAAAGAATACTAACTATAGACAATAGGGTTTGCTTGTCTCAATTTAAGAAAAAATCAATAAAATAAATACAAACCGGAATTGTGGTAACTACCAATCACCCAGATAACTTGGTGTTGTTTCGCAAAATTAATTGTGAATAGAAATACCAATTTATGCTCATCAGTGGCTGATAAATTAGTATCCTAGACACTTCTAAGTATATTAAGAAACTAAACAGTGTGCTATATATAATATTAGCGCACATGGCATCTCAGCGCGTCTCACAAACTTACACCACTAAAAATAGCAGCCAGATTTATTCGACATTTGAAATAGCTCAACAAATTAACGGAGCTGAATATATCAAAGGTATATATTGAGTTAGGAACTCAAAATAGTCTCTTACAACATAATAGCTCTAAGAAAGAGATATTTCCGAGCCGCATATTATAATTGAATATAAAAGAAAAACGAACACAGACATATACATATATGTGTTCAAATCGAGCAAACCCAATTGTCTATAGTTAGTATTCTTTTCACCTTAGCGAATCTGGTCCCTTACGATTTGAACACATATATGTATATGTCTGTGTTCGTTTTTCTTTTATATTCAATTATAATATATATATATATATATATATATATATATATATATATATATATATATATATATATATATATATATATATATATATATATATATATATATATATATATATATATATATGTTATACTTTGGGAGGGTCATGTTGCCAATAAGAAACACACGCACCAGTTGCATTCACTTCAATTTATTATATATTTATAAATTTATAAATTTACAAATCTACAAACCTATAAATTATAAATTTCTGGTTGGTTGGTTGGTTCCACAACCAGATAGTTGGCACATGCGCAAACTGAGCACACAACACACACACAGAAACAAAATGGCGTAGGATAGGAAGAAAGAAAAGGCACAGAAACGAAGAAAGGAATCCCCAGTCACTGAAGAGGTCACAGAGTGTGTGACGAAAGGACTATGACTATATATATAAACAACTATCTGGTTGTGGAACCAACCAACCAACCAGAAATTTATAATTTATAGGTTTGTAGATTTGTAAATTTATAAATTTATAAATATATAATAAATTGAAGTGAATGCAACTGGTGCGTGTGTTTCTTATTGGCAACATGACCCTCCCAAAGTATAACAATATCGGTTTCAACACACGATTTCAGATAAAGAATCTTGCTAAACAAATTCAGAAACGAAATATATATATATATATATATATATATATATGAAGGATTCGGGACTCCGACAGCTGAGCTCCTGCCGTTTCAACAGCTACCAATGTTGAATATATATATAGAAAGCTCAAATGTATGTAGAATTATACATGATCATATACAATTGCCAAATAGTTTCAGAATTAGCTCAAAGTGATTATATATTATTGGTCTGAAGAAAAGTTAGATTTGTTAGGGAGAAAAAGTTGGAAAGGCAAACATAAACACAGACCAAATATAATCAAATATATAGATGGAAAAATTAGCTTTCAAATCTAGATATTTGATTATATATATATATATATATATATATATATATATATATATATATATTTATATATAGCCTGGTTTAATTGGTTTTTTGTATGGTTGATTATGCTAATTGTGAGAAGAAATTGAGTATATATCTTATCAAATGATTCTAAAGACATAATTTATAGTATATTGCTCTGATTATTTAATTTATTAATTCATCATTGAGCCACATCGTGAATGGTTGCCAAAAAACATATCTATGACTTTGTCTAGTTTGTGTATATGTAAATCTTTATATTTGATAATCTTCCATAAGGTTGAGATGCAATTTAGGCAATATTAGGCTGCGCTTTCTAGCAACCAGTCTACTGGCCGTAAGGCACCAATCACATTCTTTCTGACTTGACCACTGCCACGTCACAGTTCTTAACCATTTTGAATTCGTTTCTGGCGGGGATCATTTAAGAAAAATCTTTGTCCAAGTGAGTTTGTTTCCTGATGAGTTCGAAGCTCGAGAATTTATCCTTGATAGGATATTTCCGAAAGCGAACGAAACCCTAAAGGGTAGAAACGTAATTCTGGTATGTGTATATGCATTTTTTCTTCTAACTTTTTATTTTATACCTAATTGTGTATGGTTGACGATATATTTAATCGATTTCCACGTGCTATTGAAATGCTGGGTAAATATTCTATGGCTGTTGATCGCAAATAAAGGGCTATCGTTTATTTATCTATTATTTCTTCATAGGTGCCTTTTAATCTTATAGCCTGGTTTAATTGGTTTTTTGTGTGGTTGATAATGCTAATTGTGAGAAGAAATTGAGTATATATCTTATCAAATGATTCTAAGGACATAATTTATAGTGTGTGTGTATATATATATATATATATATATATATATATATATATATATATATATATATATATATATATATATATATATATATATATTAAAATAAAGATCCGAAGGCATGGTATAAATTTCCAATCATTTTAATCACGACACATGTTTCAATAACAGATAAATCGATCGTGTAGCCATGATCGATTATCACTGATCTCGTCAGGTGAAAATGAATTATCTTCAAATCCTTGATATGAGGGAGAAAATTAACGGTGTTCACTCACAGAGTTTAGTCCCTCATATGAAGATCAAGCAGTCAAAACACGGCGACTGCTATCGTCCTCAGTTAGGGTCATAAAACTATCAAGTCTCTATCTCCCAATAGCTGTAAAATACGCTGGACATCAATAAAATCTGTAGAATTACAGTCGGTCACAGTTAATGTGAGTGGGTACACACACACTCACACACACATGACGCGAGGTCAAAGAAAAAAAATATATATACATATACCAACACAGCATAAAATCTGTAGAACTATAGACGGTCACAGTTAGTGTGAGTGAGTACACACACAATCACACACACCGACAGAACCTGATGTATAAGATGTATACAGCCTGCCTCAACCTATTCCTCCAAGATCACTGTGAAAATAATAACATCATCCCAGATGAACAAGCAGCTGGAAAGAAAAGGGTTTGAGGATGTGCTGAACTACTCCTAATCAACAAAACTGCGATGTTGGAGGTGCGAAAACTTAGGAGGAATATGACTACAGTCTGGCTGGACTACAAGAAAGCTTTCGATTCTGTTCCCCACTCTTGGATGATAGAGGCCCTCCAACTTGCTAAAGTCCCAGACATTATTGTCAGAGCCATAGAGAGGCTGTCTTCTTCTTGGGCTACTATCCTAAGGTTAAAGACAGAGAGGGAGGACTCTATTTTCACTGATAAAATAAAATATTGTAGGGGTATATTTCAGGGGGACAGTCTCTCTGTGATATTGTTCATCTTGTCCTTAAACACCTTGTCCTTTCTGCTCAAGAAATGTGAGGGATACATCATTGGCTCACAGGAGGACAGAAATACGAACCTAACCAATAACTTCTTTGTGGACGATCTGAAACTCTATGCTAAGAACATGGATGGGATGAAGAAAAATCTTGACCTGGTTACAACGTTCTCAAAGGATATAGGAATGGAGTTTGGCCAAGATAAATGCTCATACATCACTGTAAAGCGGGGAAAAACAACAACCCAATCTAGCAACATTGTCATCAATGAAACGTAAGCAGGGAGGCAGAGGCATAACATCAGTCCAGACAACATTTGAATGTCGCATCATATCTCTCCGACAACATCTACGAACCTCGAAGCGTAGGAGCCCGCTTCTCGAGCAAGTCTATCTGCATGAAACAGATAAGATCATAAGAGTTGGGAAGGAACTCCTTGAGAGATATTCCCTGTGTGATAATCAAAAACTCACACCCAGGGATGTCGCTCAGCAGTATCTTAGTGAATCCATGGATGAAAAACTGCATGCCTATCAGCAAAAAATCATGCATGGATATGTTGCCAGGAAGCTCCTGAGTGAGAGTAATATAGATAAGGAAAGTAGTCTATCTTGGACCAACAACCGCTATATTGGCTCCCACTTTGAAGGATACGCTTTTGCAATCCAAGAACAGAAGATTAGCACGAAATACCTGATTCACAAAAGAGATAGGGATGCAGGGAAAACACCTAGATGTGCAGATTCTGCAGAACTAACATCGAGGATATTACCCATGTCATCAGCAGCTGTCCAAAGATGTCATCGCGGTACTATCTACCTATGAGGCATGATGTAGTGGCCAAAATACTGTACAATGCAGTTCGTAAAAAAGATAGCCCCGATAATAAACACATTAAAAGCTACAACAATGTGGAAGACATCCATGTACATAATATGAAAGAGTACTGGTGGAATGTTCCAGTAAAAACTCCAATAAAATGCAGGCATAACAGATCAGATATTATGATATGGGACAGGGAGAAGAAAACATGCACAGTAGTGGAAATTAGCTGCCCAGCAGATGCCAATATAATATCAAAGATTAGTGAAAAGGAGAATATTTATGCAGAACTGATGAGAAATCTGCAGATACTCCACCCTGATTACACCTTCAGATTTATGCCTGTGATTATTGGGGCACTAGGATATGTTAGTAACTGCCTCAATACAAATCTTGAGAAGCTAGGCTTCACAGGAACAGAAAGAACACAACTAGTTAGGAAACTACAAGTACAATCCATTAATGGAACAGTAAAAATATGTAAAACATTCCAAAAATGTTGCATCTAATAACTGCATATACACATGTACAGATACAAAGCATATACACATGCACACATACAACTCAAAACATACACATCCACACATACAATAACATCCATATCTACACATGCATACATACATATCTACCTAGTTGGTGTTGTGTAAATTCCAATGAGAGAGTCTTGTGTTTATGTTAGAAACCGACTCTCCCTCTATTGGTAAAACTTTGTGAAATTATAAAACCAGAAGAACATACATACATACATACATACATACACACATACATAACTTTCGGGATAGGAAAGCATCAGAGAAAGACTTGATTGTCGACTACTGGCACAAATACTGACTTTCTATCGGCGATATCTTATTGACCTTTACCAACAAGCTTTCATTTGGTATACAAATATAACAAGTTGGCTGACATTAGCAGAAACAAGTCTGAAAACAAAGCCACTAACATGGCGAAGAACTACAGACCCACTGCATGACAAAATTTAATGTATGGATTTGTGTGATAGTAACAGTACCATCCCAACCGAAGAAATAGCTGCGAAGAAAGCAGATTGAAGATATACTGATCACTTGTTACTCAACAAAACTACGGTGTCAAATATGTAACGGCTTAGAAAAAAGAATTAGTTGCTGCCTGGCTGGGCTACAAGAATATATTCTATTTTGTTCCCCACTCGTAGATGTTAGAGACCCTTCGACACACTAAAGTTGCAGACCATAAACAGGAGCATAGATGATCTGGCCACTATCCTGAAATTAAATACAGTCAGGATAAAATATCATAGGGGGTATAGTTCAAAGAAAGCAGCCTCTCTATAAAGCTGTTTATACTTCCAATGAATCTCGTTTTTTAATGTTGAAAAAACCTTGAAATATACGTAATTGACTCGTAGGAAGACAGAAAAACCAACCCGATTTATAACTTCTGAAGATGGGATCTAGGTTAGTGATGTTAAAATCCGAAAACTATTTACCACCGCCAGACATTTTCGCATCAATTGTGATTCTGATCTGCTCTATCTATAATGAAAAGAAAATGCAAAGATTTAACATCTGTTGAAACAGCATTTGAATGTTATATCATATCCCTTCGGTAACATATATCATCTATAGAAATGCATCTACGAAGAATCAACTTTGTATGCATGAGGCAAATAGCATAATAAAATTTAGAAAAATAAAACTCGGAAAGTATTTTCTGACCAATGAGCAGAAATACAAGGAAGTTTCATAGATCTGAAGTGAAGCGAAGTTAGTAAGTGTTATTAGAGGTGAAATAACACGACAAAATAAATAGTTTCGTCTAAATTTACTTCACTTCAATGAATAAAGGAACAAAGAATAAGATTACTACAAATCATAAAGGTTGACGATGTTTTTGCAGTTATTTTCTTATGTTGAAATAGAGAGTAGCAAGAGATAGTTTGTTAGTCGTAGCAGCAAGGTAGTAGTCAAAGCCCAGTGACAAGAGTAGGTGACGTTTTCTTTTGGTAATAGAAAATTCTCTCTGTCCCCTGATTTCAGGACAGCCTATTTATATTGACCTATGGCCTCCCGTTATCTTCTCCTTCCTTGGCGTCGTTAAAGCTAGCAACCGGATTCTTTATGTGTTTTTCTCTATGTATGGTCGAAGGTCGATTTTTATTGGCCAAGTCAGTGAGAGGAACCGCGGGAGAATTTCTTACGCTACATTAGTTCTACACCTAGATCGAAATAGGAGTAGCGATCGATAATCGAAAAGTTACCTAAAAAAAGGGAAAGACAAACAAACAAAAAATAACAAAAAAATAACGTAAAAATGATAAGATAAATAAATAATTAAATGATAATGAACAAATTATAGATGAGATGAGGAATGTTACTTGACATATTGGACATAGCGAGATGGCCAGTACACACGTTGACCGGGTCTAGTGCTTGTTGTTGGCATAGAGTTCGGATTGCCGGTGGATGGGAGCACTGATGTTGGGTTAACTTGGTCTGATGGTGAGGGTTCAACCAAATCCACATGAGCTTTTTTAGCCGGTCGGCACTGACAGCATCCCTCTTTCCATTAATGTCCAAAATGAAATGCTTGGGTGTCTTTTTGAGTATTTGGTAGGGCCCCGAGTATGGTGGTTTCAAAGGAGCCCTGATAGTGTCCTTTCTGACAAAAGCGTGTGTTCATTGCTGTATGTCAGATGGAACTTGCGTAGAGATGCTTTGAGGGCGAGGAGCAACGAATGGCAGGTTTGCCATGTAGGTCTGCAGGCGATGGATATAGTTCATTGGATCTGCGGGGTATTTAGACTCAGGGGCAATCATTTGCCCGGGTAATACCAATGTCGTGCCATAAACCAGCTCAGCTGGCGTAAAAGTCATTTTACGGTGGAGCAAATTCCAAGAAGGATGAGAAGTAAGATCTCCAACCAGTTGCTGTTATTGACATAGGCTCTGAGAGCCGATTTTAATTGCCGATGGAAACGTTCCACCATACCATTAGCTGCAGGGTGATAGGCTGTTGTACGTGTTCGACTACAGCCTAGGAGGCGTGTCAATTCTTTAAAAAGGTTTGATTCGAACTGGCTGCTTCTGTCCGTTGTGATGGTAGAAGGTGGGCTATAACGCGAAATCCAATGCTGTACTAGCTTGGCAATAGATTCGGTTGTGGTGTCAGAAAGAGGAATGGCCTCAGGCCACCGGGAGAATCTATCCACACAAGTTAACAGGTAAGTGCAACCCTGGGAAGGAGACAGTGGTCCGACGATGTCAATGTGTACGTGTTGGAGACGTGCATCCGGTGCTGCGAAGGTTCCCAGAGGAGTTCTGACACGATGGTGATTTTTTGCCTTCAGACACTGGATTCAACGTCTGGCCCATTCCCTGACATCCTTGTTCACACCAACCCAGACAAACCGAGCTGTTATTAACTTCAGGGTAGAGTTGGCACCAGGAAACGATAGGTTGTGCAGCGCAGAAAAAACCCGAACGTCGATACTGTAGTGGTACATAACGGTGCGCGTGACTCGTAGACACATCACACCAAATACCACTAGAAGAAAAAGGTAGAGGGAGGAGTTTGAAAGACAAGGAAGAAGAAGATGGAGAATTTCGGAGTTTGAGAAGCTCCCCATCCGTCTGTTGAGCGGCGGCAATGTTTCGGAGGCTGATTGATAAAGAGGTGTGCAGTGCACCCAAGTGAGCGCGAGAAAGGGCGTCGGCTGCAGAGTTGTCTGAACCTTTAATGTGGCGAATATCCGTAGTTGATGCACTTCTCTAGGTGAGTGGTGGCCAGGCTTGGAATATAGAGCGTACGTGAGAAGTTTATGGTCCGTGTAAATGGAAAACACAAAACCTTCTAACATGTGCCGGAAATGTCTCACACTGAGGTACGCTGCCAAAAGTTCCCGACCGAATGTGCTGTACTTTGTTTCGCATAGAGAAGAAAGAAATTGGCTGCCACACATCGTCTACACATTGTTTGTCGATGTGGTGTCCAATAAAATCAAGGGAAGAAACACCGAAAAGGCATTTGCTGGGGTTGATGATGACATCAAACTGAGAAAAACGCTCGAAAAGCAGTTGTAGGTGCCTTTCGTGTTCCTCATGGGATGTGCTGACTACCAGCATATCATCAATAAACGCGTAGTCGCAGGGTAAACCACATACTAGTGTCAATGAAACGCTGGAAGGTCGATGCAGCATTGCGTAAACCGAATGTCATTTTAAGAAACTCGAAGAGGCCGAAAGGAGTTGTAATGGCTGTTTTCGGAATGACATCAGGTTCAATAGGAATCTGGTTGTACGCCTGCACGAGGTCAATTTTCGAAAAGATCCTAGCTCCATGTAGGGTAGCAGAGAAATCTTGTATGTGAAGCACCGGATACTTATCGGGTTTTGTGTGTGTGTTAAGAAACCGATAGTCCCCAGTCACCCATAGATTTCTTGGGAACCACGTGAAAGGGGGAAGACCAACTTCTACTGGATGGACGAACAATGCCCAGCATATGATCGAATGTCTAGCATATGAATGTCTAGCATATGATCGAACTCTGCTTTAGCAATCTTAGCTCGGTCAGGAGCGAGTCACCGTCGTTTAGAAGAAACTGGAGGGCCCTTAGTCGCGATATGATGCATAACACTGTGGTTCACCGGTCGACTGTTAAAAATCGGGTGTGAGATGTCAGGGTACCTGCGTAGGATAGTGTCATATCTGCCGGATTGCACTGAGTTAAAAAACTGGGCTAAGGGAGGGTGCTGATACCGCAAACATTGAAGCCCGTGGTGGAATCAATCTGTCTGTTGTGTTTAACGTCCACCAGGAAACCGAAATGGTGTAAGAATCCGGTCCTAGGATCGGAATCGGTAACTTGGCGATGACAAAAACCCACTGGAAAACTCGGTGGAGCCCAAGATCAAGGGTTAAGGACTTTTCCCCACATGTCTGTATATCAGTATGGTCAACCGCCTTGAGAAGGACTGCTGTGGGTTTCCTACTGTCTGGCACCAGAAATGATGGTATAACGCTAACCTCCATTCCGGTGTCCACCAGAAAACGAACACCAGTTGATCGGTCGCTAATGTGGAACAAGCGGTTAAGTTTGGAAGAGCCAAGTGTAGTTGCCGCCATTACTGCCTGGCCACGTCGTTTCCCGGAAGATAGCGGGAGTCCCTCCTAAAAGAACAGGGCAATAGGCATTTACGGCCCTTTTCGCCGAATTTACGGTGGTAATAGCATATGGGATCGGTCGCCCGAGTACGACTCGGGTCTCGCGGGCGCTGATGGAAAGCACGCCGAGATAAGCTGGCGTTGCTGCGTGGTTGTAGCTGCAGTTTAGCCATAAGAGCGTTCAGTTATTCGTCCTGTTTTTCTACCCGAGCCTCGAGAGCTGCCACCTCCGAAACAGAAGACGAGGAAGGAGAAGGAGAAAATGAGGAAGAAAAGGGGGAAGAAAAAGAGCTTACTAATGGATGTGTATGTATCTCCTGGGTCACAAATGACAGTGGCGCTGCTACCTCCATTATTCTATCGGCTGAATCCGCCAGCTTCTCGATTGGGGTGGATACTTCACTGGCCGCCAAAACACTACGAGTGACAGGCGGCAGCCTTTGTAAGAAAAGTTGTTTTAAGATGGCCGGCTCCATGGTGTTCTCTCCCAACAGTTGCTATAACTCTCTTAGGAACTGTGACGGTTTCTTATCGCCTAACTCCTCTGAATAAAGCAGCTGATTAATCCGTTGCTGCTGAGAGACGGATGTCCGCTTTACGAGCTCAGACCTAAATGTGGCATATGAATATGTGCCTGATGGTGCTGTAAGCAAATACCGAGTCTGCTGCAAGCTCTCAGGAGGAAGCGCCCCGACAACGTGGGAAATTTTGGTCCTGTCTGCCG
Organism: Eledone cirrhosa; assembly: GCA_964016885.1. Taxonomy (NCBI): domain Eukaryota; kingdom Metazoa; phylum Mollusca; class Cephalopoda; order Octopoda; family Eledonidae; genus Eledone; species Eledone cirrhosa. The sequence goes on along the minus strand of OZ024743.1, from coordinate 353,138,788 downwards.
AAATATGGTGTTTCAAATTGGGCCTCGATGTATCTGAACCTAATGGTAGGATCATGAGGCCAGAATGTCGGTATCCGCAGGGATATTGCTGCTTGTAAGGACGATGATGCTGGTGATTGTTCCATATTGCAACGAAGCTTGGTAAATATCGATTGATCAGAAAGCTGCGTGTTCGAATCACGTCGGGATGTCACCCGATTTAAGCGAAGTTAATAAGTGTTGTTAGAGGTGAAATAACACAAAATAAATGGTTTCGTTTAAATATAAAATTTACTTCACTTCAGTGAATAAAGGAACAAAGAATAAGATTACTACAAATCATAAACGTTATTTTGTTATGTTGAAATAGAGAGTAGCAAGCTAGCGTTCGTTAGTCGTAGCAGCAAGGTAGTAGTCAAAGCCCAGTAACAAGAGTAGGTGACGTTTTCTTTTGGTAATAGAAAATTCTCTCTGTCCCCTGATTTCAGGACAGCCTATTTATATTGACCTATGGCCTTCCGTTATCTTCTCCTTCCTTGGCGTCGTTAAAGCTAGCATCCGGATTCTTCATGTGTTTTTCTCTAAGTATGGTCGAAGGTCGATTTTTATTGGCCAAGTCAATGAGAGGAACCGCGGGAGCATTTCTTTCGCTACAGATCTACTGCAAAGAACATCAAATGAAAGGCTTTCTGAGACAATCAATGTGGAATTAAAGCTCTGTGGAATTAAAGGTCATGGTAAAAAAAATACTTGTCTAAGTGTTTATTTAATTTTTTTAAACCCAGAAAATACAAAGAGTAGGGTGGACTTGTGGCTGTTGAGTTCACAGCAATTGAGCCTCTTGGTTTTTAGCGCTCTTGAGCAGCTTATAACGTGTACTCGTAATTTTACCTTTGTCCATGATTTGTCGAACATTCATTGTATGGGTGAGCAAAACATCTTTGATATTTATTCAAGTCAGCTAAAGAGTTCTAGATATAGCAGCCCAATCGCTCATGAACAACACCTTAAGAATCTTTAAAAAGCACACATTTGAGAACGTAGACTTGAAAACACTATGCCTGAAAAACAAAACAAATAAAATATGTAAATGTTATGATTCAAATGTCTTTGATCAAAGGTCTGCTCAGTCAGAGCTGACAACAATAAAGATCCCTGTTTTACTCCTGCGAGATTTAACCGCAGCTGAAGTAACGTTTGAATAGAAATAAAAGTATTTATTGCTCGAAATATAGCTCAATCGAATCTAAGGATCCAGTCTTTAACAAAATTAGTTGACATAAATAGCAAATGTGTGTGTTTAAATTCTGTTGGAGTCGACTATGTCTTTCATTCTTGCAGTATTCATGAAACAAGCATCAGTAATATTCGGCTGTGTGTGTGAATTGTCATTTATGATTCTCATCTACAAAAGAAATTCATAAAGGCGGGTGCTTGCTTTGGGGAGTAGCTTAAACCAAGAATTCTCCAGTACATCTTCGTAATATCTATGAGAACTTAATATTGAGGTCAGACATTTTGGAGATAGGGAACAGTCGATCCCAGTCAGTAATTGACTAAAACTTTATTTTATCGTCCTCGGAAGGATGAAAGGTCAAGTTGAGCTTCGCAAATTTTGACTCAGATTGTAAAGAGCCGCAATTGATTTTTTCGTAACCAATTTAATCAACCCATTACTTGATTTGAACTTATTTGATCGATTCTGGGAAGGATGAAAGGTTAAGTCAACTTCAATTTCCAACGTAAGAGGATCTAACTGGCATTTTGTGTAGAGCTCTACTGATTCTGTCATAACTACCATCACCACCACCACCACCACCACCACTACCATCACCACATCACCACCATCACCACGATCATATGATGATGAAAGTTTCAACAGTAATAAAAAGAATAACAATAGAACGAATCCGCAAGATAGTGAAAACTATACACTATGTCAAGCAGAGTGGGGCGGATGGCAGGTAGTCTATATTAACAGTTAATATCTGTGAAATTACTTATGCAATCTATAAATAGATTCAATAGGTACAGGTCAGAAGAAGTTCAAGCATTTTAACACTATTTTTACCTCTGAACTGATATGAACAAATTAGTTGTTTGTTTTAAGTTTTCCATTTGTGTGTGAATGTGTGTATGTTGAAATTTATATCTTGTGGTATCTACGTTGTAGTCAGCGGTTCTCTATTTAAAACTAAACAATTCGAGTTCAATGGATTTTTACAATAGCTAGTCTCAAATGTTAATTTCAGATCAAGAGAGTTATTGTACGCAGGTCTCCGTGTTAGAATAGCGGAGCAAAGCTGAGTATTTAGTTTACGCTTGCATAAGCCATGAGTTAAATCAAAAATAAATACAGGTACAATTCTGTTATAACGAATTTTTCAGTATAATGAATTTTTTTTCAATCCCCGGCTACACGCTTGATGTGGGAGGACGATCTCGTTATAAAGAATTTTTCGTTATAACGGAATTTCATGTATAGTGGTTTCTGATATAACCACAAAGCCAGCAATTTGAAAGGGATGGGGAAATCAATTAAATCGACCCCAGTGCGTTACTGGTGCTCTATTTTCTCGACCCCATAAAGATGAAAGGCAAAGCTAACCTCGGTGAGATTTGAACTCAGAACGTAAAAGGCCATAACTCGATGCTGCAAAGCATGGTGTCTGACGCTCTACCGACACTGCCAATCCATTACCATTATATAATGAATATATACATCCCGTCGAGGTTAACTTTGCCTTTCATCCTTACGGGGTCGATAAAATAAAGTACCAGTAATGCACTGGGTATTTGCTGGCCTTATGCCAAAAGTAGAAACAATTATATAATGA
>OZ024743.1:353048703-353135772 GCA_964016885.1 Eledone cirrhosa | reverse complement strand
CCCCTCTCTCTCTCTCTCTCACTCTCTCTCTCCCTCTCTCTCTCTCTCTCTCTCTCTCTATATATATATATATATATATATATATATATATATATATATGTATATATATATATATATATATATATATGTATATATATATATATATATATATATATATATATATATATATATATATATATATATATATATATATATATGTATGTATACACACACACATATATATATATATATATATAAGCAGAAGGGATATTCAATTTGTTGGTAGTTCAACAAATATAAATGTTTATAACTGATTTAGAGCACTCTACAGTTTTCTGGAGTATAATATACAACAATGGTATTAAATAAATGGAAACTATATTTATGAAACCATATTTATTCTATTATATATATTTCAAGAGTACCAAAATTTTGGTACGCTATCATCAGATAAAATACGAAGTGTGTTTTATAAATTTTATCCTTGGATAACTTGAACCGTTAAGGTATATTCTCCTTGGTTATGTCAAAATTTATAAAACACACTTCGTATTTTATCTGATGATAGCGTACCAAAATTTTGGTACTCTTGAAATATATATAATAGAATAAATATGGTTTCATAAATATAGTTTCCATTTATTTAATATCATTGTATATATATATATGAAAACAATCAGGACCCCGACGGCTGAGCTCCGGCCGTTTCGACAGCGAGAACTAAATAGGCGGTATTCGAACGGCAGGAAGCTAGCTATTTAGTTCGGATCTAGCTGTCGAAACGGCCGGAGCTCAGCCGTCGGGGCCCTGAATATTTCTACTACCCCAAGTATCGAGTACTCTGGTGGGTTATGGTCCACTTGGTATTTTACCACACCTTATCTGATATATATATATATATATATATATATATATATATATATATATATATATATACATATATATATATATATATATATATATAAGTATAAGTATGTACACGTACATACATATATGTATACAGACGTACAGTAGTATGTATATATATATACATACATGCACACATATATATGTACGTATGGATTTACCGAATATTTATTATAATGCTCGGTGTGTTTGTAAACAAACATCCCGTATTAAGCCGTAGTGCCTAGCAACCACCGTTGCTCGTTTGTTCAACACTGACAAAGGAACGCTGTACTAGTTTCAAGCTTATTAGCTATCGTCAGCAACGTATACCTTCCTGCCAGATTGTTGAACGTATATACTTACCTTATGCATATTAACGACTGAGTAGCCCAATTTGCATATCGAGTGGGTTAATCGGCCGGGGTACCGAAAACGATAAACGGAAAAAATGAAACGAAATTTCATTTCCCACTCTTAGTAGGGCTGTTACTTAAATATAAGTATGTACACGTACATAGACGTACAGTAGTATATATATATATACACATACATGCACACTACGGCTTAATACGGGATGTTTGTTTACAAACACACCGAGCATTATAATAAATGTTTGGTGAATCCATACGTACATATATATATATGTGTACATTAACCCACTCGATATGCAAATTGGGCTACTCAGCCGTTAATATGCATAAGGTAAGTATATACGTTCAACAATCTGGCAGGAAGGTATACGTTGCTGACGATAGCTAATAAGCTTGAAACTAGTACAGCGTTCCTTTGTCAGTGTTGAACAAATGAGCAACGGTGGTTGCTAGACACTCATTACCACCTGATTCTGTTACCCGGAGATTTACCCATCTGCATTGTTGAGGCTTCCAAAACAACCAATTTTATTATTCCACAATGCTTCAAGCAAACTTCAGCACTCTCATATATATATATATATATATATATATATATATATATATATATATATGAAAGAGTCGTGACCCCGGCGGGTAGTTTTAGGACTAGCTGTTGAAACGGCAAGAGCTCAGCCGACTCTTTCATTTTACCACACTCTACTATATATATATAAGTTTATCCCGGGTTCAGTCGGAGGTAACCACAGTAAGTAAGGTACTCAATATAAAGCAGAGTATAAATATTTAATATAGAAATGGCTTCTACAGAACTGGAACTGTTTCATTCGGGAGAAATCATCAGGAAGCCGACTGTCCAAGTAGTATGGCATGGAGACATCGGGGTCGAGTTTGGTCAGCATGGTTTCTTGGTGATGGTTAAGAGGGGCAAAGTGAGTGCTAAAAGATAAGTTTATCCCGGGTTCAATCGGGCGTAACCACTTGGACAGTCGGCTTCCTGGTGATTTCCCTCGAATGAAACAGTTCTAGTCCTGTAGAAGCCATTTCTATATTAAATATATATATATATATATATATATATATATATATATATATATATATATATATATATATATATATACACAGTTCAAGAGTAATCAATCTTAAAGAGAGAGATGGAGATAGGAGAGGAGATAGGAGAGGAGATAGGAGAGGAGAGATTGGTGAATTAGTTAGAAGCCAAAGCGTAAAGGCATGTGCTCAATGTGCAATATGAAGTGGAAGGCAGTTAGGTGGCTAGGTTCATTCAGAGGTTAGGTGTACAGAGCTGGAAATATTCATTAGTTAAGCAAAACAAGACCACAGATTTCACAAGGAAGACATTATTAAAATATTGTCAACATATTTTAGTTTGATGTAAGGAATGTAGAGAATAATAATAATAATATTAATAATAATAATGTCCGTTTACAATTGTTTCGCTACTCCATATAATATTTCTGGATCAAATGATTATATATCATTATTGATCTGGTTCAGTTGAAAATAATTAACATAGGTAGACCTAGAGCAGCACATCGGAACTTCAAAAGGAATATAAATTAAAATAAGGAAAGAATGTTACATAAATGTAATGTTCCATATGTTGGTATTTCACTATGGCGTCCTGGGTATATCAATTGTCTGCCATAGTGGAGCAGTATTCTTCTGTCGAGGCTGCATTGTGTGAGATCTGCCTATGGGTCTTTTGAAGTTCCGATGAGCTGCTCTAGTTCTACCTATGTTAATTATTTTCAACTGAACCAGATCAATAATGATATATAATCATTTAATCCAGAAATATTATATGGAGTAGCGAAACAATTGTAAACGGACATTATCATTTACTCTTTTACTCTTTTACCTGTTTCAGCCATCCGGCTGAGGCCATGCTGGGGCACCGCCCTTGGAATTTATTAATATTATTATTATTATTATCTACATTCCTTACATCAAACTAAAATATGTTGACAATCTTTTAATAATGTCTTCCTTGTGAAATCTGTGGTCTTGTTTGGCTTAACTAATGAATATATATATATATATATATATATATATATATATATATGTGTGTGTGTGTGTGTGTGTGTGTGTGTGTGTGTGTGTGTGTGTGTGTGTGTGTGAGAGTGTGAGTGCGTGTGTATGTGTGTCTGTGTGTCTGCAGTGCGAAGGTCGGGAAGACGAGAAAAAACTTGTGGAATCAATTTGAGACGGTATGGCTCACCGCCGGGACACTACCTCATTTTCTTTCTTTTCTTAGTCTCGTCTACTCTTATATTTCTTCTTTTCTTTCTCATTGCATCTTCCGAAGAAGAACCAACGTTCGAAATGTTATGACACTTTTCATACTATATCAAGCGTTAAATTAATATATATCATCATTTTACTGTATTGTTCTCACGTGTTTGCACTTTCACATGTTTCGCACATGTGTATGTATGTATGTATGTATATATATATATATATATATATATATAAATATATATATAAATGTGTGTATGTATGTATGTTTGTATATTTGTATGTATGTATGTATGTGCGTGTGTGTGGTAGCGTGTGTGCGGGAGTAATAGCCTGATTTTCATTCAAGAAAGTTTAGAGCAGTAAAATATTTAAAACTAGAAAAATGATTTATAATCTGAAAACCAAACAGTTGAAGTTAGAATTAGAGCGCGTAAAATCCAGGTGACATTTGAGAAGAAACCTTACATAACATGTAATACAGATGTATATAGGAACTTAATACTCTATACACAGCGCAAATGATGTATACATGGTGAAGTGGGAGATCTGGCAGATTGACAAAGAACCAGAATAGATGTAGTGAAATAGACAGCAGTCGCCACACATATGAAGTGAAATCCTTCAACTTCTCAAATGATTTACTAAATATAGTTGCTTTTATTATCTAGTTACAAATGAGGGTGTTGGGTTGATACAATTGGTAATAGATCGGACAAAAGACCTTGGGTATTTGTTTCGGTTCTGAGCTCAAATCCCGCTGAGGTCAACTTTACTTTTCATCTTTCTAGGGTCGATATAAAATAAAGTACCAGTCACATACTGGTGTCGATATAATCAACTGTTTCCTACCCTCAAAATTCTGGCCGTGAACCTGTGTACAAAATTGTTATTTTGGCTTCAAATCAAATCTGATCAAACAAATCTTGAATCAAAGGCGTTCCGCTCGTGAATCCCGTCATTTAGTATACTTAAATATACATTCTCTTCCTTTCAGGCACAGATAAACATCAATCGACCAGCACCGCTTGTAGAAATTTCCTCTTCGTTTCATGTACAGGTAAACGATAGATCTGGAGACATTCTAGAAATGATAGAGTGGAAGCGAGATGTGTGCTGTGTAGAAATAAATGAGATGGAAATTGCAAGTTTTCTTAATAATGAAAATTAAAAGTTTGGTAAGATAAAAACAGAAAAGGCTGTGTATAAGGGGTGTTTTCAACAGTGACTATGTGTGTATGTGCGTGTGTGTGGACAAGAACGTGCGAACTTTATATCATATTTGTTTTTGAGGAGCATAATGTAGAGATGCTTTCTGCCTCAAATTATCCGGTGGTCAAGTTATATACAGATTATTCCAGTGACATACAAATTACTTTATTTTTTTTAAGTGTAGCGATTTTTCCTATTTAAAATAGCATCAAGTCAAATTACGAGTTAAAAGAAACCCGTGAAGATCAAAAAGGCAAAGAAATTAAAGCTAATTGTTAAATTAGAACATAGCATCTCAGTAACAAGGTGTTTGTGAAATTTACTGTGTAAAAAATGTGTTCTATATATGCAAACAAAAGACCAACTTTGTAAAATACATGACAATATGGCAAGGTAAAAAGAAGAGTTTGTGGTATTTCTTTATGAGTCTCGAGTTGAAATATTCATATGAAACTCTTGGAAATCACATGGAATGTATTGTTAATGCGTAGTTGTAGTAAACATGAAAACCTCTAGCTGTATAGACCTGGAAAATCTCTAGTGAATATGTGAATGCGAATACTTCACAATTTAAAACTTATAAATTTGAGGGCTTTATCTTATTACATGCTTACTATACCGATGAAGCTGGCTTGATATACCGTCATATTCCTAGAAATCCGCTGGTCGACTAATATTAACACAACTTCAGTTATTTAGTCAGTTGAACAGAGATTAATTCTAGTCCCCAAGCAATATAAAAGGAATTTTTTGAAAGAGATGATGGTTGAATTGGAAGATGAAAAAGATGCAAGGAAGCGGAGTGGGGACACAATTGTTTGATAAGAGATAAAGAAAAAATTACTTTGGTCAATGCTTGGGAGACGTTGTATGACATTTTGAAGGATTAAAGGCAAATTACTTTGAGCTAACTTTTGTAAATGATGGCAACTGAGAAACAAGTGAAGATGATGTTCGGAGATGGCTTAAATGACCAAAGTTATTCTGTCTATTAAATCTTTACTGAGTAAAAGGTTATGGACGAGGCTGTGTATAGCAAGGCAAAAAAAAAAAAAAAAAAAAGAGAAAACATTAAGAAAGAAGCTAATACTGTCTGAAATAAGGAATCTCAAGGGTATCACCATTCATTTCATAAGTACATCCGATCCTGAAATTGTCTCTGACTATGAATATTTTCTACAACTCGAGTGGCCATAATTAAGAAACAATATTAGTGACAAGCGACTGTAACTGGATGTCTTCTTTAAGCCAATTTCACCGACTCCCACTCTTGTTTCACTTCTAACAGCCTATACACCACAAACAGACAGCACTAGTTGTCTGAGGATTCTTCAGCTCTATCTTCAACTACTAAATAAAAAGGACTATCTTACCACAATTAAACCCCAACATCTTCAACTACAGAGTCTTAAAGGTAAGTAAATATTATTCAATTATAATAGTTTATTAGCAGTATCGGTAGAGGGTCGGACGCCATGCTTTGACGCATAGAGTTACGCCCTTTGCCATTCTGAGTTCAAATCCCGCCGAGGTTAACTTTGCCTTTCATCCTTATGGGGTCGATAAAATAAAGTACCAGTAATACACTGGGTAATTACTGGCCTTGTGCCAAAAGTAGAAACAATTATAATAGAATAATTTTATATTATGAAATAGTTTACATTGTATTGAAGGTAATTTTAGATTAAAAACAATAAAAATGGCCCCTGGGTTTCCTTCAGTTTAATGGACTTTCTTTCTATTTGTCCTTTACATCGATCCTTCACCGTAATTCATTTCCTGTGTATTTGGGCGACAGTTTACCCTTAAACTAAGTTTGGCTCCAAATTTGAGGTAGAGATATGAGCGAGCAGCACATCCAAAGTAATTCGGAGGATTGTATGGCACAAGATTCTGATTACAGTGGAGTCAAAATATATGTATCGGTAATATCACAGAGGAAAGTGGCGTGGAAGACATTGGATGTTTGGTGCTGCAGAACGGAATTCGAGCAAATTCGTTGGCATCAAACATTTTACTCACTATATTACAATCTATTCTACCTGGTATGTCATCATTAGTGGTAGGGCTTCATATGTCAGATTAAGTATTGCATTTATATACTCACAAAGCTGTTAATTATTCACTTAATTTCGCGAATACGAACGACAACAGTGTTTATAAGCAATCTATTGCAGGGTGTTATATATATATATATATATATATATATATATATATATATATATATATATAAAGAAGAAGTTTATGAAACGGAAATGCGGGTATAAAGAATTTATTAGGTAACAATTGTTTCTATAGTGTATGGGTTACCTATACCTCGCTATTTGTATAATATAAAAATATTATCATAAATCGTAGGTACACTGTAAGAAAACACACCATGTCGTCAGACCTTAGTGGTAGAATGATATGAAAATATTTTATACACTAGATATAAGAGAAAGAAGGAGGTAGGAAGGGAAGAGGAAGAGGGAAGCGAGTAAGGGGGAGGGAGTCTTAGGATTTAAGACTGTCAGAGTAGTAGAGATTGTAAGGAAAAAATGTTTTGGCAGCAGTTAGCTTAATGAGGCGTGTTAGGGTTGGCGGGGGAAGTAAATTCTTCTAGTGGTGTTGTTTGGACAAAATTTAGTTAAAGGGGTCAAAGTAGTACAGAATTACAGACAAGTTATTGGGGCTATTATAGTAGCAGGTTATTTCTAAAGGGGTCCAAAAAACAGTGTTTAGTACTATTATTATAGAAAGCCATATCGTGTGTATAAACATATAAAACAAAAATTTGCAAACGGTGGTGTAAAAAGGTAACATTACATGCATTTAAAAAAGAAAAAGTCGTTTTCAAACGATGGTTACAGTAAAGTGAACGTTCAATTTTGCTGTTCAAGAGTTTGTTTTCCGACGTTAAAATGCAGTATATCTCCATATTGCATAATTTACAGAATCCATGATTTTGCTTATATGCAGGCCCAACTTAAATAATTTGCCAATCAAGGGAGAATGTTTGATTGTTCCTCCGAAGCTGCCAGGCTTTATCGGCGAGGGTTGTTACGGAGCGCATTTTAATAATGGAATGGGGATGGTTCGATTTTACATTAACGTACTTGAGATTTTCATTAAGTTTGTGAAATGGCTTTATATTACCGTTATTAAGGTTGAAGGTGACATCCAAGAAGTTGACCACCTTAAGATTGTGTTCGAAGGTAATATTAAGCCCTAGTTCTAAGAAAAGTTTCCTAATGTTTTTACGTCGCCTTTCTAGGTTTTGTTTGTTCATATTCTTGACTAATAGAAGTGCATCATCGCGGTAGATTCCACCGTGGAGGTCAGTAAATTCGCTCTGGAGTCTGTGGGCTATATAGATCCCAACCAGATCCGTAACCTCCGCCGAATCATTAGAACCCATCGTAATGTCAAATTCCGAGGGTCTATCTCTGCGGACCCAATAACTATTTTCAAAATGAACTACTGTGCGTCTAGCTTCAAGTATAATATTAATTTCCTCGTTTGTGAGGTCCGAGTTAGCCTTAGCGAATACAAATAGTGAGGTATAGGTAACCCATACACTATAGAAACAATTGTTACCTAATACATTCTTTATACCCCATTTCCGTTTCATAAACTTCTTCTTCATATTTTCTCCGGATTTTAAAACACACTTTATTATACGTTGAGCAATCTCCGACGTCGGTTGACTCCATCCAATACGACTACTTAGTAACATTGGAATACAGATTTATATATATATATATATAACACCCTGCAATATTTATATATATATATATATATATATATATATATATATATATATATATATATATATATATATATATATATATATATACATATATATATATATATATATATATATATATATATATATATATATATATATATATATATAACACCCTGCAATATTTATTTATTTATATATATATATATATATATATATATATATATATATATATATATATAAATCAGGAAAGAAGGTTGACATGGTTTGCTATACAAAAAAGGTTTTTAATCTCATAGCTGACAATTGTTTCTCTGAACTGGTAGGTCTAGAGATCGCTATTCGCTTATTTTCACGTTACTCGTTGAGTCAAACCAAACGTTACTTGTTGAGTCAAACCAAGCCAAGCGTTAATATCATCCACTACCTGGAATACCATAACTGGACTATACCTAAGTGGACTGCATTTAACTATTATTTGTTCCCCCGTATATATATATATATATATATATATATATATATATATATATATATATATATATATATGTGTGTGTGTGTGTGTGTGTGTGTGTGTGTGTGTGTGTGTGGAATTTTGTATTTCTAAAAAAGCAAGGGGGACAATCGTCGATACATTTCGAACTTAACTAGTTCTCATCAGGACGACCCCATCCACTCTTGCGGCTGCTGGACTTGAAAAGAGTCGAGAATATATTGTTTTCCCGTCTATGTAAATGAGTTGATTAATCTCATTTGCATATGATGCTGCATAAGTTGGCTCAACTTATAATAGAATAGAATTAGGATTTAGCTTCATGTTATATACAGATATGTATTAGAATTTCGTATTTCTAAAGAAACATGGTATGTTTATAGATAAACATTTAGAAAGCCGTAGTTATGCAAAAAACACAGTGGCTATCGTCCTCTGGCGGTGTCCAGCAGAAGCAAGGGTGACAATCGTAGATGCATTTCGAACTTAATTGGTTCTCATCAGGACGATTCCTCTCGCTCTTGCGACTGCTGGACTTGAAAACAGTCGAGAATATATAAACATAGTGTGTTTCTTTAGAAATACGAAATGCCAATACATATCTGTATACAGCTATGTCTGAAGCTAAATCTTAATTCTTTCTACCCCCCCTCTCTCTCTCTCTCTCTCTCTCTCTCTCTCTCTCTATATATATATATATATATATATATATATATATATATATATATATATATATATATATATGTAGAGAGAATCAAAATGTTGGAAGATTACGGATTTCTATGCATAAAGAAAGATTTGAACAAAGCACCTAATTTGTTTTTATTTATTATATATACATCCGGGGTATATAGTACCCAACGAAATAGAATAGCTTTTGTACTCGACCGGTTTCAGGCCCATCAACTTACCGTCTGTGTCCCGGAAGATCGACCTTACCTCGAGATCCAGGCCTTTCTTAAATAGCACTGCTACCCCACCTCCCATTCTCGGCCGACTAAGAGATGCGAAGATCTGACAGTCGTCGAAACTGAGAGCTAGTGCGTGCGTGTCAGAAATCCTGGTCTCGTTGACGGCAATCACATCCTTATCTAGGGACCCGATGTCGTTGAGCAGGTGACCCTGTTGCCTGGACGATCCCAGGCCACGAACAGGATTGCTATATTGGCAGGCTAAAGGAGAGGGAAGAAAGGTTTACTTACATCCCGGGGGCTTGTGGAGGTCAGGTGGTTCGACCTCTATTGCTTGTGGGGTTTCCATTGGGAACCCCTTTAAAAGCCTACTCGAGGCTTTCACATTAGGGGTCCCCACGTCGTCGGGAAAGTTCTCCCTAATGTTTTTGTAAGTTTTTATTAGCATCCGCACCATCAGCAGTGTTTGGGGTTCTTTGAAGGTGCAAGTGCCAAATATCTCTCCCTTTTTCTCAATGTCTTGTCTTCGTGTTACAAGGGCCATGAGTTTTTTGTTGGTCCTTCTTGGTAACACGAAATTGGATGTGTCTGTCATTTGTTGGTGTCTGCGTATGTTTTCTTTTGTTAGGCATGATTTGTGGTTGTGTCGGTGTTGTTGACGGTTGTGGTGTTGGTCTTGGTGTTGTTGTGGGTGTGTTTTTTGTGCTTGTTGGTGTGTGTGGAGCTGGATTTTTCTTTTTCTTTTTTTTGTTGCTTTTTGGGGTTCCCCCTCATCTTCACTTGGAGATGTGGAGAAACTGGTGTCTGTGGACTTTGTGTCAGAGGGGAATTGGAGTGTGTTTATGGGTGTGTCTGTGTTTGAAAGAGGGGGAGAGGGAGAGCTTGTTTGGGCGACTCCCTAGGTGGTTTTAAAGATCTCTGCTTGTGTTGTTGCTACTGCTGGTGCTGTTTCCTTGAATATTGCTGTTGTTGGTGCTGATGTTGTTTTTTGTCCCGGCACAGGTGCTGGCAGCAATGGAGGTTTTCGACCCCTTGCAATTTTTATCGGAAGGCAGAAGGCTCGCAAGTGAATGTTTGCTCTCAACGTTTAAACCGCCGCCACACGACAGCAGACTCAAAGTTGGGGAGCGTGGGTTCGTCATATTTTTTTTTTTTTTTTACGATAATTAAAAAAAAAAAGTTCAAATATCTGAGCCCAAAGGCCCAAATATTACGGGATCGCCTTAACACAGGGTAATGTGTGACACCTTATTAACCGTTTGTAAAAAAAATATAACAATGAGGGCAATGTAAATACTTGAAAATTAACAAAACTTACGGAGCGATACTTACACACGTCTTGACAGACCAAAGAACAAATATGATAGTAATAATAATATTTAATAATTTAAAAGCAGAATGCAGATAAATCAATATTAATGCTGTATAAAACGTAATGTTACCTCTATAACCCCTTCCTTTTCGCACTGAAACATATAAGCTGGCAACAACAACCACAACAATAATTTCATCGTTAACCACATAGAAAGCTAAAACTAAGCTAGAATATACAAAATAAAAATGCTTGTATCAACCTATAAGGTAGATTTATTAAATGTTTTTTTTTTCTTAGATAAAGTATATATAACATCATTTTTCAATAAGGATTTCATTTTATTTTTGTTCACAAGGCAAAATTCCTTTTACGAGGAGAGCTATAGAGTGATTGCTTGCTTATCCCCAGTTTCTGTAATACTAAGCAGATGAGAAGTAAGAATCCACTTGGATGAGATGCTACTATATTTCCGTATGCAAAGGAATTACTCATCAGTTTTAGAGAGTTAACATTCTTAGAATTGCACGAGTCATCGAGGGAGACTCTGTACCAGCGGTCGCCCCTCGGTGGTCCGAGAGAAAATTTCGGTGGTCCGCAGAAAAATGTGGACATTATTGGTAGTTTTTATATTTTATTAATAATGGTTTCTGATTTAGGCACAAGGCCAGCAATTTTGGGGGAGCGAAAGTCGACTAAATCGACCCAAGTGCATGACTGGTACTTTATTTATCGACCCTGTAAGGATGAAAGGTAAAGTTAACCTCGGCGGTATTTGAACTCAGACTGTAAAGAGCCGTAACTCTATGCTGAAAAGTATCTACCGATACTGCCAATCCATTATTTTATTAATAATTGTTTTTACTTTTGGCACAAGGCCAGCAATTACCCAGTGTATTACTGGTACTTTATTTTATCGACCCCGTAATGATGAAAGGCAAAGTTAACCTCGGCGGGATTTGAACTCAGATTGGAAAGGGCCGTAACTCTATGCTAAAACAAAAATAATATTCGGTTAAAATATAATTTATAACCCCATAAAAAATGTTTCTCCTCAGTAAAGAACTAACATCCACGAAAGAATTTGACACATATGTATCATCTATCGACAATATGACACACGTACGTTTCAGTATTGTTTCGACCATTGACCATTAATTCATATTAGTGGTTCGCGAGATTAAAAAAAGTATATATTGAGTTAGGAACTCAAAAATAATATTCGGTTAAAATATAATTTATAACCCCATAAATAAATAGCTCTAAGAAAGAGATATTTCCGAGCCGTATATTATAATTGAATATAAAAGAAAAACGAACACAGATATATACATATATGTGTTCAAATCGTAAGGGACCAGATTCGCTAAGGTGAAAAGAATACTAACTATAGACAATAGGGTTTGCTTGTCTCAATTTAAGAAAAAATCAATAAAATAAATACAAACCGGAATTGTGGTAACTACCAATCACCCAGATAACTTGGTGTTGTTTCGCAAAATTAATTGTGAATAGAAATACCAATTTATGCTCATCAGTGGCTGATAAATTAGTATCCTAGACACTTCTAAGTATATTAAGAAACTAAACAGTGTGCTATATATAATATTAGCGCACATGGCATCTCAGCGCGTCTCACAAACTTACACCACTAAAAATAGCAGCCAGATTTATTCGACATTTGAAATAGCTCAACAAATTAACGGAGCTGAATATATCAAAGGTATATATTGAGTTAGGAACTCAAAATAGTCTCTTACAACATAATAGCTCTAAGAAAGAGATATTTCCGAGCCGCATATTATAATTGAATATAAAAGAAAAACGAACACAGACATATACATATATGTGTTCAAATCGAGCAAACCCAATTGTCTATAGTTAGTATTCTTTTCACCTTAGCGAATCTGGTCCCTTACGATTTGAACACATATATGTATATGTCTGTGTTCGTTTTTCTTTTATATTCAATTATAATATATATATATATATATATATATATATATATATATATATATATATATATATATATATATATATATATATATATATATATATATATATATATATATATATATATATATTGTTATACTTTGGGAGGGTCATGTTGCCAATAAGAAACACACGCACCAGTTGCATTCACTTCAATTTATTATATATTTATAAATTTATAAATTTACAAATCTACAAACCTATAAATTATAAATTTCTGGTTGGTTGGTTGGTTCCACAACCAGATAGTTGGCACATGCGCAAACTGAGCACACAACACACACACAGAAACAAAATGGCGTAGGATAGAAGAAAGAAAAGGCACAGAAACGAAGAAAGGAATCCCCAGTCACTGAAGAGGTCACAGAGTGTGTGACGAAAGGACTATGACTATATATATAAACAACTATCTGGTTGTGGAACCAACCAACCAACCAGAAATTTATAATTTATAGGTTTGTAGATTTGTAAATTTATAAATTTATAAATATATAATAAATTGAAGTGAATGCAACTGGTGCGTGTGTTTCTTATTGGCAACATGACCCTCCCAAAGTATAACAATATCGGTTTCAACACACGATTTCAGATAAAGAATCTTGCTAAACAAATTCAGAAACGAAATATATATATATATATATATATATATATATGAAGGATTCGGGACTCCGACAGCTGAGCTCCTGCCGTTTCAACAGCTACCAATGTTGAATATATATATAGAAAGCTCAAATGTATGTAGAATTATACATGATCATATACAATTGCCAAATAGTTTCAGAATTAGCTCAAAGTGATTATATATTATTGGTCTGAAGAAAAGTTAGATTTGTTAGGGAGAAAAAGTTGGAAAGGCAAACATAAACACAGACCAAATATAATCAAATATATAGATGGAAAAATTAGCTTTCAAATCTAGATATTTGATTATATATATATATATATATATATATATATATATATATATATATATTTATATATAGCCTGGTTTAATTGGTTTTTTGTATGGTTGATTATGCTAATTGTGAGAAGAAATTGAGTATATATCTTATCAAATGATTCTAAAGACATAATTTATAGTATATTGCTCTGATTATTTAATTTATTAATTCATCATTGAGCCACATCGTGAATGGTTGCCAAAAAACATATCTATGACTTTGTCTAGTTTGTGTATATGTAAATCTTTATATTTGATAATCTTCCATAAGGTTGAGATGCAATTTAGGCAATATTAGGCTGCGCTTTCTAGCAACCAGTCTACTGGCCGTAAGGCACCAATCACATTCTTTCTGACTTGACCACTGCCACGTCACAGTTCTTAACCATTTTGAATTCGTTTCTGGCGGGGATCATTTAAGAAAAATCTTTGTCCAAGTGAGTTTGTTTCCTGATGAGTTCGAAGCTCGAGAATTTATCCTTGATAGGATATTTCCGAAAGCGAACGAAACCCTAAAGGGTAGAAACGTAATTCTGGTATGTGTATATGCATTTTTTCTTCTAACTTTTTATTTTATACCTAATTGTGTATGGTTGACGATATATTTAATCGATTTCCACGTGCTATTGAAATGCTGGGTAAATATTCTATGGCTGTTGATCGCAAATAAAGGGCTATCGTTTATTTATCTATTATTTCTTCATAGGTGCCTTTTAATCTTATAGCCTGGTTTAATTGGTTTTTTGTGTGGTTGATAATGCTAATTGTGAGAAGAAATTGAGTATATATCTTATCAAATGATTCTAAGGACATAATTTATAGTGTGTGTGTATATATATATATATATATATATATATATATATATATATATATATATATATATATATATATATATATATATATATATATTAAAATAAAGATCCGAAGGCATGGTATAAATTTCCAATCATTTTAATCACGACACATGTTTCAATAACAGATAAATCGATCGTGTAGCCATGATCGATTATCACTGATCTCGTCAGGTGAAAATGAATTATCTTCAAATCCTTGATATGAGGGAGAAAATTAACGGTGTTCACTCACAGAGTTTAGTCCCTCATATGAAGATCAAGCAGTCAAAACACGGCGACTGCTATCGTCCTCAGTTAGGGTCATAAAACTATCAAGTCTCTATCTCCCAATAGCTGTAAAATACGCTGGACATCAATAAAATCTGTAGAATTACAGTCGGTCACAGTTAATGTGAGTGGGTACACACACACTCACACACACATGACGCGAGGTCAAAGAAAAAAAATATATATACATATACCAACACAGCATAAAATCTGTAGAACTATAGACGGTCACAGTTAGTGTGAGTGAGTACACACACAATCACACACACCGACAGAACCTGATGTATAAGATGTATACAGCCTGCCTCAACCTATTCCTCCAAGATCACTGTGAAAATAATAACATCATCCCAGATGAACAAGCAGCTGGAAAGAAAAGGGTTTGAGGATGTGCTGAACTACTCCTAATCAACAAAACTGCGATGTTGGAGGTGCGAAAACTTAGGAGGAATATGACTACAGTCTGGCTGGACTACAAGAAAGCTTTCGATTCTGTTCCCCACTCTTGGATGATAGAGGCCCTCCAACTTGCTAAAGTCCCAGACATTATTGTCAGAGCCATAGAGAGGCTGTCTTCTTCTTGGGCTACTATCCTAAGGTTAAAGACAGAGAGGGAGGACTCTATTTTCACTGATAAAATAAAATATTGTAGGGGTATATTTCAGGGGGACAGTCTCTCTGTGATATTGTTCATCTTGTCCTTAAACACCTTGTCCTTTCTGCTCAAGAAATGTGAGGGATACATCATTGGCTCACAGGAGGACAGAAATACGAACCTAACCAATAACTTCTTTGTGGACGATCTGAAACTCTATGCTAAGAACATGGATGGGATGAAGAAAAATCTTGACCTGGTTACAACGTTCTCAAAGGATATAGGAATGGAGTTTGGCCAAGATAAATGCTCATACATCACTGTAAAGCGGGGAAAAACAACAACCCAATCTAGCAACATTGTCATCAATGAAACGTAAGCAGGGAGGCAGAGGCATAACATCAGTCCAGACAACATTTGAATGTCGCATCATATCTCTCCGACAACATCTACGAACCTCGAAGCGTAGGAGCCCGCTTCTCGAGCAAGTCTATCTGCATGAAACAGATAAGATCATAAGAGTTGGGAAGGAACTCCTTGAGAGATATTCCCTGTGTGATAATCAAAAACTCACACCCAGGGATGTCGCTCAGCAGTATCTTAGTGAATCCATGGATGAAAAACTGCATGCCTATCAGCAAAAAATCATGCATGGATATGTTGCCAGGAAGCTCCTGAGTGAGAGTAATATAGATAAGGAAAGTAGTCTATCTTGGACCAACAACCGCTATATTGGCTCCCACTTTGAAGGATACGCTTTTGCAATCCAAGAACAGAAGATTAGCACGAAATACCTGATTCACAAAAGAGATAGGGATGCAGGGAAAACACCTAGATGTGCAGATTCTGCAGAACTAACATCGAGGATATTACCCATGTCATCAGCAGCTGTCCAAAGATGTCATCGCGGTACTATCTACCTATGAGGCATGATGTAGTGGCCAAAATACTGTACAATGCAGTTCGTAAAAAAGATAGCCCCGATAATAAACACATTAAAAGCTACAACAATGTGGAAGACATCCATGTACATAATATGAAAGAGTACTGGTGGAATGTTCCAGTAAAAACTCCAATAAAATGCAGGCATAACAGATCAGATATTATGATATGGGACAGGGAGAAGAAAACATGCACAGTAGTGGAAATTAGCTGCCCAGCAGATGCCAATATAATATCAAAGATTAGTGAAAAGGAGAATATTTATGCAGAACTGATGAGAAATCTGCAGATACTCCACCCTGATTACACCTTCAGATTTATGCCTGTGATTATTGGGGCACTAGGATATGTTAGTAACTGCCTCAATACAAATCTTGAGAAGCTAGGCTTCACAGGAACAGAAAGAACACAACTAGTTAGGAAACTACAAGTACAATCCATTAATGGAACAGTAAAAATATGTAAAACATTCCAAAAATGTTGCATCTAATAACTGCATATACACATGTACAGATACAAAGCATATACACATGCACACATACAACTCAAAACATACACATCCACACATACAATAACATCCATATCTACACATGCATACATACATATCTACCTAGTTGGTGTTGTGTAAATTCCAATGAGAGAGTCTTGTGTTTATGTTAGAAACCGACTCTCCCTCTATTGGTAAAACTTTGTGAAATTATAAAACCAGAAGAACATACATACATACATACATACATACACACATACATAACTTTCGGGATAGGAAAGCATCAGAGAAAGACTTGATTGTCGACTACTGGCACAAATACTGACTTTCTATCGGCGATATCTTATTGACCTTTACCAACAAGCTTTCATTTGGTATACAAATATAACAAGTTGGCTGACATTAGCAGAAACAAGTCTGAAAACAAAGCCACTAACATGGCGAAGAACTACAGACCCACTGCATGACAAAATTTAATGTATGGATTTGTGTGATAGTAACAGTACCATCCCAACCGAAGAAATAGCTGCGAAGAAAGCAGATTGAAGATATACTGATCACTTGTTACTCAACAAAACTACGGTGTCAAATATGTAACGGCTTAGAAAAAAGAATTAGTTGCTGCCTGGCTGGGCTACAAGAATATATTCTATTTTGTTCCCCACTCGTAGATGTTAGAGACCCTTCGACACACTAAAGTTGCAGACCATAAACAGGAGCATAGATGATCTGGCCACTATCCTGAAATTAAATACAGTCAGGATAAAATATCATAGGGGGTATAGTTCAAAGAAAGCAGCCTCTCTATAAAGCTGTTTATACTTCCAATGAATCTCGTTTTTTAATGTTGAAAAAACCTTGAAATATACGTAATTGACTCGTAGGAAGACAGAAAAACCAACCCGATTTATAACTTCTGAAGATGGGATCTAGGTTAGTGATGTTAAAATCCGAAAACTATTTACCACCGCCAGACATTTTCGCATCAATTGTGATTCTGATCTGCTCTATCTATAATGAAAAGAAAATGCAAAGATTTAACATCTGTTGAAACAGCATTTGAATGTTATATCATATCCCTTCGGTAACATATATCATCTATAGAAATGCATCTACGAAGAATCAACTTTGTATGCATGAGGCAAATAGCATAATAAAATTTAGAAAAATAAAACTCGGAAAGTATTTTCTGACCAATGAGCAGAAATACAAGGAAGTTTCATAGATCTGAAGTGAAGCGAAGTTAGTAAGTGTTATTAGAGGTGAAATAACACGACAAAATAAATAGTTTCGTCTAAATTTACTTCACTTCAATGAATAAAGGAACAAAGAATAAGATTACTACAAATCATAAAGGTTGACGATGTTTTTGCAGTTATTTTCTTATGTTGAAATAGAGAGTAGCAAGAGATAGTTTGTTAGTCGTAGCAGCAAGGTAGTAGTCAAAGCCCAGTGACAAGAGTAGGTGACGTTTTCTTTTGGTAATAGAAAATTCTCTCTGTCCCCTGATTTCAGGACAGCCTATTTATATTGACCTATGGCCTCCCGTTATCTTCTCCTTCCTTGGCGTCGTTAAAGCTAGCAACCGGATTCTTTATGTGTTTTTCTCTATGTATGGTCGAAGGTCGATTTTTATTGGCCAAGTCAGTGAGAGGAACCGCGGGAGAATTTCTTACGCTACATTAGTTCTACACCTAGATCGAAATAGGAGTAGCGATCGATAATCGAAAAGTTACCTAAAAAAAGGGAAAGACAAACAAACAAAAAATAACAAAAAAATAACGTAAAAATGATAAGATAAATAAATAATTAAATGATAATGAACAAATTATAGATGAGATGAGGAATGTTACTTGACATATTGGACATAGCGAGATGGCCAGTACACACGTTGACCGGGTCTAGTGCTTGTTGTTGGCATAGAGTTCGGATTGCCGGTGGATGGGAGCACTGATGTTGGGTTAACTTGGTCTGATGGTGAGGGTTCAACCAAATCCACATGAGCTTTTTTAGCCGGTCGGCACTGACAGCATCCCTCTTTCCATTAATGTCCAAAATGAAATGCTTGGGTGTCTTTTTGAGTATTTGGTAGGGCCCCGAGTATGGTGGTTTCAAAGGAGCCCTGATAGTGTCCTTTCTGACAAAAGCGTGTGTTCATTGCTGTATGTCAGATGGAACTTGCGTAGAGATGCTTTGAGGGCGAGGAGCAACGAATGGCAGGTTTGCCATGTAGGTCTGCAGGCGATGGATATAGTTCATTGGATCTGCGGGGTATTTAGACTCAGGGGCAATCATTTGCCCGGGTAATACCAATGTCGTGCCATAAACCAGCTCAGCTGGCGTAAAAGTCATTTTACGGTGGAGCAAATTCCAAGAAGGATGAGAAGTAAGATCTCCAACCAGTTGCTGTTATTGACATAGGCTCTGAGAGCCGATTTTAATTGCCGATGGAAACGTTCCACCATACCATTAGCTGCAGGGTGATAGGCTGTTGTACGTGTTCGACTACAGCCTAGGAGGCGTGTCAATTCTTTAAAAAGGTTTGATTCGAACTGGCTGCTTCTGTCCGTTGTGATGGTAGAAGGTGGGCTATAACGCGAAATCCAATGCTGTACTAGCTTGGCAATAGATTCGGTTGTGGTGTCAGAAAGAGGAATGGCCTCAGGCCACCGGGAGAATCTATCCACACAAGTTAACAGGTAAGTGCAACCCTGGGAAGGAGACAGTGGTCCGACGATGTCAATGTGTACGTGTTGGAGACGTGCATCCGGTGCTGCGAAGGTTCCCAGAGGAGTTCTGACACGATGGTGATTTTTTGCCTTCAGACACTGGATTCAACGTCTGGCCCATTCCCTGACATCCTTGTTCACACCAACCCAGACAAACCGAGCTGTTATTAACTTCAGGGTAGAGTTGGCACCAGGAAACGATAGGTTGTGCAGCGCAGAAAAAACCCGAACGTCGATACTGTAGTGGTACATAACGGTGCGCGTGACTCGTAGACACATCACACCAAATACCACTAGAAGAAAAAGGTAGAGGGAGGAGTTTGAAAGACAAGGAAGAAGAAGATGGAGAATTTCGGAGTTTGAGAAGCTCCCCATCCGTCTGTTGAGCGGCGGCAATGTTTCGGAGGCTGATTGATAAAGAGGTGTGCAGTGCACCCAAGTGAGCGCGAGAAAGGGCGTCGGCTGCAGAGTTGTCTGAACCTTTAATGTGGCGAATATCCGTAGTTGATGCACTTCTCTAGGTGAGTGGTGGCCAGGCTTGGAATATAGAGCGTACGTGAGAAGTTTATGGTCCGTGTAAATGGAAAACACAAAACCTTCTAACATGTGCCGGAAATGTCTCACACTGAGGTACGCTGCCAAAAGTTCCCGACCGAATGTGCTGTACTTTGTTTCGCATAGAGAAGAAAGAAATTGGCTGCCACACATCGTCTACACATTGTTTGTCGATGTGGTGTCCAATAAAATCAAGGGAAGAAACACCGAAAAGGCATTTGCTGGGGTTGATGATGACATCAAACTGAGAAAAACGCTCGAAAAGCAGTTGTAGGTGCCTTTCGTGTTCCTCATGGGATGTGCTGACTACCAGCATATCATCAATAAACGCGTAGTCGCAGGGTAAACCACATACTAGTGTCAATGAAACGCTGGAAGGTCGATGCAGCATTGCGTAAACCGAATGTCATTTTAAGAAACTCGAAGAGGCCGAAAGGAGTTGTAATGGCTGTTTTCGGAATGACATCAGGTTCAATAGGAATCTGGTTGTACGCCTGCACGAGGTCAATTTTCGAAAAGATCCTAGCTCCATGTAGGGTAGCAGAGAAATCTTGTATGTGAAGCACCGGATACTTATCGGGTTTTGTGTGTGTGTTAAGAAACCGATAGTCCCCAGTCACCCATAGATTTCTTGGGAACCACGTGAAAGGGGGAAGACCAACTTCTACTGGATGGACGAACAATGCCCAGCATATGATCGAATGTCTAGCATATGAATGTCTAGCATATGATCGAACTCTGCTTTAGCAATCTTAGCTCGGTCAGGAGCGAGTCACCGTCGTTTAGAAGAAACTGGAGGGCCCTTAGTCGCGATATGATGCATAACACTGTGGTTCACCGGTCGACTGTTAAAAATCGGGTGTGAGATGTCAGGGTACCTGCGTAGGATAGTGTCATATCTGCCGGATTGCACTGAGTTAAAAAACTGGGCTAAGGGAGGGTGCTGATACCGCAAACATTGAAGCCCGTGGTGGAATCAATCTGTCTGTTGTGTTTAACGTCCACCAGGAAACCGAAATGGTGTAAGAATCCGGTCCTAGGATCGGAATCGGTAACTTGGCGATGACAAAAACCCACTGGAAAACTCGGTGGAGCCCAAGATCAAGGGTTAAGGACTTTTCCCCACATGTCTGTATATCAGTATGGTCAACCGCCTTGAGAAGGACTGCTGTGGGTTTCCTACTGTCTGGCACCAGAAATGATGGTATAACGCTAACCTCCATTCCGGTGTCCACCAGAAAACGAACACCAGTTGATCGGTCGCTAATGTGGAACAAGCGGTTAAGTTTGGAAGAGCCAAGTGTAGTTGCCGCCATTACTGCCTGGCCACGTCGTTTCCCGGAAGATAGCGGGAGTCCCTCCTAAAAGAACAGGGCAATAGGCATTTACGGCCCTTTTCGCCGAATTTACGGTGGTAATAGCATATGGGATCGGTCGCCCGAGTACGACTCGGGTCTCGCGGGCGCTGATGGAAAGCACGCCGAGATAAGCTGGCGTTGCTGCGTGGTTGTAGCTGCAGTTTAGCCATAAGAGCGTTCAGTTATTCGTCCTGTTTTTCTACCCGAGCCTCGAGAGCTGCCACCTCCGAAACAGAAGACGAGGAAGGAGAAGGAGAAAATGAGGAAGAAAAGGGGGAAGAAAAAGAGCTTACTAATGGATGTGTATGTATCTCCTGGGTCACAAATGACAGTGGCGCTGCTACCTCCATTATTCTATCGGCTGAATCCGCCAGCTTCTCGATTGGGGTGGATACTTCACTGGCCGCCAAAACACTACGAGTGACAGGCGGCAGCCTTTGTAAGAAAAGTTGTTTTAAGATGGCCGGCTCCATGGTGTTCTCTCCCAACAGTTGCTATAACTCTCTTAGGAACTGTGACGGTTTCTTATCGCCTAACTCCTCTGAATAAAGCAGCTGATTAATCCGTTGCTGCTGAGAGACGGATGTCCGCTTTACGAGCTCAGACCTAAATGTGGCATATGAATATGTGCCTGATGGTGCTGTAAGCAAATACCGAGTCTGCTGCAAGCTCTCAGGAGGAAGCGCCCCGACAACGTGGGAAATTTTGGTCCTGTCTGCCGAAATATGGTGTTTCAAATTGGGCCTCGATGTATCTGAACCTAATGGTAGGATCATGAGGCCAGAATGTCGGTATCCGCAGGGATATTGCTGCTTGTAAGGACGATGATGCTGGTGATTGTTCCATATTGCAACGAAGCTTGGTAAATATCGATTGATCAGAAAGCTGCGTGTTCGAATCACGTCGGGATGTCACCCGATTTAAGCGAAGTTAATAAGTGTTGTTAGAGGTGAAATAACACAAAATAAATGGTTTCGTTTAAATATAAAATTTACTTCACTTCAGTGAATAAAGGAACAAAGAATAAGATTACTACAAATCATAAACGTTATTTTGTTATGTTGAAATAGAGAGTAGCAAGCTAGCGTTCGTTAGTCGTAGCAGCAAGGTAGTAGTCAAAGCCCAGTAACAAGAGTAGGTGACGTTTTCTTTTGGTAATAGAAAATTCTCTCTGTCCCCTGATTTCAGGACAGCCTATTTATATTGACCTATGGCCTTCCGTTATCTTCTCCTTCCTTGGCGTCGTTAAAGCTAGCATCCGGATTCTTCATGTGTTTTTCTCTAAGTATGGTCGAAGGTCGATTTTTATTGGCCAAGTCAATGAGAGGAACCGCGGGAGCATTTCTTTCGCTACAGATCTACTGCAAAGAACATCAAATGAAAGGCTTTCTGAGACAATCAATGTGGAATTAAAGCTCTGTGGAATTAAAGGTCATGGTAAAAAAAATACTTGTCTAAGTGTTTATTTAATTTTTTTAAACCCAGAAAATACAAAGAGTAGGGTGGACTTGTGGCTGTTGAGTTCACAGCAATTGAGCCTCTTGGTTTTTAGCGCTCTTGAGCAGCTTATAACGTGTACTCGTAATTTTACCTTTGTCCATGATTTGTCGAACATTCATTGTATGGGTGAGCAAAACATCTTTGATATTTATTCAAGTCAGCTAAAGAGTTCTAGATATAGCAGCCCAATCGCTCATGAACAACACCTTAAGAATCTTTAAAAAGCACACATTTGAGAACGTAGACTTGAAAACACTATGCCTGAAAAACAAAACAAATAAAATATGTAAATGTTATGATTCAAATGTCTTTGATCAAAGGTCTGCTCAGTCAGAGCTGACAACAATAAAGATCCCTGTTTTACTCCTGCGAGATTTAACCGCAGCTGAAGTAACGTTTGAATAGAAATAAAAGTATTTATTGCTCGAAATATAGCTCAATCGAATCTAAGGATCCAGTCTTTAACAAAATTAGTTGACATAAATAGCAAATGTGTGTGTTTAAATTCTGTTGGAGTCGACTATGTCTTTCATTCTTGCAGTATTCATGAAACAAGCATCAGTAATATTCGGCTGTGTGTGTGAATTGTCATTTATGATTCTCATCTACAAAAGAAATTCATAAAGGCGGGTGCTTGCTTTGGGGAGTAGCTTAAACCAAGAATTCTCCAGTACATCTTCGTAATATCTATGAGAACTTAATATTGAGGTCAGACATTTTGGAGATAGGGAACAGTCGATCCCAGTCAGTAATTGACTAAAACTTTATTTTATCGTCCTCGGAAGGATGAAAGGTCAAGTTGAGCTTCGCAAATTTTGACTCAGATTGTAAAGAGCCGCAATTGATTTTTTCGTAACCAATTTAATCAACCCATTACTTGATTTGAACTTATTTGATCGATTCTGGGAAGGATGAAAGGTTAAGTCAACTTCAATTTCCAACGTAAGAGGATCTAACTGGCATTTTGTGTAGAGCTCTACTGATTCTGTCATAACTACCATCACCACCACCACCACCACCACCACTACCATCACCACATCACCACCATCACCACGATCATATGATGATGAAAGTTTCAACAGTAATAAAAAGAATAACAATAGAACGAATCCGCAAGATAGTGAAAACTATACACTATGTCAAGCAGAGTGGGGCGGATGGCAGGTAGTCTATATTAACAGTTAATATCTGTGAAATTACTTATGCAATCTATAAATAGATTCAATAGGTACAGGTCAGAAGAAGTTCAAGCATTTTAACACTATTTTTACCTCTGAACTGATATGAACAAATTAGTTGTTTGTTTTAAGTTTTCCATTTGTGTGTGAATGTGTGTATGTTGAAATTTATATCTTGTGGTATCTACGTTGTAGTCAGCGGTTCTCTATTTAAAACTAAACAATTCGAGTTCAATGGATTTTTACAATAGCTAGTCTCAAATGTTAATTTCAGATCAAGAGAGTTATTGTACGCAGGTCTCCGTGTTAGAATAGCGGAGCAAAGCTGAGTATTTAGTTTACGCTTGCATAAGCCATGAGTTAAATCAAAAATAAATACAGGTACAATTCTGTTATAACGAATTTTTCAGTATAATGAATTTTTTTTCAATCCCCGGCTACACGCTTGATGTGGGAGGACGATCTCGTTATAAAGAATTTTTCGTTATAACGGAATTTCATGTATAGTGGTTTCTGATATAACCACAAAGCCAGCAATTTGAAAGGGATGGGGAAATCAATTAAATCGACCCCAGTGCGTTACTGGTGCTCTATTTTCTCGACCCCATAAAGATGAAAGGCAAAGCTAACCTCGGTGAGATTTGAACTCAGAACGTAAAAGGCCATAACTCGATGCTGCAAAGCATGGTGTCTGACGCTCTACCGACACTGCCAATCCATTACCATTATATAATGAATATATACATCCCGTCGAGGTTAACTTTGCCTTTCATCCTTACGGGGTCGATAAAATAAAGTACCAGTAATGCACTGGGTATTTGCTGGCCTTATGCCAAAAGTAGAAACAATTATATAATGAATATAATATACTTTTTTCTACTTTTGGAACAAGGCCAGCAATCACTCAGTGCATTACTGGTACTTTATTTTATCGACCCCGTAAGGACGAAAGGCAAAGTTAACCTGGGCGGGATTTGAACTCAAAATGGCAAGGGCCGTAATTCTATGCTTCAAAGCATGGCGTCCGACCCTCTACCGATACTGCCATGACAGAGTATTGGCAGTGTTTGATGAGTTTGTTATAATAATTGTTTGTGGTTTCAGAGATTATTGGATTATTAGGTACTTTTCTCCCACCGGAGAAAAGTTGGAGATAGTATTCGAGATATTCGGGGGAGTTAGACCACTGTCAGACATGTCGACTCTCCCCGTCAGACGGGGAGATCTCCGACCCCAAAGAGATGTCTTCTCTTGAGAAAATGGGTATAGCTTTCATTATGTAAAATCTATCCATTTTGCCTCATTTCTCGCCATTTTGGGGCCCTTTTTTTCATGGTACTCCCCGTTTGGGTTTTTAGAGGATGGTAGGTCTGCACTGTTAATGAAGCTTTTGTCTTTGTCAACGGTTCGCCTTACTGAAGTATCAGATGATGCTCATAAATGTGGTTGGCTTTTCCAGCACCTGAGCCACGGTAATGCTGTGAGTGTCTTAGCTTGCCTTAAAACATTTTTAGCGCAACACCAACATTCACTGTTGTCGTAGAGGGTAACTTAGTGTGCATGTCTGTTACCTGTTTTTCTGACTCTGTTTATAAATTATAAACATATTTTCTTTATTTAACTCTTTTGTTACCAAACCTCCCTAGACTGCTCCTAGTTCTACGGTACAAACTTTGTTTTAAGTTCTTTATATTTATGTAAAACCCTTCCACAATAATTTTATATAAGAACCTTATTTAAGTTATGTTCCAAACACCATCTTGATAATGAGAAAGTTATATTACTAAAATCCTCCAAATTCCTGATTATTTTCAAATTTATTTGAAAATCACTGGCAATGACTTTCATTAGAAATACGGTTTCAAAAGGGCTGTAAAAAGTTTTTCGTTGTTTTATTACGAAATCAATGGGAACAGTCATTTGTATATTTGACTAGCAGTAAAGCCCGGCGTTGCTCGGGGCTGCTCAGTAACTGTGTTAAAGTTACAATGTTAGTTCCTTTCTTGGCTTAAAAACTGTAGAGTCTACAGTGTAGACTTTCATGTGGTACTTTTGATTAATATTCCCTCAACCAACAGTATGCCTTATGAAGTTAAGAAAACATAACCATAACCTGAATGTTAAAACAAAAGAGGATGCTGGGCATAAAAACTGCAAATGTAATCGAAAATGTAAACACTGCAACACTTGTCTCAGAGAAAACCATCAGCGTAACCAAACTATCAGTTATTTTGAAACAAAGAAATTGGATGGACATTAAAAAAAAAAAAAAAATGCGTTATCTATCTGTCGTTTAAAATCGTTGCTTCTAAATGAAAATCTCATAAGGCTTTATTCGAGATTATATATATAGATCAATGTTTTTTTTACAAAATATTTGCTTGTGTTACGGTGTATTCAAATAGGCTTGTTTTCAAGTAAAAATATTGTTTTAAAAGACTTTTTAATGGAAATGAAGCAAAATGGAAGCTTAATGTTGAAACTTCGAACTCAGGTTAAAATTTTGCTGGTCCGAAAACTGTTCGCCTATTTTTGTACCTTTGCACGCGTCGTATATTCGTAACGTAAATAGGTAAACAGAATGACGCCATAAACGGAAATAACTCGTCTCTCATCTCTATTTATACATTTGAACTGAAAAATCAATACATTACAAATTTGATTTTTGCACTTAGCGTGGATCGATTTGAAATTTTTTTGACCGATGTCTCCGCCGGACCTTCATCTATAAGTGTAGCAATTTCACCGAAATTCGAACGTACGGTTTAGGAGGAGATGTGTGCCGACCGTTTTAGTAGACAGACAGACAGGCAACCTCATTTTTATATATAGAGATATGACGTATTTGGACGTCAGGCTATAGCGTCAGGCTATAACATTTCTGTCATTTAATGCATAGATTTGAAGTTTCAACTGCGTAGATTTGAATTTGAATTAAAATCATATTCTGGTCTCTTCTCCTACTGTTTCAGTAGGACCAGAAACAAAAAAATTTGACTCACAATTACTGACCGCTGACAAGAATTGAAACTAGAAAATAATTTAGGAAATATCTAAAAATAAAGACATCGCAAAGGGAGAAATTAGAAAAAAAATATTAAGTTATAGAAATAGAACAACACATATGCCTACCAGATCATAGAGAGCCAGGGACAAAACAATGATATCTTCTTGTACAATGTACATAAATAAAATCAGAATACATTAAAATATCACTAACTAACGCCCCCACCCCGAAAATTCCTAGAGATCGACAAGGTCCAAGTCGTTTGAAAAAATACTGTACACTTTACGGAATCATGAAACAGTAATAAACACTACCACTAAAATCCCTGATTAACTTAAACAATCATAATATAATAAAGGGAGGAGTGCGGGACAGCGCCATGAATATATTTTTTATCTCGTTAGTAAAATAAGTTGGATTACTTTGAATAAATAATGAATGAATATTACATAATTTATGTACTAAATTTCGTAACTCTTGATTAAATATAATTTTATTGCTTATTTCAAGATCACTTCTTTAAAATTTTCAAATGTCAACACTTCCGGTTAGCATTCATTATATTATAACACTTATTACATCGCTTATATAAATGTTCATATACTTGCATCGTTATATAAGGTTTATAATTCCGTCGCTAATTTTCTCCTAATGCAGTTTATATATAATATCGTCTTGTTTTAATGTATCATGGATTACTTTACTGATTACAGAAGACAGTGTAACACAGTCTCTCTTCAATTTCTGTGCATATTCTCCATTACGATTTTATTTGATGTATCATATCTACATGCATGTATATTTGCATAATATCCCACTAAAACCCCTGGCTGCCACGTTCGATGCTGGGACCAAAACTAAATGAAATAAATGTTCTTGGTAATGACAGACTCATTACAATTCTTCCAAACAATATATAAAATACTGATCAAAATTACAGGGAAAAGAAGTTTTACATCTTTAGATGGATGCCAGTTTATACCAGGGAAGTAGTAGACCGGTTGTAGTTAGGGAACCTATCGATTAAAGAATCGATTTCAGAGATAATCATCCCGAAAGAGGAAAAGGAAATTAGCAATAGTGTGATCAATGCAAAAAGTATTTAGAACTAATTATATAGTGAAAAAAAGACGATAATAGTTAGTCACTAATGTTTTAATTATTCCGATATCTACGGAAAACAACTCCGGTCATGTTTCTGTCTTATTAAGCCGCATTAGAGCATCATTTTCAGCGTATTTGTCGAAATAGAGATAACAGAATCATCAAGTATATAATATTAGACATTAGTTGACGTAGAAAATTAGCATATTTTAGAGAATATATTACTCAGAGGTACTATTCGTATAAAAAAAATTGTTAAAAACAATTAAAAAGCTAATTAGAAATAATTATGCTGTATAGAAAAGACAATTATTTAAAATGAAAAGTACGGGAAACAACACCAAGAATGTTTCGGTCTTATAAGACCTCATCGCAGCATATACTCACCGTAATACCTACTAATAATACTAGTCACTGACTAAAATTGTGTCTTCTTCATCACCTAATAATTTTAAATTATCGTTTTAATGCTCATTGCATTAAATATGTTAACACTAATTTAACTAGTGACATCATAGATTGATTTAAATAAATGTACAACAATTTAAAGCATGACTGGATATTAATGTTTCTCTAAGCAAGACAATAAAGCCAATAACATGCAAGAGATTATTGAGAAGGACAAGACAGAGAGAACATAATTCAAGGATAGAGATGACGATTGATGTTACTGTTGGATTTTTGCAAATTGTAGTGGTCAAGAAAACAATAAGCCGAAAGAGAATTCCATAGGCGAAATGTGCGAGTGAAGAAACTATCAGAATAGAATTTGTGATTGTATTTAATAAGTTAAAATGTAAAGGGATGAGGCCTAGTAGCAAATCAGGTACTTCGTTTGAACTCATCTATAATATTGAGCAAAGAATAGCAGAAACAGACCTGGAGTACCATGAAAAAAAGTACCCCAAAACGGGGAGAAATGAGGCAAAATGTAGAGATTTTACATAATTGTTTCTACTTTTGGCACAAGGCCAGCAATTACCCAGTGTATTACTGGTACTTTATTTTATCGACCCCGTAAGGATGAAAGGCAAAGTTAACCTCGACGGGATTTGAACTCAGAATGGCAAGGGCCGTAACTCTATGCGTCAAAGCATGGCATCCGACCCTCTACCGATACTGCCAATCGACCACATAATGAAAGCTATACCCATTTTCACAAGAGAAGACATCTCTCACCCACCGCAAAGTGGGTAAGAGATCTCCCCGTCGGACGAGGAGAGTTGACAGGTCTGGAGAAATCATCAGTACAGAATAATGAACATCACCTGAATCAGCCCCCCCCCCCCCCCCCCCCAAAAAAAAAAAAAAAACAACAACAAAAACAAGGAAAAATAAGAAAAACAACAACAGAATTTAACAATATATTTTTCTATGGAGTTGTTTTATTTCACTGGCGTTTTTCTATAGTTCTTGCATTCCTGAGTAAACTTCGAGATGTAGTCACAAGTAGTTACATAATTTAAAAAAAAGGTAAGGCACATTAAATCATCTATCTCACTAAGCCCACTAAGCCGCCATCACGTTTATTTAAAATAATCCAAATATCCAGAAAAAACAAACATGGAACTTTTAGATAGATAACTGATACAAAGCTCCACATAGAAAAAGATAAAACAGAGAAAAACAGATCATCTGTATTTACATTAAAAAGTGGATGAACCATTAAAGGAACTTGATATTCCAAAGCCAAGAAGCACACAGATACTTGGAAATGTCGGCGGGGATTATATATATCTCCTTATAATATATAACCAGCAATTTCTCTGTCTGTCTGTCCGACAGTGGAAAAACGTGCGTGCGTGGTTATTATCTCTCTCTCTCTCTCCAGCTATCCCTCTCTTTTAGTCTGTCTGTTTCTCTCACTCTTTCTCTTTGTAACACACTAACATTCCTCCCCTCTATCGCTGTGACGAATGGGGAGATGGAGGAGGAGGAGGAGGAGGAGGAGGAGGAGAGAGTCACTTCGTCACTTCACCTCTGCCTTTCTTTCTCTCCCCTCTCACTCCCTCATTACGTACAGCCATTAGGGCGGTGGATTGGCAGAATCTGTAGAGAGTCGGACACCATGCTTCATAGCATGGAGTTACGTCCCTTTACGGTCTGAGTTCAAATCTACTTATATATATAACCATCAATTTCTCTGTCTGTCTGTCCGACAGTGGAAACACGTGCGTAGAGAGAGAGTGAGAGTGAAAGAAAGAGACAGACTACTAGAGGGGGATAGCGGGAGGGAGAGAGGGAGAGAGAGAGAGAGTGAATAGACGCTAAAACACGTGCTACAGAAATATTACCTCCCCTTCCTTTCTCCACTTTGGTACTACCAAGAGAAACACTGTCGCTATAGAAACATTACCTTCCCCTCTCCACTGACTTTAGTCACTGAGGCCGAGGGAATCGCTGGTTGCTATAGAGACACCTTGCACAAGCCAGAAGTAACCAGTTCGAGGCGGTTCTGACTTGACACCATGCGAAGAAGGTTGCCATTGAATTTGTGGTTTGAAGAAGGTTGCCATTGAATTTGTGGTTGTTGCTGCTGATAATAAGGACCATTTGAAGAAGGTTGCTGCTGATGAGGTAATTTATTAATCAGATTCCGCAGTTCCATAACCTACGCTTGATTTGTTCAATTTTTTTCTTCAATTTTTTTTGTTGTTTTTTTTTTATTTCTTATTGAAAAAATATAAATAATAAAATAAGGTTAGAAATTTAAATACAATTAAATACGATTTAATTTCCATTTCCAGCAGCCAATGTCCAATGTTCAATTTCATGAAAAAATTGGAAATAATAAAAAAAATTGAAGTTTAACTTTTGAACATCTGTTTTGACAATAAAAACATATTTCCTTATTCACACCTAATGGCATGATTAAAATTTCATAGGAATATATTTTTCTAACCGCCAGTTATTTATTTTCTCCTTTTTCGTTTTAACATATATTTATTTCAAAGATTTCACCGTATAGATAAAATATATATTTATACATGCATAAAAGACACACCGAGAGACGGTGAACATGTGGTGCCGAAAACATTTCTCATCCAAATCTCAACAATATCAGTATATACACTAGATTTGTTAGCAGAAAACCACCCACCGGGTAGTTTTCTGCTAGTCTATCTAAAACAGAGAATGTCTGTCTGTCTGTCTGACTCCCTAAAACTCGAGAACCACCCAACCGATTTTTTTCAAACTTTGCACATGTAATACTTATGGTCGTGTGAGTGTTTTGAGCAAAATATATTTCAAATTTTCAATGCTTAGGGACCGCATTAGATAGCTATAACGTCGTGCCTTCATAATATCTGTCTGTATGTCTGGCTGTCTGCATTACGACATTATGACACTATCTGTGTGTGTGTGTATATATGTATATATATATAGTGTGTGTGTGTATATATATAGTGTGTAACGTTTTTTGAAATATTTACTTTTTTAGTTTCAGAAGATCCCGTTAAGGGTGAAAGCAGCGATTCTTCGCTTAAACTTTAATCTGTTATTTTAATATATATATATATATATATATATATATATATATATATATATATATATATATATATATATATATAACACAAACACAAACACTATATATATATATAACACAAACACAAACACTACAGGGAGCCTCACCCCAGAAAGAATTCTATAGACTTCTAACCGAGGAATGCTCTCAGAACTAACCAATGGGAAGTTTGACACTTTTTTTGTTATTTTGTTCCTTTAACACCTTGTCCCTTCTACCACTTTATCAATTTTTTTAAGCTAACTCCAACAATAACAACACTTAGAATGAGGAATGTTCTAATAACTGACCAAGGAGAGGAGAGGAGGCCCTTTGACACTGAAATTCGTTTGTTTGAATTCATATGATTCCAGTTCCTCAGTGAATAACAACCCAAACAGGAACTGGGCATATCAGAGTATTGACAATATTATACACCTCAACAACATATGTACTTGTCTATACCACACTAATTCGGACTGCCTGAAGAGGTCACAGCCAAAGATGGCTGTCACTGAAATATATATAGCAGCAATAAACGAAGCTAAATTTTAAACATTTGACTTTTTATTTAACTTTATTTTACATTACTCCGGAGTAACCAAATCAACCTGCGCACTTCGTCGAGTGCTCCAGACTGCATACTGAGGTGTTGGTATACAACCAACATATACTCAAAATCTCTCTCTCTCTCTCTCTCTCTCTCTCTCTCTCTCTCTCTCTCTCTCTCTCTCTCTCTCTCTCTCTCTCTCTCTCTATATATATATATATATATATATATATATATATATATATATATATATATATATAATTGTATATTCGTGCACAGATATTTTTGCATACTCAATAACAAAATATAAACAAACGTATTTATTTCACGAGGCTCGATAAGGATAAATATATAAAAAGGGGATATACACAAGATTGACTGAAGAAAGACGAGACTGTGTTAGTAGTA
Source organism: Eledone cirrhosa (assembly GCA_964016885.1). Taxonomy (NCBI): domain Eukaryota; kingdom Metazoa; phylum Mollusca; class Cephalopoda; order Octopoda; family Eledonidae; genus Eledone; species Eledone cirrhosa. Next base: position 353,102,652 of record OZ024743.1, on the reverse strand, counting down.
CGACCAACGGCCGCTATCATACCAACAGCAGGAAAAACAACAACAAAAAAGAGAGGGAACGCAATTACATGCTTTTGAAAAATCTTAATGGAAGATTATTTGCCTATTCAGCCAAGGCGACTTCACTTTTTATTAAGACTTCTGCATCAATTGGTGAACATACGACAAAACTGTTTCAGAAAGGAGGGATAAACATGCCAATCTATGTTTAGAATCCCGAGCAACGCCGGGCCATTCTGCTAGTATATATATAAAATACGTATGACGTATGAGTTGAAATGAAAGGAAGAAGTAAATGCCCCCCCACCCCATCCTCCGGCCGCAAAAAATAGAGACAAACTCTATCGCAATTCTTGTACTGCCATATAGCGTTAATATTCTTAAATGATAAAAGAAATTAGGAAAGAAATCATTATAACCTGGAAGATAAATGATATCTTAAGAAAGTATACCAATACTAAGAAACACTTCACTCTTCTATAAACAAAGCTCCCCCCAGCCAATGTGAAATATTTATCGACTTTACATAAACAGATAATTAGGAGTCAGCAGGATTAACATTGATTGAAATCAATGACAAGACTACAGTGATTTGACTGGAAGTATATCTATGAGGAAACAAAGGAAGACTGGCACAAATATAGTATAACCCTGTAAAATACAAGAGATTTAGTCTCCGTCTAGAAACAAGCAATGATAGTCCAGGCTAAAGTAAAGCCGGAAGAAATAGTACGAGACGAACGTGATAAAGAGACACATAAATAAGTAATGTAGCAAAAGAAAATATAAAATATAAAAAGAAAACATCGCTAAGAAATGGAAAATTAACAGGAAAATAACAACTCGGTGAGAAGTCCACACTTACGTAGTTATATCCTGTGGGAACATAGCCAATAGCTAAGATTGATTACAAACATCTGGTAGGCCATGGCAAAAGAACACACGCGAAATAAATTGAAAGATAACAGCAATAATAACAATAATAATAAGAGACAAATTTATTGAAACCGAAAACATTAAATCAGATCCAGACATTGAAATCAGAGAATTAGATCAGAACTAACTATATAGTACTGATAACCGACAGCATATATAAATACAGCAGCAAGTGTTTTTAGGCCGTTCTCCCCACTAAAGTAGGGACTAACCTCGCGGGCTCCATGAAAAGCTTCATGCACATCATGGAGTACCTTTTGAAACAATATTTTACGACAAGCAGGGACACGGGTCACCTATTCTAATCCAGGTACATAATACAACATATAGACATGAAGGAGAAAATAAATAAATAATACAATAGAAAAGTCATGCTAATATTAAAAGATGAATTCGGGCTTCTATTAAAATATGAACACAATGTAAAAAATAAAACAATAGGTATAACTACACTAGTTATCCAAATCACAAACTGTAGCTTCAATATGTCAAATTAGAACTTAAGTGAATTGAAGAGTTTAGATATAGAAACTAGGAAACTACTAACTGGATTCCGAAGCTGATATACATGATGTGCGTACCACGTACACATGAAGGATAGGGCTTGATACTGATGGAGAGCTATTACTAAGTAACAGCAGGGAGTATAGACACATACTTAGAAGCAAGCAAAGAATGATTGGTAATAAGGAAAAAAAAAAAAACGAAATTTAAAAAAAAAACGAAAATTAAAACCTCTTTTCTCTATATATAATGTAACAACAATTGTCTTTTGGTTTCGGTCTATACTCATGACTTTTGCAGCAGCCCCCTCCCCCATGACTGCAGAATTTGATGCGGTTGATGCTTAGGTGAAACAGTTGCAAGCCGATGTCTGTGGTTAACACATTGGTGGGAAAGGAATCCCAGAAGATTCAAATCTAGTGAGGAAGTACTCAGCCAAGGAAGGAGACACGATATAAGTGACGAGAGGTGTGGTGGGAGGGTCTAAACAAAGGCATATATATATAGTTTTGAACGGCATAGACCAGGGTTGTGCAACCTATTCTATTGCCGGGCCACTTTTGAACATTGGAACAACTATTAGGGCCAGTCACTGTCAAAAATATGTAATCTAGTGAAAACCAATGAATTGAGTCATAAATACATTGTAAATACATTTTTAAACAATAAAGACAAATATGTTGTAATTTAGTTTTATTAATGTGAGACTTGGTATTTGGTATATGTCAACTAACAGAAAATTGTATTACGGTTACGAAAAAAATTCTAAATAAGCCTACAAGGTAAAAATTTAAACTGTCATCGCGGGCCACTCTGGCGGGCCGGATTGTGGCCCGCGGGCCGCCTGTTGCACGCCGCTGGCATAAACCATTATAGTAATTGTAGAAGAGGCTCAGTTAAACTTGTCACATGTTTTTTTTTTAATGCAATTAGAGATGTTTTTCTATGTGATAGCAATACTGTTCTAGGTGTAGAAGTAATATTCACCTGTAGGTCTCACTTGAACTTTCTAGAGAGTTACCAGTTGTTTGGGAGCTAAAGTATTTTTTGTCTCCAAAGAGGTAGGCTAGCCATTGGGATAGATTTTGATTTGTGAGTAAGATCATCAGTAATTGTAAAACATAACATTTGTAAGGAATTTGAAGGTTTTAACTGCGTGAAGTTCACGATTGAAATATAGAAGATTAAAACCAATTTCATCGTACAACAAAACCTAATGCAAAATAATCTCTTTGATATGTGTAGTAATTATGTTTTTTTCCCAGTTGAAAGAGACACGGTTGTTATATCCTCATTGAATAATGTTTTCGAGGTCTCTATTCATAGAGACATTGCACGTTTAGCATACGGTGTCTAGCTAAGGTGTGAAGGACGCATGTGTCCACAAGGTTATAGTGCAAAATGGTATCCTCTGCATAAGATTGAGTGTTGCTAGAGGTGAAGTAAGAGGTGACACTAGGGCTGGTTCTTTCCATTCTCTTTCTAGTAAGTCGAACCACAACGTAGAGGTCTCTCTTTAGTTCGCAGATTTACCCGTGTTTCATATTTCCTTTAGAAGAACTTTGTTTGCTATGTTACTATGTTATTATTTAACCCCCAATAGGACAGTGGATTGGCAGTATTGGTAGAGCGTCGGACACCATGCTTTGCGGTATAGAGTTACAGCCTTTACGGTTTGAATCAAATCCCGCCGAGGTTAACTTTGCCTTTCATCCTTATGGAGTCGATAAAATAAGCACCAGTAACGTACTGGGGTCGATTTAATCGACTTTACCCTCTCCCCAAATTACTGGCCTTGTGCCCATAGTAGAAATCATTATTTAACCCCCAATGGCGGTGGATTGGTAGAGTTGTTATAGCGTCGGGCAAATGATTTACAATATTTGTACTGACTCTTTCCATTCTGAGATCAAATTCTACTGAAGTCAACTTTACCTTTCATCCTTCCGATGTCGATAAAATAATGTACCAGTCAAGTACTGGGGTCAATATAACCAACTCTCCTTTTTGTCCTAAATTGCTGCCCTGGTGCCAAAATTAGAAATCATTATCTAACCCAAATTCAGTAATCATTGAGCAGACTTATGAACAAAGGCATTCAAAATACGACCATCTCGTCTTTTATTCAAACAGAGTATCTTAGACTACATTATCCAATGCGTCGTACATGTTTTAAAAGATATAGAGTGCCTAATTCAAAGTAGATTTCACTGCTATATTTTAGCAGGTTATGTGATCACGGGTATTTCAGATGTTATTGTTTACTGCTGTAGAGAGAATCTTATTATAGGCAGATCAATAACAGATAAGAAACTATGATTAATAACATTGCACTAACGTCCCACCTGATTAAACCAATATCTTAAGTACATACCTGATTAAGTGGTGAGTGGCCGAGCATAAACAACTCCAAAAGACAAGCCAATTGCAGTTTTCATTTTCTTTTTCTTTTTTTACTGTTTAATGAGGGAGGGAAAGGCAATGCTTTAAGTGGAATCCGGATGTCACCTCCTGGCAGACAGTCTAAAATTTCAAATAAAGGCAAGGCTGTTTAAGGCTTCCCCAGTGGCATTAGTGACAAACTGACATTTATCTGAGCAACTCTCTCGGGACGTTTTACTTGCTTGATATAGCAACAAAATTTCCCTCAAATAAAGATAGCCGGCAATGACATGGTCATAACTAGACACCTTTGATCATTGGAATACTTTTGACCAGCCAGAGCTAATCTAGAACCAATCGTTAACAGCACCAACAGTGATATCGCCACCTTTACCACTATGATGTTTACCATTATAAGTACCAGCATTGCTACTACCACTACCTACAGTACTGTTACTATATTTCTAGCATCACTACAACTATTACGACGGCCACTAATATTACAATTCCCATAAGAACTGTTATCGCTCTCACCAACAATCACCATCACTATTCCACAACCACCATCACCACCATTATAGAAAGTAATTTAAAAAAGAACAACATATGAGCATATGCAGTTAGAATGAATGAATACAGAGTTACATGCTACGTAGGGCAAAACAAAAAAATAGACGGGGGGGGGGGGATAATTTAGGACTAACGTTAAGGTATAGGAGGAAAACAATTTTAGAATTAGTTGCTATGGAGGCCAGTTCTTTAGAAAGTGCTTCGTGGCGTGGGGACAGAGAGGGAAGAATACTAGGCGAGTATTCAAAGATTTATTGTTGGTATAAAGATTATTACGTATAGACCCCCTCTCATTGCTGCATAATTTGCAAACTTTGCACCCTGGATTGGCAGTATCAGTAGGGGGTCGGACGGCATGCTTTCCAGCATAGTTACGTCCCTTTACGATCTGAGTTCAAATCCCGCCGAGGTTGACTTTGCCTTTCATCCTTACGGTCTCGATAAAATAAAGTACCAGTAATGCACTGGGTAATTGCTGGCCTTGTGCCTAAAGTAGAAACAATTATATGTATTCGAGACTGTTCAAATATCTTTCATTTAATAGTGGTAGTAGTCGGGGATGTAATATTGAGGGAGTTGGCGCTGTTGGTGATAGTATTGGTAGATAGGGTAGCGGAGATGGAGATGATAATAATTGTTTCTACTTTAGGCACAAGGCCAGCAATCACCTAGTGCATTACTGGTACTTTATTTTATCGACCCCGTAAGGATGAAAGGCAAAGTCAACCTCGGCGGGATTTGAACTCAGATCATAAAGGGACGTAACTATGCTAGAAATAATGATAATAGTGTAAATGATGTTAGGTGGAAATTTACCTGCCTTGCGCCTTGTCCATTGCTTTCTCCTTCCATCATCTTCTTTTCTTTACCTCTCTCTCTCTCTCTCTCTCTCTCTCTCTCTCTCTCTCTCTCTCTCTCTCTCTCTCTCTCTCTCCCTCTCTCTCTCTCTCTCTCTCTCTCTCTCTCTTTCTCTCTCTCTCTATCTCTCTCTCTCTCAATATATATTTATATATATATATATATATATATATATATATATATATATATATATATATATATATATATATTGATAGAGATATGTGTGTGTGTATGTGTGTATATCTGTCTGTCCGTCTAAGCAAGCTGCGCCCTACTTCTTACAGCTGTTGGATGACTTGATCAATATTCAAACCTTTAAATTATTGTTGCTGTTTTTGTTGTGTTCGTGTTGGTGATTGTGGAACAATATCTGTTTATAGTATGTATGTATGCTCACAAGGGGCTCTTCCTCTTTGCATATCTGCTAAAGTGTTTATCTTTCAAGCCTGTTCTCTCTCTCGCTCACCCCCACCGCAACCCTTCACACACGAACACACTATGTGTGTGTGTGTGTGTGGGGGGGATCTTTCATTCTACTGATTTCGGTCATTGGTTTGTGGTCATACTGGAACACTGCCTATATATATATATATATATATATATATATATATATATGTGTGTGTGTGTGTGTGTGTGTGTGTGTGTGTGTGTGTGTGTGTGTGTGTGTGTGTGTGTGTGTGTGTGTGTGTGTGTGCTTGTGTGTGTGTGTATCACAGGAAACTGACAGGCCTGTCTACTGATATACAAATCTGGCTGATCAGTGGATCTGCTAATATGTAAATCAGGCCGATCAGTCACTGTATATTTTAGAAAATATCATATATTTTCACTAGCTCTGACAGTTGGCAGGTGAACGGTGAGCTGTACTGATGAAGGGTGATACCCAGAAACATTAGTGTCTGCAGTTTTGTTTACATGCCAACAGAAGAGCAAGAATTAGGGGCTCATTCTACTGACATGGCTTTAAAAATGAGTCTTGTTTGCATAATTGTAAACGAATCGAATATTTTTTATTAATATTCGAAAAACGCAAATTACATTTTTGTATTCAGCCATGTAGAACGAACATTTATATATATATATATATATATATATATATATATATATATATATATATATATATATATATATATATATAAATGTTCGCTCTACATGGCTGAATACAAAAATGTAATCTGAGTTTTATATATATATATGTGTGTGCGTGCGTGCGTGTGTGTGTGTGTGTGTGTGTGTGTGTGTGTGTGTGTGTGTGTGTGTGTGTGTGTGTGTGTGTGTGTGTGTGTGTGTCACAGGAAACTGACAGGCCTGTCTGCTGATATGCAAATTTACGGCCATATCACGTTGACAACACCGGTTCTCGTCCGGTCACCGAAGTTAAGCAACGTCGAGCCTAGTTAGTACTTAGATGGGTGACTGCTTGGGAAACCTAGGTGCTGTAAGCATCTCCTTTCTAAGGGCGGTGCCCCAGCATGGCCTCAGCCGGATGGCTGGAACAGGTAAAAGAGTAAAAGAGTATATATATATATAGAGAGAGAGATAGATAGAGAGATAGAAGGAGAGAGAGATCTGTGTGTTTGTGTCTGAGTGTGAGACGATCTTCCGCATAGTTTCCGTCGACCAAATTTCACTGTGTCGCGAGAGCAAACACTTTTGCTACACCTGCTGTCAGGAAATGGCGATATTTCACCGTCGCTGCCAAAACAACATGGAACAGCTCCCAAAACCCTAGTATCATTATTTTATTTGTGAAGGAGATAGATCTAATGACAAGGAGGACCCAAGATGACTCGGACCTCCTTCAGGTGTGGGAAGCTATCTGCCGAAAACTACCCCAAAACTAACTGCCTTTTCTCTCATAGCTTTCGTTTTTCTACACTTACCCATAAAGTACCAGGGCAGTGCAAATAGATCACTTTCAACACGCATAAGCAGCCTAATCTCTCTCTCTCTCTCTCTCTCTCTCTCTCTCTCTCTCTCTCTCTCTCTCTCTCAGCTATATTTTCTAGCAAGAATTATAGGTCCATCACTCCCAAAGTGATCTTACAATATGCTTGTTCACCATTTCTGTCTTCGCGTGATATTACCAGATAGTAGTTAACCCTATAATGAGTGCACCCGTCCTGTAATCCCCTACAACCTATTACATGGTTGGGTCGTCAACAATTTAACCAGCATCCCCATCAGGCAACAAGTGTATGTATTGGACCTTCGTCAGATTCGACGACGAGTGTTCCTGTTTCTTGATCAACGGAACTGCCTCTTATAACAATTAACGTGCAATGGCTGAGAACTCCACTGACACGTGATGCCCTGATGTAATTCTCTTTGAATCACGGTTACAACTCATTTTTGCCAGCTGAATTCCCCGTTTGCTAAATTACGGGCCTTCTCATCAGGGTACATGTATTTAAACACACACATTATGCATGTATACAGTTATATGTAGGCAATATGGTTGCCGAAAAAAAATAGTTCAATTCAGACTCGTTTTAGAAGTACGTATCATGCACACCCCTTTGGACGGAAGTCCATTGCATTACATTCACGTTCTGGACAGATGTAACCAGATATTCATTGTACATTGCTTATTCATATAACAATATAACATATGGTGCCTTAAGTACATGTTTAGACAAAATTTAATACAATGATATATTTAACGATTCGTTGTAATTATATTATCGGTTAATTCAATAAGGCGGGTAAATAAGCACGATTCAGGGGCGCTGGAACTTAGTGGGCCAGGGAGAGAGGGCATGATCACCTCCAATAATTATATTTTTCTCACCAAACTACCGAAACACACATCTATTTGTATACGGGCTACAATTTATGTATATGTTATGTTTATCGCATATTGAAGATTTTATATCTTGGTTGATATTTGATAATAACAGCTAAACTAATCATTACAACTAAATTGACCAAATTTGCCCGCCCCAGTTCAGAAATGTTTCCACCGCCACTGAAATTAGCAAATAAAGCACCACTAATGCACTGGGATAATTGCTGGCCTTGTGCGAAAAGTAGAAACAATTATATTATTTTTGTGGGATGTAGGGGGCGAACAGGATATCACCAGACTCAGGGATCGTAACAACATCCTTGCTTCCTTGCTGAAGAATCTCACTTTCTATCGGCCAGATTTGATAAGGTTGTATAAAGTGGCTATCTGAAGCACGTTAGAATTACCCAAATTAAATAATACGAATCGCCTCATGCTATTGATTTGGACCACACATTGAAAACATGCTCTGGTGTAGAAGTCAGTTGCCCACTCGGTGTTAATGTAATTAGAATAACTTTTATTCAACTTGTTACCATATTTATAATAGAATACGCTGTATTTGAATTAATTAATAAAGAAACTGGAAGGATTTACTAAAATCATTGTTCCTTAAGGGCAGTGGTTTGACAGTATCGTTAGAGCGTCAGACACAATGCTTTGCAGCATAGAGTTTTAGCCCTTTACGTTCTGAGTTCAAATCCCGCCAGGTTAACTTTGCCTTTCATCCTTACGGGGGTCGATAAAATAAAGCCCCAGTAATGCACTGGGGTAATTGCTGGCCTTGTGCCAAAAGTAGAAACATTATTCTATTATTGCAACATAACAAAAGGTTCTTATAAAAAAATTATGTTGAAAGATTTAAATTTAAATAGGAATCCTTTAAACCGTGTCTTTTTTTTTCTATAGAACTAGGGAGAAGGCTTAATATTGAATAATATAAAGCTAAAGACTTGTTATATATAAAGCGAGTATGTTTACCAGCCCACCCATTCAGTCAAAAACCTAACACCCGCCTGTCTACTTACCCCTATCGACCTACTCACCCCTCCTCACTCCAATAAACACACACAACTCGAGTGGTGGGTATTAGAGAATTTAATATAGCAGCAGTCTAGGCAGGAGGTGACAAGGTATAGCAGACAGACCTAGGAACGGGGAGATTGTGGCGGGTTGATGGTATTCAGAAAAGGGGGAAAAAGCAGTATTCTCTTGCAGATTTTATATCATAGCTTCTACCTAGCTATCTATGCATGTGTGCATGTATGTATGTATGTATGTATGTATGTATGTATGTATGTATGTATGTATGTATGTATGTATGTATGTATGTATGTATGAGTGTGTGTGTGTATGTATGTACGTATGTATTTATGCGTGCCTCTCTGTCGTTGAGTTTGTGTGTCGACTATATGTATGTGTATCAGCGTGTCTGCTTGGCTTATGTCACTTTGCACCAGGGCATACTTATAAATCAAATACACCTAGACTGTGTGATAGATGGAGCTGGCCTATTAACATGCATGTATATTTATATTTGTATATACGTATTTATCTGATTTTATTTTAATTTTAATGTCTACTATTATTAAGCGGCGAATTGCCTTTGTCATTAGAGCTTGTGGCATTTGTTCCTGTTCACTTTGCTCTATGTTCAAATTCAGCTAAGGTAAACTTTCATTATTTAGGGGTCGAGTGGATTGGCAGTATCGGTAGAGAGTCGGACGCCATGCTTTGACGCATAGAGTTACGGCCCTTGCCATTCTGAGTTCAAATCCCGCCGAGGTTAACTTTGCCTTTCATCCTTATGGGGTCGATAAAATAAAGTACCAGTAATACACTGGGTAATTGTTGGCCTTGTGCCAAAAAGTAGAAACAATTATTTAGGGGTCGACAAGGGCGGTGGATTGGCAGTATCAGCAGAGAGTCGGACACCATGCTTTACAGTCTGAGATCAAATCCCGCCGAAGTTAACTTTGCTTTTCATCCTTACGGGGTCGATAAAATAAAGCACCAGTAACGTACTGAGGTCGATTTAATCAACTTTCCCCTTCCTCCAAATTACTTAGGGGTCGATAAAATGAATTACCAGTTCAGGGCAATGGATTGGCGAAATTATTAGAGCGAGCTTGTGGTATTTGTTTCAGCTTCTTGCGTTCTGAGTTAAAATTTCATGACTGAAGTTTATTCTATAATGCACGCCTAATTATGGCACTTTCCAGAGATGCTTTATCAAAATAAGGTTCTTTCTTGCAGGTATGCGATGTAGACATAGAAGATGGAGCGTACACTCATAAGTCTAGTGAGAAACACCAGAGACAGACACTAACATAATGTAGGAGATTCCAATGTCCTGATAGCGGCTGCTTCCAGGTGGCTTTCTTCTTGGTTTAGGAGTTAGAACCATGCAGAAATGGTAATGAAGAATTGGTGTTCTGCACAGTAGAGAATCTAAAGCGCATTTGAATTTATGTTGCCAACACTTTGATTCCCAATCACACGGTTCCAGATTGTCAAATTCTAACCCAATCGTGCATTAAAGTCACCCAACAGAACTAGCTTATCTGATGCTGGGTTACTTTGAAGCACTTAATACAGAAGAGACAAGAACTGAACAGAACGAGTACGTGCTTACACATATCAGTTGAACACACGTTTTTGTTTTTTGTTCCCTTTATCATTGCTACTCACATTTTTTTAGAGCTCATAGTCATGTTCAAGAGTTCCAAGATTGGTGAGAGGTTGCGTGGGGTGGGTGGCAGTTATAGAAACAGTGACACATCGGTTTCTGCAATAGGAAGCAGCACATTGTGTTATTCTCAGAACGAAGACATTGTCCGAAAACTTTACAACACAAAATGGATTACAAAGGGATCGGTAGCTCTACTAAACAACAATTATGAATTTTTTTAAAAATGTATTAAATAAATGAATAAATAAATAAAATCTAAAAGTTATACAAATATTAATATTATAATGAAATATTATCTCGATATTAATGTGGTAATGTGACAGTAGTTGGAGCCTCGTGTGAAATGACTCGTGGTATTTGTTCTGACACTCTGTGCTCTCAGTTCAAATTCCACCGAGATCATTTCCTCCTTTCGGATCTTTCAGACCCAGCAGTATCTTCAACTCCATCCTCTTCTTCCTTCTCTCCTTTCAAAACAATCATCATCATTATCGTCATTCTAGTCATCATAATAATCATGGTCGTGTTTGTTAGTCGTCGTCGTCGTCGTCGTCGTCATCATTATCATAATGATTATCATCATTACCACCGCCATCGTCACCACTATGATTGTCATCATATAACCATCGTCGCCGTCGTCTTCCCCGTTGGTTATCATTGTTCTCTATCTCGACGTCTAGTTGAAGCCCTATTCTCACACATTGCACCATCGTCTATACTAAATACGTCGACAAGAGGTCAATGGTCAAGGTTATACTTACATAATTGGCTGCAACACATGTTGACGGAGCTGTCAACATGCAAAAAAAAACAAAAAACGTCTATGTGTTGGTGGTGATGGTGTGTGTGTTGGGAGTGTTAGTGGTGGTATTGTTTGTCGTTGAAGTGACATATTGCGGGTAATGGTGGTATTAGTGGCGGTAATGTTTGTAGTAGTGGTGATGTCAATTGTAAAAGTAGCGTTGATTGTGATATTAGGTAGTGGTAGTAATAACTGTGTTAGCAAAAAGAGATTAATGGTATGCCTAATAGAGGTAAAGGTACAAGTGATGGCATTAGTTTCGAAGGTGATAGTGGTAGTGGTTAATGAGTAATCCCGGTCAGTCTAGCTCAAACAGGCAGACCAAGTAGGTATCAACAAGAGCGTTGAAGGGAAAATAATCCTAATGAGCGTTCAGTATATTAGATATACATATGTAGGGTTTGTGAAGGCTTGTGGCCGAGTGGTTAGAGACTTGGATACGCAATCATGAGGTTGTGAATTCGATTCCTGGACCGGGCGATGCGTTATATCCATGAGTTGCGACCGATAGATAGTATTAGCAATTGGAAAGACCAACGGAAACATTGTTTCCTCGGTCCGATTTGACGAAAGTCGATCGACTGTCGATGTAGGGTTTGGCATATGTAATATAGTGAGTTGATAAAAATTCGATTAACTGAGATTAACCATACAACTAGTAAACAAACTCCCTCTGTGTGTATTTAAAATCTAAATAACATCAAGCAAGGGAAACAATTTCATTCATATAAATTGTTAAACATTAAAAAAAAAATAAAGCTGAGGAGCAGTAGAGGGGTGGATCATGTCTTTAAGACAACTGATGAAGTCAACAAATATATCACGATCTTGTTAAGTCTTCTCGGCAAAGCATAGTCAGTTCATTTGTCAAGATAGAGAAGTGATCAATATATATATATATATATAAATGATATTAATAAATGGAAACTATATTTATAAAACCATATTTATTTTGTTATATATATTTCAAGAGTACCAAAATACTTTGGTACGCTCTCATCAGATGAAATACAAAATTTGTTTTATAAATAGTGACATACCCGATAAACCAGACCTTATCGGTTCAGGTTCCGTTTGGATAGTGAAAGAAAAAGAGAAAATTTTCAAATCATTAGGATGGATATGCAAATGAAGTAGAAGCGTAGACTGAAAAATAATTATTAGGATACTGTATAAAAGAAGAAGATGAAGAAGAAGGAAGATAGGCTAATATTAGTATTAGGGTGCAAGTAGATTTAAAAATTAAAAATGTGTTGAAGTGGTAGAATACTAATCCAAAATTTTTTAAATATGTAACCAAATCATGAGTTATAATATTATATAGATTATATATATAATGTATATATAGTTAAGAAAAAGACGTAGTTCGAATAGAAGAACTTTTTGTACCTTCAAATAGTTCAATCAAGATAGAAAATATTTGCGGAAAATGATTAAGTTAACGAAAATTATAGAGACTTTAGTATTTATGTTGTTAAGAAGAGAGGATGCTTTATGCGTGCTAGATTATAAAGGAAAAGGAAAAATAAAAAATAAAAAAGAAAAGGAAAAGATAATTCCAATGTTTATTACGTTAGATTTGTCATTTATTTTAGAATTTACTTAAAATGTATGTGCAGAAAATTTTATATATTATTTTATGTATGATTATAAGGTATTTTATATTACATGTTTTCAAAGATGAGAATTTCTTTTATATATGTATTTAGATATTATCTATATAGTCAATTAGGAAGAAAATATTATTAGAGACCTCATGAGTGTATTTAGAAAACTATCACGAAAAAGGATACATTTCAAAATATCAATTAAAAAATATAAAAAATATCAATTAAAAATTCTAAGAAGAATATCAATCGGAAAAGAATATCATTTGTAAAAATAATTTGTAAAAAGAAAAATATCATTTAAAATCACAACTAAACATTGACAGAAGAATTGAATTATATACTATAGATTATAAATACTTCATAAAGTCATTTTTTGGCGATGCCTGCAGGAACTGAATATTTCTTTTTTTAGGTTGATAGAGATTTGGCAGGTAAGTATATAAAAAATTTCTTCAATACACAAATGACAGATTCTTGAGAGAGCCATATTTCGGTATGCGGGTGCTTTCGAAATCGTTCCCCAAGAGATTGAATAATCAATATTATTGTCTTTTAAGTTCCAAATTAGATGTGAAAGTGATGTAGAAATTTTTTTATCTATCGGATCTATTAAATGTATGTTTATGATTATATCAGCGTTCTTTAAATTTTGTAGAAGTGGCTCCTATATACTTATATATTTTATGTCTACTTTTAACTGTGCATTTGTATACTATCTAGGCAATTATTCTGTAAAGGGCAATTTGATTCATTTCTACAGTTACATTTACGAGAGTTAATATTACTAGGAATGGTACTATTATTATTAGTATTAATAGTGTTGTTAGTAATATTAATATTGTTATCTTGGTTTAATCGGTTTAGATTTAAATTTAAGTTTCTATTATTAATTCTATTTATATTTTGTGCTATGTTCATGGTAGTAGAGTAAGATAGTTTAATAGTATGTCTGTTAAAAATAGAGTGATATCTATGAAATTTAGGAAAATATTTATCTAATGCTTTGAAAAATAGTTTTGCTACAGGTGTTTTAACCCCTAATGAGAATGAGGGAGAGTACTAAATAATATTTCTAGTTCTAGTTCTTTTGTTTGGTTTACTATTTAAGTTAAATTGTTTATTACTATTATTATATTGAATTTTAGGAAGATTTTGCATGTTATTGTTATCTAAGTATTTAATTTCATTCATGTAGCCACCTCTATGCAAAGCATCATTGTAATATTCTGCCTTATTATCAAACATATTTTTATTAGCTGAAATGCGTGAAATTCGTTGCTGGATACTATTGACAATAGTATTTTTTATATTACTAGGATGGTTAGAATTGAAGCTTACGTAATTTAGGTTTTCATTAATTTTATGGAAAGGATAGTATAGACCTGGGCTAACGTTTAAAGTTACATCTAAGAAGTTAACAGTTTTATTATTATTCTGGAGAAGGTTATTAAATTCGATTAGGGTTTTACGTGCTGTTAGAATGATATTTATTTCATCACTAGATAGGTCTGTATATTTAGAAGCGTAAATAAGTGCCTTATTAAGTAAGCTAGAGGTAATTGAGGAGTAGTAATTTTCAATATCCATTTGAATAAATTTTTTCTTATGTTTTAATTTAATGTCTGCAAACCAATCTATATACTTACCTGCCAAAACTCTATCAACCTAAAAAAAGAAATATTCAGTTCCTGCAGGCTCTCCAAAAAATGACTTTCCGAAGTATTTATAATCTATAGTATATAATTCACTTATTCACATTCTATATGTCTTCACTATTTTTCTGTCGATGTTTAGTTGTGATTTTAAATGATATTTTTCTTTTTACAAATTATTTTTACAAATGATATTCTTTTCCGATTGATATTCTTCTTAGGTTTTTTAATTGATATTTTTAAAATGTATCCTTTTTCGTGATAGTTTTCTAAATATCTAGATCTCTAATAACATTTTCTTCCTAATTGACTATATAGATAATATCTAAATACATATATAAAAGAAATTATCATCTTTGAAAACATGTAATATAAAATACCTTATAATCATATATAAAATAATATATAAAATTTTCTGCACATACATTTTAAGTAAATTCTAAAATAAATGGCAAATCTAACGTAATAATCATTGGAGTTATCTTTTCCTTTTCTTTTTTATTTTTTATTTTTCCTTTTCATTTATAATCTAGCACGCATAAAGCATCCTCTCTTCTTAACAACATAAATACTAAAGTCTCTATAATTTTCGTTAACTTAATCATTTTCCGCAAATGTTTTCTATCTTGATTGAACTATTTGAAGGTACAAAAAATTCTTCTATAATAAAATTCGAACTACGTCTTTTTCTTAACTATATATTGAAAATGTAAACACGGTATCGTTCGTGACTCTTAAATTATATTTGAATTAATAACAGCATGTATAATCACCAATAATATTTATATTTTTATCTATTTATATAAATATGTATATAATTGACCGGTTGTATTATAATAAGCTAAAGTGTACTTGCAACCTTAATTCCTCTTAATTATATACATTATATATATAATCTATATAATATTATAACTCATGATTTGGTTACATATTTTAAAATTTTTGGATTAGTATTCTACCACTTCAACATATTTTTAATTTTTAAATCTACTTGCACCCTAATACTAATATTAGCCTATCTTCCTTCTTCTTCATCTTCTTCTTTTATACAGTATCCTAATAATTATTTTTCAGTCTACGCTTCTACTTCATTTGCATATCCATCCTAATGATTTGAAAATTTTCTCTTTTTCTTTCACTATCCAAACGGAACCTGAACCGATAAGGTCTGGTTTATCGGGTATGTCACTATTTATAAAACAAATTTTGTATTTCATCTGATGAGAGCGTACCAAAGTATTTTGGTACTCTTGAAATATATATAACAAAATAAATATGGTTTTATAAATATAGTTTCCATTTATTAATATCATTGATATTATACTCCAGGAAACTTGTCGAGTGCTTCGAATCTGTTATAAATAAATTTGTTGAATTACCAGCAAATTAAATATCTCTTTGCTTATATATATATATAAATACACACACACACACACACACACACCCAAACACACACACACACACACACAAATATATATATATGCTCCTTTGGGAGCCCCTACATGGACACATTAGAAGAGGAAGACCAAGGTTAACATATGTTGATGCCCTAAGGACAGACACTGGTCTGTTGGAGATGCAGGATATGGCAGCGATAATGAGGGACAGAGACCGCTGGAGAGAACTCGTCCATGGATCTCGGGAATTTTACCCGCCTTAGATAGATAGATAGATATATAATAGTAATGAGTATAATCAAAGTTGCAACTGCAAGTAGCAGATTCGCATCCGATGTTCGACAATATTTACATATATATATATTTCTGATAGGAACCGTTTGAGGACTCTTACTCCACAACCCTCCCGGAAATAAGAGAGCGAAGAAGAAGAAGAAGAAGAAGAAGAAGAAGAAGAAGAAGAAGAAGAAGAAGAAGAAGAGCAGGAAATTAGAAGCAAGGTCTTCAAAAAATTACTTGAAGCTTCATCCTTTCTAAACATACGTTCGTTTACACACATCCCTCTCACACACACACACACACGCACACACACACACACACACACACACACACACACACACACACACACACACACACACACACACACACACACACACACACACACACACACACACACGTGCACACATACACACATATATACATATATATATATATATATATGCAATAGAGTGTGCCATAAAAAGCAAGGTCACAATACTAACGCTCCCTATGTATTTTCCCATTATAAATGCCCCAATTGGTAAAATAAAACATTTTGTATAAAATAAATTATTTTGAGTCTTGCCTATATCATGGTGATTATAGTGGAAAGTGTGATTATGTTGAAAATGTGAAATCAAATATGACCATACAATAATTGTTTATTTTATTAATCCATTATATTTAGTAAACCAGCTTTAAATATAAAGGCGTACAAGGAAGAAACAATTTCAGTTAAGTTAACTCCAATCATATTTGTTTTCAGAGTTTCTTTTTTGAAATCCGGGACCTTGCGACGATGAGCTTCGACTACTTGAAGAACACACTGCTTCTCCTCCTCATTCTTGGTGATGGCAACAAAATCAGTTATCAACTTGACTGCTCTCTCCGCCAGATCGTTGACTACCTTGATATTGTGAACAACAGCACAGGCATTTTGATATGACGCTTGTGATGACCAAGTTGCAGGTGACAGCTCAAGCCAAGTATCGTCGAGACCAAGGAGATTTCTTCCCAACTAGATGAGGCAGCTTCGTGGACGACTTCAACTCGGGAAATACTGGAGCACCACGATCGAGAGGCCCAGACGTTTTCGTTTTGACAAGACGTTAGGCTATTTGTTTCTTCTCGGACTCTTGGACCCGACTTGAAAACAGCGCTAGCGGAATGGCTTCCTCCGTCAGGTACCATAGATGCCTGCTCAGAGCAGTAGTGGCTGCCTGCGAGAGATCTCTGTCAATATTACTGTACTGGGTCAACCCCACGTAGAATTGAAGGTCATTGGATGGTGCATCAGCACACTTGACTGCTGTCAGCCAGTATCGCACGTAGAACAGAGCATTGAACATACAGGTCCGGCGCAACTTTTCCATTTTAGCTTGATCGTAATTTAGTCGCTCACCAAATGCATACATCTTTGCACTATAGATGATTGTGGACATCGACCGAGCGTTATGATGTACACCAGGCAGCATCCAATGAAATCCACGAGGAGGGGTGACACCCAGCAAGATCAACATCAACTCGGCACATTCTCGGTAGTCGTCCTGTGGAAGAGAACTCATTTTCCCATCGTCGGATGTCAGCAACTCTTGGAGGAACTTGATGTTCTCAGAACACAGATTCTTGAGTCTCCGGTCGACAATGTTCAATATTTTAAAGTTGGTCTTGTCCGTGACACCCAATCTTTTTTTAACTCTTTGAACTCAGGGATGTCTGGACTGGACATTGCTCCGAATAGTTGTTGCCACACTGCACACAAGATACGCTCCATGAAATGGTACCGACAAGCAAAATAAAACACCTTTTTGTTGAGCATCGCTTCTAGTTTCACGCAGGCACCATTTTTCCATCAAGAATTCGAAGCAGTTGTGTCGAAGACCAAGCCCACCACAGACCCATCAACATTCCAATCTTTAACAAGATCAAATGATGCTTTGGCTTGGATTGTTCCAGTGCCATCAGGAATTATGGGAACACCGAGGAGTTTACCTTCTCTGAAGTCCGGAGTTCCAACAACTAGCACACCTCGCCTCTCGTGGTCACAAGGAATTATTTTGCTATCCCAATGCAAGGTAACACAATCTGGTACAGCAAATTGTTCCTTTATGTGTTCAGCCCCCACAGTTCTGATATTCTTAACTGCACGTCTGCTACTATTCTTGGAGAGAGTTGTGGCGTCTATGTCAGTCCCACCTTCAGAAATAATCGGTGCCATATATACTGTTCTCTGGCCCAGTGTCAGGTTTAAACGATCAGCCATTAGAGAAATTTTTGGACTTTGAAATGGATTCTTGGGAGTTCCAGCTGGATATTTCGTTTCTTGTCTGACTTTCAGCTGTCTCTGGGTGGGTTTGAGGCCTGAAATTCAGGATCCTGTTCATCTTCAGTTTCATCATTGGTTGAACTTGAATCACTCAGTTCATTACGTGGAAGTTGTGCCGCTACAGATCCTGACAAACGCTTTCTATGGTTCTCTGACTCTCGACGAGCCACAGAAACCTGATCACGCTTAAACTTTGAAGATACCTTTTTCTGGTAACCCTTGTCTTCAGCACCCAGAGATACTTTTTTATAGCAACGCAGGGCTTCAAGAAATGTAGCATCTTCCATTTTCTGTTCATTATTACGAAGACGGTCTTTCAAAATGTTCTTTTCAGCATCAGTATGAGCAATGTAGAAATACGAATCCAATTCAGAAATAAATAGTGCTTCCTTTTCTTTGTTTGACTTAGAACCTTTGTTTTTTTGTAAATTTCTGTATTCACTGTACATGTTCATAATTTTCAGTTTCACTTTGTCTTTTCGTTGAGTCGCTACACCAGCTTTTTCCCACTGACTAACTACTTCCATCACAATAGCATCATTGAAACTCACATGCTTTTTGTGTTTCATAGGACCATCTTTCAGGTAGAAGAAATATCTTAGAACATCCCCCTTTGTTGGTATTTTGTTTGGTGAAAAGGATGTAGCATATTGCCCCAGGAGCCATATTTCTCGATCATCACAACGGAGCGAGTAGCTACAACTAGGCCCACTGGTTTCCGCCATTATTCTGCCAATTTGAAACTATTAGGCAAGACTTAAATTAGTCTGAAATAATCAAAATTACATTATAAATTGATAATATACAAAATGGCATGAGAAAATGCATAGGGAGCCAAGAAAAAAAACACTTTTGTGTAAAATGTGGGATTCTGGAACACCCTAATATGCATATATAGCGAATCTAAGCAGAAAGATTTGATTTATTATTCCAGACCCCACCCGGGTTGGCAAAGTAAATCATGCAACCACTTCCGCTGACCTGTGGCCTCATAGATAATCGATTTCCCTCGTATTGTACACGGCGCATTTTAATTCTTTTGTTTTAGGGACTCGTGTCGTCAAACTTTCCAGAAGAGTACAGTTTTCTAATGGTCATCTGCTTATTGTTAACGATAACAGAATCTTCATAAATAGTATGTTCTCTGTTGTTGTCTAGAGAAGCAGTTCTGTTCAGTTCACGACGTAGACCAGAACGATTATTTGTTTGGTCGAGGTGGCGAGTTGATTTTATTGTGGTGTTGATTCGTTTGTTGCGTGCGTGCTCACTGTTGTGGTCACTGTTGTGTGCTACAGTGTGGCCAGGGGTTGCATGTGTCCAGTTAAGTGAGTAAGTGTTCAATAAGATATGATAGTTCCTTGATCACACAGAAAATGAATATCTATAAATGAACCACGACGACAAACCGCTATATTATTAATTTATTGAAAATAACTAACGCCGGAGTTATACTAAAAATACACTAGCATTATGAACATTGTTTGTTTGTAAAAATAGAATTAAATTGTATGTAGCGGATACGTTGAATTCTTTTGATGGGTGTTTTGATGAAAAAAATAATGCCATGACTGAGTTGTCAACAACGTTTATTTATTAATAACAATATTCACTGTGAACATCGAGTAATACTATTTATGACATGAATCCGTACATTAAATTGCTAGCTGCTACGAGCTAGCGTAAATGCATGTGTTGTATCTTACAGATACAATATGACAGGAAGAATAGGGTGAGTGTAAACTGTAAACAATATGAACTTACTATGTGTGTGTGTATGCCTATTCTTAGAAGATATTATTGTCGTAGTCGTAGTGGTCAATCTGTCAGGTAGGCATGGCTGTTTGTCTGTGGTCGATAAGGTGGAAGCCAGTAAGAGCCAGGACAGAGATAGAGTGAAAGGTCTACTGATGCCTACATCGTTATCACTTGCTGACTGCTGCTTCGAGCCTGTCTGTTGGGTTCCTTAACTCCTTGTATTTATAATTGGTGCTAAAGTTAGAAGGATGTATATATGAGGTTGATTTATGATCAGCCATGTGGATATTGTCTCCCAAGAAGTTGGAGTCACAGGTCAAGTAGAATGTACGTTTATCATCGTTGATTTGACAAGACAATGGGGGGGGGGGGGGGAGAGACTTCCAACGATAGATTGTCCCAGAGGCGAGGAAGCTCAGATTCGGTTTAGAATCTTCGCCGGTAAAACATAAGAGTATTCCGTTATATGTATTTACCAAGAAAACTTCATGAACTTCACTGGCTTGGTTAAGAGATAGAGATTGAGTGAAAGAGAGGGAGAGTAAGAGAAAGTAAGAGTCTGTAAGAGCCCAAAGGGGTCTGTAGAATGCAAATGTTTTACATGTTTTCTTTATCAAGAACTGCTTCGTAATGCTTTTCGCTTGATCTAAGACAGGCTATTTATATCTGTCGCTTCCTCTGTCTCCTAGTCATCCACTTGTTTACGCCCAAAAACCCAGAAAATTACCGTTAAATGTCACCCAGGGGTCAAGGTGTGGACAGATTTCGCTACATAGTTGCCAACTGACTCACTCCGGCCCGCTCAGTTCGGACTTTTTAACCAGCGAACCGAGACGCTCATACTCCCGTTCCATTCCAACAAAGGTTAGTTCTATGCAACTTTTCAGACTACTACGAGCATCTACGTCGAACCAACCACTCAAACATAATACACAGTTTCACTGTGGTTGTTTGTTGTTTTCCCTATGTTATCATAATAACTTCGACGGAAGATATTTCTTAGTTAAATAATTAAGTAGCGACCTTTGTTATTGTTCATCCACTACTGGCTATGGCAACCATCATCTCGACTCACCGAGACAGACACACAGCCCTTTATATGGGAGAGAGCAACTTACGAAATCACCAATCAAGCCTACAGTTACTACTACGATTCCTGCCACACTACAATGAACAACCGACCAACCAAATCACTAATACAATTACACACCTGGTCACAATCTTATTTTCATCCGTCTCTCACACACACACACACATTAACAATGAAAATAATAACAAAGTCAAGTTATTTTACCTATATCTATCATTGTTTTACGACCGTTTCGGGGGGTTGATCATATCGATACATTGACTGATCTATAGCAGTTATATAACTTTATATATATATATATATATATATGTAGTATGGTTGCAGGATGCGTCCATAGGCGGTATGCCGGTTGAGCACTCTATGCTCCTTCGGAGCAGAGTATGATAATATGGAAAACAAAGAATCAGTGAAGCATCGAAACACAAATTATATTACGTATTACAATTGTTTCTCCGACTGTTTGTGGATAGAACCTGACTCTGGATTCGCAAGTTCCTCAGATACGTCAAGTGATTTCGAAGCAAATTCTCTTTCTGCTGGACTCCGACCCTTCGAATTTTTATCATCTGCCACCTGTTTGCGCGGCGCTTAGATTGGTTGATAGTTCGTGACGTCATCATAGTGCTTGACCATTGAAATCTGCCCGCTGACCATTTCCATTCAGGCGTGAGCTGTCACTCACCCCAATTCTGTCGCCATAAATTACTGGTGTGTGTAGGAGAGTTATGAATGCACATGCCAATCCCTTGCTTGCCTGGCTCCCCATACATATACATCCACACGCACATGTGCTCACACCTATATACAAGCATTCCCAGCCATTAATCGTACACTTATCTGTGTGGACACACACACACACACACACACACACACACACACACACACACAGAACTTGCGTTTTTGCGCTCACACATGTACATACAGATATATATATTTTCACCTCTAATATATAGGTACATTCATACGCAAACATAAGCCCACACGTACACATAGGGGACCCACGTATGTACATATATCTATTCATACATAGTCACACACACACACACACACACACACACACACACACACACACACACACACACACACACACACACACACACACACACACACACACACACACACACACCTATATATACACATATATTTTTACACACATGTACATACATACACGCACATATATGCTCACCCATACATACACACACGCGCTTACATATGCATTCAGTCAAGCATACTCGTAATAAATTGTGTTCCGATGCATCACTGATTCTTCGTTTTCCATATTATATATATATAGAGAGAGAAGTGGTATCACAACAGTTAGTTCACCATACCGAGAACAATTGTTTCACCTTAGCGGATCCTCAGCTCGTAATGGTCATGGTTATACGGAACAGGAAGGACAACCGTATGAACGCGCATGCGCAGAAACGGTCACTTCATCCAGGCAATACAAAACTGCGGGCGAGAGGTGTAAGGGAGATAACTGCGAAAGTCCGAAAGTTCTAGTTGATAAGAAAATTAGGATGTTGTTGTTATTCAATCCGGAGCTTTGTAGTTATGTAAGAGTTGTTTCCAGATATGTGGACAACGTGTGAAGATTTCATTTCTTGCGTTTAGGCAATCGCTATTGCGTAATCAAGATTGCCTAAATGCAAGAAATGAAATCTTCACACGTTGTCCACATATCTGGAAACAACTCTTACATAACTACAAAGCTCCGGATTGAATAACAACAACATCCTAATTTTCTTATCAACTAGAACCTTTCGGACTTTCGCAGTTATCTCTCTTACACCTCTCGCCCGCAGTTTTGTATTGCCTGGGTGAAGTGACCGTTTCTGCGTATGCGCGTTCATACGGTTGTCCTTCCTGTTCCGTATAACCATGACCATTACGAGCTGAAGATCCGCTAAGGTGAAACAATTGTTCTCGGTATGGTGAACTAACTGTTGTGTTACCACTTCTACCTAACTCGTCCCTTGGACTGAGTGCTCTACCACTACGGATATTACCGTCCATTGGTCTACCTTTCTCTCTCTCTCTCTCTCTCTCTCTCTCTCTCTCTATATATATATATATATATATATATATATATATATATATATATATATATATATAGAGAGAGAGAGAGAGAGAGAGGGGGGGGGGGAGAGGTGAGTTGGGTAACTGTGGATTTTAGCACGATTCACAGGTCAATAATCTGGATATAACATATCTTGTCTGTTTCGGGACACTGCACATACTGGCAATGGCGGTGGTGCTGCTGCTGTTAGATCTTAAGTTGACTTCGATGGGGTATGTAGTGAAGACACTGGCGGTAATTATGGTGACGAAGGCTATCTGGGCTTTTGATTTAAATATTTAGTGGGAAGATTTTGTAAAATGGCTGTGAAAGATTTGTGAAAGAATGAACTTGTCAGAACATTAAATACTATTATTATACTAGCTGGCCCCGTGCCGTCAAAAATGACGGCTAATCGTAATATCTATACATAATATAAAAAAGAGATGTTTGTTTGTTGGCTCTTTCGCGCTCACTCCCGCAAGTGATACAAACATACAAACACAGAGCTGTGACGAATCTTAGAACGCTGGACTTCTATAGTTTCTCAGACCCCTCCTTCCTCAGGCATCACATAGATGTGTGTGTATTAGACATCCCCCCTTCCTCAGTCCGTAATCACCCGTTTCTTCTGTGTGTGACGAACAAATACACAAGGCTATTATATTAGTGGATTTTAGCTTTAGGTTAGCCTTGATCAAGTTATCCTATGATCAAAGGTCTTCTAGCTGCGATCATCCAGGCTGTTTTTGTTTGTATTTTTTCATACATCGTATATCTAGGACTACATTATTCAACGTGTCCTGCCTTGTGAAATAAGTTTTTCCTATCCGATCGTTGAGTATTTATATACTTCGTTTCATGCAAAGGGAAATAACCCACGTAAGAGTCTTTTATTCAAACAGTGAAACCATCTTACTTTGCGTGACACGAAATATATAAATGCACAACGGCAGTTTGTGTACTATTAAAGCAAATATTTCAAGATTGTTCAATGCAATCTATCACAACATAAAAATACTTGTATCTAAAAGTTTTATGGTAAATTTAGATGGATATAACTAAAGTTTTTTTAATTAGAAATCTTTGCTGTGAAAAAAAAAATGAAACTAAAACACTTTTAACTCTTCCTTTGTAAACAGAAAACACATGATATTATCTTTATGTTTTTGAATATTATTGTCTCCTCATTAGAAAATGACTAGGCCTATGATGCTGTATACAGAGGAATATTACTACAGCAACTCTCTATATATCAAGCAGGATATAAAATATTGCTAAAAGGCTTAGTTTAATTTACAAGACGTGCATACGTTTTGCAACGTAATTAAGTATTAAATATTTTTGCTAGAACAAAGTATATGCTAGAAGACTTAAGTTAAATTTAATGTAGATATAAACACAGGTTTTGAATTAAAAGCCTTCGCTGTGAAAACACTCAAGTATTAACACTTTAAACTATTCTTTTGCACACAGAAACACATATAAACATACCCTTATACATTTCAGTGATTGTAGTTTTATACAATTTTGTGTGTGTATATATATATGTAGATTTAAAGGGAAAGAATTTTGTAACATATTGACCTACAAGACCTCTAATATAATTAAAAACAAAAGAAGGATAGAACACTATGCCCCCTCCCCTCCTTCCTCACCTATGTCCACCGCTTTCGGCAGCATGGTATAACGCATTCACCGAGCATAGACTAGTCCCTTGCTATTTTCCTCCGAAGAAGAGATTTTATCTCGAAATATCAGGACAGATAAATAAATAAGTCAACACAGAACATCTTGCTTCGTCTTATTTTCTTGTTCGTTCATTTCGTATTGTCATGGCTTTCAAATTTTATCATTTTAATTTTATTTTATTTTCATCTTAAATATATTCAGATAAGATGAAAAGATGTTTGCTGTCACAATTGACGACACGAGTACTCTAGTATAAAATAATCATAATGATACCGCCACTATGACATAAAATTCTGGTTGTTATGGAAGAAGATTTAAAAATTACCAAGACATTTAATAAATTGTCAGAAAAACTGTAGAATTGGTCAGACTAGTGAGTATATAGAACGGATAATTTTAGTTTCATTATAAATGTCAAGTGACTTTATTGGCTTTTTTGTTTTTTTGATATTTGGATTTTGTATTAATAATGATGTTTTACTATAGGTGGAGTTGTATGCTGTTAATGTATTGGTGTTGGTGGTGGATTAGTAGTGATGTTGGTGATGTCGAATGATATAATTGTGTTGGTAGAACTAGTATTGGTGGCTGTACTGATAATGATGGTGGGTATTAGTGAAAAAACTGGAGTTGGTGTTAGAGGTAGTATTATTGTTATTGTACCTTTTTGTGATAGCGGTGATGGTGGTGGTGGTGGTGTGAGACAGTAGTGATAGTAGTGGTGGTACAGATGTTGATGCTAGTATTGATGGCGTTGATAGTGGTGTTTGTATTGATTTTGTTGTTTAGTCGTATAATGCGTATATTTGAACTCATACACACATCTATACAAATACAAATGCTAATATATTATGCATTTATATGAATTATACACACTACTATATACACATGTAAACACACAGATAGTATGTTGTGTGCGTGTGAGAGAGAGGGGGAATAGGGTGAGAGAGAAAGATATATATATATATATATATAATATCAATGATATTAATAAATGGATACTATATTTATAAAACCATATTTATTTTATAATATATATTTCAAGGGTACCAACATTTTGTTACGCTCTCATTAGATAAAATACAAAATTTGTTTTATAAATAGTGACATATCCCAGAAACCTTATCGGTTCAGGTTCCGTTTGGATAGTGAAAGAAAAATTTCAAATCTTTTGGATGAATATGTAAATGAGGTTGAAACGTAAGGCTGAAAAAAGATCGTTATATTTAGACGCTAGGTAAATTTAAATAATTATTAGGATAATTTATAAATGGAAGAAGAACAAAAGAAAAAAAGAGAGCTAATATTAATATTAGGGTGTCAGGAAATTTAAGGAGTGATTATAAGAAAAAAGTAGTTAGAAATACACTATTATTATTAAGATAAAATTGTATGGATCATATCAGTGATGGTGTAAAGAGAGTGATATAATTATATTTAATTATTTAATTATATAATCATATATTTTGGTAGTATCTATAAAATAATATGAGAGTTAAGAATCTGTTGAAGTGGTAGAATACCAATTTAAAAAAAAAAAAAAAAAAGAGATATACAACAAATTATTGGATCTATTCAAATCATGAGTTATATTATATAGATAATATTTATAAGTATATTTTAAGGTTGTAAGTATATTTTAGTTTATTATATTACAACGAGTTATTTATATAAGTATTTATATAAATATTTTTGGTGAGTATATATGTTGTTATTTTCACTAGATAGATAAATTAAATATTTTTATATATATTAGGGGTTAAGAAGAATTTTATGTTTACATTTTCAATATATAGTTAAGAAAAGGACGTAGTTATAAATTTTATTTGAGAAGATTATTTTGTACATTCAGATAGTTCAATCAAGATAGGAAACATTCACAAAAAATTTATTAAGTCGACGAAAATAAATATTTATGTAAAGTTTAGTTGTTACGTAGAAGGAATGTTTAAGAGTGTTATATTATAAAGGAAAAGATAACTCCAATGTTTCTTAGTTAAAATAATTGTTACATTTGTCATTTAATTCTAGAATTTACTTTTAAAGAAATATACAATTAAGATATATGCGGAATATAAGTAGAAAAATTTAATATATTATTTTGTATATGAATATAAGGTATTTTATATTAGATGTTTTCAAAGATGAGAATTCTTTTATATATGTATTTAGATAGTATTATCTACATCAATGCATGTGTTAAATTCTATATAGTGAAAAAATATTATTACAGACATCATAAGTATACTTAGAAACATTATCAAATTTATCAGAAAAAAGATATATTTTAAAATATCATTGAAAACCATTAACAAGAATATCATTTGAAAAAGAATATCATTTGAAAAATATTAGATAAAAAGAAAAATATCATTTAAAAATCACCACAAAATCTCGACAAAAACATAGTGAAGACATATAAAATGTAAACAAGTGAAATATATTCTATAGATTAAAGATACTTCTGAAAGCCATTCTTTGGAATAATTCGATAAAAAAATTTCTACATCACTATCACATCTAATTTGGTACTTAAAAGACAATAATATTGACTATTGAATCTCTTGGGGAACGATTTCGAAAGCGCCCGCATACCGAAATATGGCTCTATCAAGAATTTGTCATTTGTGTATTGAAGAAATATTTTATATATTTACCTGCCAAAACACTATTAACAAAAAGAAAGAATTATTCAGTTATTCAGTTCTTGTAGACATCATTGAATAACCAACAAATTAAATATCTCTTTGCTTATATATATATATATATAAGAAAATGAAGGTTTTTTTTTAATGAAAAAAAATGAGATGTACTACACGAGTGAAAGTATAAGGAAAAGAAATCGAAAATGCAACTGGAGTCTATTTAAGAATATTTATTTGTTTCCTTTACCGGTTTCACAGTTCTTATGCTTTTCAAAAGTAGAATTGAGTTGGAGGGTTTGTGGTTTTTCTTAAACAATAAATATTCTTAAAAATACTCGTTGCATTTCCATTTCTTTTCCTTACACCCCCCCCCCCCCCACACCCACACCCCCACACCCACACACACCCACACCCACACCCACACACACACACACGTACACACACACATAAATATATATATAAATAATCTGAGTTTTTCGAATATTAATAATAACGTTCGATTCGTTTGCGATTATGAAAACAAGCCTCATTTTTATAGCTATTTCAGTAGAATGAACTCTTCATTCTTGCTCTTGTGTTGGCATGTAAACAGAACTGCAGACACTAATGTTTCTGGGTATCACCCTTCATCAGTACAGCTCACTGTTCACCTATATTTACACAAACACACACACACACACACATATATATATATATATATATATATATATGAAAACGGAGAAAGTGACAATTATTAGGAAGATAAATATATTTAAATATATGTATATATATATATATATATATATATATATATATATATATATATATATATATATATATATATATATATATATATATATATATAATATGATATATAACATGGTTGAAGGAATATACATCAAGGGAGTTTTCTGTATTCTATATACATATATAATAAAGTCTCATGTAATGTAGTGAGTTGAACATTTTCTATTAACTGAGATTATCTATGGCATTATTAAACAAAATCTCCATCTAAAAGTGTTTAAAAATCTAAAAACAAGGAAGGGAGATAACTCACATAATATTAACCAATCTAAATTTGTGGAAAATAAAAGCAATGTAGATAGGAGTAAATATTGTCTTTTAATAGCAATAACTTGGAAACAAGTAATGGACAAGTTTCGGTATTATTGCACGCATAAATATTATAGGCAATTCTATTAATAATTAAATAAGAAATTTAGACTTATGTTAATTGTTGATGTAAGTTATTTCAGAGATTGCCATTATACACACTTTCTGATTAAATTACAGTTCCATCGAGTCCGTGACAAATTTGGAAAATATTCTGAACAGCAATATTGAATGACATCGTCACGTCCTCTGTGTATATGGTAACAGAACATTATAGAAAAAAAGAGACCAAATATATATATTCTTACTTAGATTGGAAGGGGGTTCTTTTTGTTTATGCTCTCAGATATGGCTTCACGAACTATGTAGTTTATTGACAATACATCATCTTTCGTAATGTTAAAAGATCCCGTGTATGAGCAAAGACAGAACTACAACAACAACAACAATAATACTACTCCTAATAATAATAATAATAATAATAATAATAATAATAATAATAATAATAATAATAATAATGATTTCTTTATTAACCACAAGGGTTTACATAAAGTAGACATTAAGGACAGTGCAGGACAATGCAGGACGGTACAAATGGGCATTTCTGCGTGTAAAAAACAAAAACAGAGGATGTAACAAAAAATAACAATGAAAAATTCCCCAATAGGGGGGAGACTTCGGAGGGACATTTGTGGAGAAAGCCCAGTAAAAGCCACAATGACCCTGACCACCAAGGCAAGTGCCCTCTCCCAGTTTTCCACCTTTAATTTACAGATATATGCTCAGAGTAGGCCCATTCACTCGGGCCATTCTTGCTTCTGTCACCCATCTTTCAACAAAATGCTGGGAAGAGAGCACTTCCCTCTCTACTCTGATTTTCCTTTTCAAATGAAATTTGAAAAAGTCAATCAGAGCATCACCGAAGAGGTAAGTGCTCGTCTTCAGCCCTTTCAAACGTGTCCACCATACTATCTCTTTCGTCATGGCCACCAGACAGATAAAAACTGCCTGCCCTTCCCGGCTAAAGGAGGAGGGCGGGGCAATCCTCACGATGGACTCAGATGATAGCCGGATCCGTCCTAAACGCGACAGCAGGTGTTCGACATAAACCCACAAGTCAACAATTTTCGGACACTGGACGAGTGCGTGCAGGACGGTTTCGTCGCCCTGCGCGCATCTCGGACATGCCCGGCTGACGGCACCTCCATGCCTGTAGAGTTTATCCCGAACTGGCAAGGCTCCTCGGTAGCACTGCCAGGCCAGAGATTTCTGGAAGTTGTCCATAGGCCCTGACCCGAAAGTTCTTCCGAAGAGATTGGCTAGTTGATTTTCGTCGACGCCTAGAGTTTCCCCAAGTACGTCGTCGCTCTCCCCCTCCACTAATCCTCTATAGAACGCCGAGGTGGAGTTTCCACCGATCACATTGCCCGATTGGTCGAGGGCTGTGAGCGCCTGAAGACATTCCAGTCTCCAGGCGCTCCCTCTCGGTCTTCGCTTGACCCAGGACTGCAGCTCCGTCAAGGAGACGAGCTGGGGAAAGGCGTGTCTAGCAAACGGCGACCACACCTGATCACCGTCGAGGAAGAGGTGGAGATGTCGTAGCCTGAGCGCGTGCCTGCGCATCATCAGCCACGGCATGCCCAGCCCTCCACGTAGCGGGTGTTGACAACAGATGGACCGCCTGACCATCGGAGCGCGTCCCTTCCACAAAAAGCGAAAGAGCAAACGCTCCAGCGCAGTCAGGCGAGGGTTAGGACAAGGTACGACGGTCAGGCGGTAGCAGATGACAGACGCGATGTACGCGTTAGCCACCTCCGCTCGACCTTTCAGGGATAGCTTCCTCTCCGCCCATTTCTGGGTGAGATAAGCCACCCTGCTCGTCACCTCGTCCCAGTTTTTGTTCGTCTGGAGGTCTGGACCGAACCAGACCCCTAGCAATTTAACCGGTCCGTCCGTCCAGCGTCCGACGACGCTGTTGGACGGCATGGACCTGCCTCTCCAGGTGCCGAGCTGCAGGCCCACTGACTTTTCCTGGTTGATCATTGCTCCTGTCACCGCTTCGTATTCTCTTAGTGTAGTGCCGATCGCCTCGATGTGTTTGGCGTTCGACACCACTACGGTGACATCGTCCGCATATGCTGACACGGATCTTCCGCATCCTAGTTCGCGCGGGATGCCCCTCAACGTCTCCAGTTTGTGCAGTAATGGCTCGAGAGTCAATACGTACAAGAGGGACGAGAGGGGACATCCTTGGCGGACCGAGCGCATGATGTTGAACGGTTCCGACAGGTGACCGTTCACTCTCACCACAGAGCAGATGTCGCTGTGCATGGCAGCGATCCAGCCTCTGAAGACGGGTCCAGAGCCAGCCGCCCTCAAGACTGCCGCTAGGTAACGATGGTCGACCCTATCGAAAGCTTTCGACTGATCTAAATTGATCAAGGACCCACCCGTGCCAGGTTCCCTAGCTACCCTCTCTACGATGTATCGCATGAGGTGGAGGTTGTCGTGGATGGATCTGTCGGGAATGGCGCATGTCTGCACCTCTCCCACCAGACCACCAACGACAAGCGCCAACCTCTTTGCTAGCACCTTGGCCAAAATCTTGAACTCTGTGTTTAGCAGAGTTATGGGCCGGAAATTATCTATGTTATCCCCCTTGTTCGGATCCTTTCTCAGCAGTACCACCGCTCCTCGGCTCACAGAACTGGGAATTCTCCCGTTCTGTTGCCAGTTGCAGTAGACGTCCGCCAAGAGGCCTCCGAACAAGTCTGGCATCTGTACGTAAAGTTCATAGGGCAGACCATCCAAACCAGGCGATTTACCCCTTGTGCAGCCAGTCATTGCCTCCCTTACTTCAGCGGCTGTTATCGGCGTTTAGCTTCCAGTAGCCGGGTCCTCGTCTATGAAGCCTATCTAAGTCAAGCACACAGATCACGAATTTGTGGTCCGTGTAGCTGACTATCTTGAATTGTGGACAGCCTATGCTAGACCTATCTATTTCCCTACAAAATACTCTATCTAGATATGATCTGGATGAACCTATGCGATTTGTCCAAGTCCACATTGGCACATTCGGGAAATCCAATCGGTATCTGTCAGACAGTTCAAAACGCCTGAGCAGGTTGGTGAGGCTCTTGCATCCTCCACCCCTATCCGCTAATCCCACACAGTCCCAGCGTGCATCTAAGATCCCGTTCCAGTCGCCCACTAACACTAAAGAGCGGGACGTTCCAAGAAAGGTCTCCAGACGCCGGAAGAAATCAGGCCGCCCTGCTCCTGTCGGGGCATAGACGGCCACTAGCCTGAAAGCTTGCCCGTCTCCGCTGGTCACGTCCAGCACCACCAGCTTACCCTCTGGGTCCAGGAAGATGGCCCGTATGGCGAGATCCAAACCTCTCCGAAAAAGCACAGCAACTCCTCCACCGGATCCAGGACGGCTGGGAGATGCGTACACATCGTAGCCGCCGAAGATCGGTGCGAAGGCACGTGCTTCGGAGATTCTGGTCTCGCTGATGGCCACTACATCTATGTTTAGTGACCTGAGGTCGTTGAGCAGGTGACCCTGCTTCCATGACGACCCCGAGCCACGCGCATTTATGCTGCCTATTCTGAATGAGGTCATGTTTAAAATAGAGTGGAAAAGATGGGAAAGACCACTTACCGTACTTTTCGTAGAGGAGGGATGGTTTTTACATCCCTTTTCACTTGATCGTCTGGTGAAGGGACCGTTGAATCGTCCCTTCGGCTGGTCGTCGGCTCTTCTATGAGTATGTCTGAATATACTCTTCGATTGATAGTTCCTCCTAGGTCCCTGAAATCGTGGGTCAGTTTGACCCTCACAATTTTTTGCCCGCAGTAGGAGGGCACCAACACCATTTCCTCGCTCCTTAGGGTCACTACGGATTGAGCCTTTGCCTCCTGGGGTGTGGCAAAAAGTACGTCTACGGTGGCATATTTTTTTGCCTCGGGTGATGTGAGTTTTCCGCTGCCACACAGACCCCAAGGCTTTTTGTATTTGAGCCTCTGTGGCTCTTTCAACCCTACGGGATTTTGTACTTACTGTACGGTACGTGACCGTACAGTGCTCTTGGGTTTCGAAAAATGATTCCGCTGCCTTGCAGATTGCTCGGTGTCCATTCTTTGTCACCATCTTCTTCGCTTCCTCTAATTCCTCATTTGTTATGAGTATTGTTTCCAGGTTCTTCGCGATACCTGCAAACGAGATTGGTTTTTCTTTGCTGCTGTTGTTGTTGTCGTCAGAGCTGCTGTTACTTTTGTTGTTGCTGCAGGTACTACGACTACTGCCTCCGCCGCTGTTGCTGTGGTTGTTGTTGGTGTTGCTGCTGCTAATGCTGTTGTTGTTTATGCTGCTGGTGATGCTGTTGCGGCTGCTACTGTTGTTTTCATTGTCACTGTTGCTGTTGTTATTACGGCTGCTACTGCTATTATTCCTGACGTCAGACGAATGAAATGGGTTTTCGTATTTCCCGCACACCTGTTTCGTCGTTGTCGTCGTCGTCGTGGAGAAATCTTGCACGCTTTGCACGAGACTTTTCTTTTCTGTCGTCGCTTGCGAAAGAGAAGGGAGGGAGAGAGACACATTTAAAGAAGGGAGGGAGAGAGACAATCTTCTCTCTGCTGTAGTGATGATTGAGGAAGAAGAAGACGGAATGAGTGGGAGTGACCTATGAAAATTCTTTTTCGTAGCCATGTTGTTTTTTTGTTTAAAATAAATATTGGGCACAAAACCCCAATAAGCAGTTATTTAACCCCGAAGGGCCAAATAACGGGCAGAAAGACCCCTCTCACGAGGAGGGGGGTGTTTTTGTCTACAAGTTCGTTAAAGTTTTAAACAATTTACAATTGTTATAGCGTTCAAAATTTACAATACCTTACAGAGCCGAGCCTCCGTCAACCATAGCATTCAATAATAATAATAATAATAATGGTTTCTTTATTAACCACAAGGGTTTACATAAAGTAGACATTAAGGACAGTACAGGACAATACAGGACGGTACAAATGGGCATTTCTGCGTGTAAAAATCAAAAACAGAGGATGTAACAAAAAAATAACAATGAAAAATTCCCCAATAGGGGAGGAGGGGGAGACTTCCGAGGGACATTCGTGGAGAAAGCCCATTAAAAAGCTACAGTGACCCTGACCACCAGGGAAAGTGCCCTCTCCCAGTTTTCCACCTTTAATTTACAGAGACATACTCAGAGTATTCACTCGGACCATTCTTGTCTCTCTCACCCATCTTTCAACAAAATGCTGGGAAGAGAGCACTTCCCTCTCTACCCTGATTTTCCTTTTCAAATGAAATTTGAAAAAGTTAATCAGGGCATCACCGAAGAGGTAAGTGCTCGTCTTCAGCCCTTTCAAACGTGTCCACCATACTATCTCTTTCGCCATGGCCACCAGATAATAATAATAATAATAACAACAACTACAGTCCAAGCAAACGAGTAATTGTCTGCGACGACAAACATTAATTTATAAAGTTCGTAAAACTAACTTCGAAAGCCGTGAGGTGAAATGAATTCCAGAACTGACCGATTCACACGATATACATACTTATTCAATTTTGGGAGCTTTATTGATTTATATTAGCATATGTCAAGAACAGAAGTAGAGAACTATTTCTTTTTTTCTTTACCATTGGAAAATGGTGTTTCATTTAATAAAGAATCATGCTTCATGCTGGAAATTTAATATACATAATGTTATATTTTCGTCCTGTCATATCCATTAACTTCTGTAATATATAAAATATCTTAGTAATATATATATATATATATATATATATTGAAATCTCCCCCCCCCCCCACACTCTCTCTCTCTCTCTCCATATATATATATATTTATATATATATATTGTTATACTTGGGGAGGGTCATATTTGTGTAATATTGCCAGAATTAATAACAGAACACACTCACTGTTTGGTTGGTTTTCGCTTGTCGCTTCTGTGTCTTTTATATCCGCAATCTAATTTATTCGGTCCTCAATGTTGCCATTGACTGACCTGCGGTCAAAAATAATACAGATACAATATAGACACAAACACATATATATAGTTTATCAGAGTTCTTTCTTTGCACATCTGCAACATCGTCAGTGGTGCTATTGTTTCCTCCCGTTGCATTGTATGTCTACGCCATTTTTATTTAGTCTGTCTATATATTTATTTATATATATATAAGTATGTATACGTACATACATATATGTATACAGACGTACTGTAGTATGTATATATATATACATACATGCACACATATATATATGTACGTATGGATTCACCGAACATTTATTATAATGCTCGGTGTGTTTGTAAACAAACATCCCGAATTTAGCCGTACAGTGTCTAGCAACCACCGTTGCTCATTTGTTCAACACTGACAAAGGAACGCTGTACTAGTTTCAAGCTTATTAGCTATCGTCAGCAACGTATACCTTCCTGCCAGATGATTGGACGTCTGAAAGTATATACTTTCCTTATGCATATTAACGGCTGAGCAGCTTAATTTGCATATCGAGTGAGTTAATCGGCCGGGGTACCGAAAACGATAAACGGAAAAAATCATCTGGCAGGAAGGTATACGTTACTGACGATAGCTAATAAGCTTGAAACTAGTACAGCGTTCCTTTGTCAGTGTTGAACAAATGAGCAACGATGGTTGCTAGACACTGTACGGCTTAATTCGGGATGTTTGTTTACAAACACACCGAGCATTATAATAAATGTTCGGTGAATCCATACGTACATATATATATGTGTGCATGTATATATATATATATACATACTATTGTACGTCTGTATACATATATGTATGTACGTATACATACTTATATTT
Source organism: Eledone cirrhosa (assembly GCA_964016885.1). NCBI lineage: Eukaryota > Metazoa > Mollusca > Cephalopoda > Octopoda > Eledonidae > Eledone > Eledone cirrhosa. Next base: position 353,066,678 of record OZ024743.1, on the reverse strand, counting down.
AAGTAACAGCCGTACTAAGAGTGGGAAATGAAATTTCTTTTCATTTTTTCCGTTTATATATATATTATAGTTAATATCCTCCTTCTCATAGAGCGCTTTGATCCCTAATGTATATCTGTTCGACAGAACCTTTCAACACTAATATATATATATATATATATATATATATATATATATATATATATATCTTTACCATTGCGAATCCAATTCATATATATATATATATATAATATATAGCTTTAAAGGTAAAGAATGGTAGAACATACAAGATTGTGAGTTCGATTCCTGGACCAGGCGATGCGTTATGTCCTTGAGCAAGACACTTTATTTCACGTTGCTCCTTCTACCTGGAGTTGCGACCGATAGATAGTATTAGCAATTGGAAAGACCAACGGAAACGTTGTTTCCTCGGTCCGATTTGACGAAAGTCGATCGTTCCTTTTATATCTCTTTAAGTCGTTTGGAAGCCTCGACAATGCAGATGGGTAAAACTCCGGGTAACAAGATCCGGTGGTGGAGAGAGAGATGTAAGTGGGTGTACGTTGAGATGCGTGGCGTGTATAAGACATGTAGAGGAATGAAGGAAAGAGCGTAAAGGATAAAAATAAAAATAACACCACGAGAGAGAGTTACCTTGGGAGAGATTTAATTGTCCCTATATATTTCGGATTCACATCCATCAACTGTGGTTTTTTCCGGGGGGGGGGAGGTTGTCTGTCGGAAAGGTGCGAAACGTGTCCTCCGCTGTTCGTTGTTTTGATACCCCCCCCCCCCCGGAAAAAACCCCTCAGTTGATGGATGTGAATCCGAAATATATAGGGACAATTAAATCTCTCCCAAGGTAACTCTCTCTCGTGTTGTTATTTTTATTTTTATCCTTTACGCTCTTTCCTTCATTCCTCTACATGTCTTATACACGCCACGCATCTCAACGTACACCCACTTACATCTCTCTCTCCACCACCGGATCTTGTTACCCGGAGTTTTACCCATCTGCATTGTCGAGGCTTCCAAACGACTTAAAGAAATTTACCTTATTATTCCACAATGCTTCAAGCAAACTTCAATACTCTCTTATATATATATATATAAAAGCAAGTCGGTCTGTGTGTGTGTGTGTGTGTGTCTGTCTGTCTGTGTACAAATACTAGGCTCCTCTTAACTTTTGAAGTACTAGGCTGATTTCAACCAAATTTGGCACACGTATTGCTTATATGCCAGAGCAGGTTTTGGACAAAAACAAATTTGAAAAAAAATCGATATTGGGGCCGAAAAATCGATTTTGTGTGTGTATCTGTCTGTGTACAAATACTAGGGTCCTTTTAACTTTTGAAGTACTAGGCCGATTTAGCACGTGCTATTGAGGCGACCTCTCATTGGCTAGCTAATTAGCTGACATGCACTCAGAAATTGCTAGCTAAGCCATAAACGACCTTGAACAATTCGCCTGATTGAAGGTCGCGATTTTTAATTGGACTACGCAACTAACATTAGTGAACATGATTGAACATATACCGTGCATATTCCTGTGAGAAATACGTTTGATAGCACGACGTTCCTCGATCAACTGTACGAGTATTTTGAAGCTTTCTGGTACGTTGTTGATGCTATTCCTGTGTTAATTTTACCAAACTACCATCTATAGTTGCCTTACGCCCACCGTAATGCCAATAATAAATACTATATGCTTCTCAGGAGTTAAAACGATTAAATTTTCTACTCCCGGTACATTAATGCGGGCGTAAAATGCACATTAGCAGTTATCTCAATTTAAGTTGACGTTGCGAATCTCCGAATATTGTGTGCTTCTATTTTTAAACCTTTTCTTCTTCCATTTAAATTACTAACCTCTAAATTACGCCAAACACGGGATGCCACAGCAACTGCAGCAAAACGAGTTGCTGAGAATGGGGTACAAGGCAAAAATCGTCTGAACAGAAATGCTGCCGCAACATCAGCTGTACGAGCTAATGAGAATGACGAACAACGCCAACATCGCCAAACCAGAGATGCTTCCGCAACTGCAGCCGCACGAGCTGTTATGACCGATGAACAACGTGAAATTCGCCTTGCAAGTGATGCTGCAGCAACGGCAGCTGCTCGATATGCAGAGAATGAGCAAGAAGGTGAACTTCTTCAAAACAGAGATGCTGATGTTACTGCTGCGGGACGGATTTTCGAGGCCACCCCTAACCAAACAGCCCAGTCGGAGGGGGGGGGGGGGTACTATACACCGCAGAGCAAATGTACAGGGTATTTCAAGACCTTCCCGCTCACGATGGTCATTGAAGGCATTTAATTATGACCCATTAGAAAACTATTCAAATCATCCTGATACTACAATCGGCAGCATGTCCACCACTTGTCAGTTTTGTAGGGCCAAAAAATGGTCAGCAGAACCTGCAGCAATGTGCTGCTCCAATGGTAAAGTACACTTGCCCCTCTTCAGGATCCGCCACAACCATTGCAGCTTCTTCTCAACGGAACTACGTCGGAGTCACGAGGCTTTCTTCGTCACATCCGTCAATACAATTGCGCCTTCCAGATGACCTCTTTCGGAGCGCAGCGCATCACGGAGGCTGGATTTATGCCTACTTTCAAGGTTCAGGGGAAGGTGTACCATCTTATTGGACCACTGCATCCTTTGGAAAATGAGGAACCCCGATTTCTTCAAGTATACTTCATTGCAAACTTCCACCAACAAGCTACCAGGCGACACACCATTACCAACGATACTGATTTGGATATCCTACTTCAACTTCAAGACATGCTTCATAGGAACAACAGCTATGTCAGGAGCTTCAAATGTGCTTTGGAATCAGTGGCTTTGGATGACTTTAACATTATCATTAATGCTGACAAGAAACCGTTGGGGGAACATGCCGGCCGCTATAATGCACCCTCGTACAATGAAATAGCCATTGTCCTACACGGTGACCAGAACAACAAAAAGGACATTGTCATCAAACACCGAGACAACTCCCTCCATCGCATCAGTGAGACACAGAGATCCTACGATGCACTCCAGTATCCACTGCTCTTTGTGAATGGTGAAGATGGAAACCATTTTGGCATTCCGCAGCGTACGGCTAACAATCAGGCTGAGCACCTGACCAAAAAAGTTTCCTGTATGGACTTCTACGCATTCTGCTTCATGATTCGAGAATCCTCCCTCAATCACCTTCACCGTTCACAAGATCTCTTCAACCAATTCGCTGTTGACATGTGTGCAAAAATGGAGTCGGAAAGGTTGTGTTTCATCAGACTGAATCAAAAACAGCTTCGTTGTGACAGTTACATCCACCTCCGTGATGGAATCAACGGTGATGCAGAGCCGGGAAGCCTAGGTCAAGTGTGCATACTGCCCTCACCTTTCACCGGGAGCCCCAGATATATGCATGAAAGAACGCAGGATGCCATGACATATGTACGGCATTATGGCAGGCCGGATTTATTTATTACTTTTACTTGCAACTCCAAGTGGCCGGAGATCGAAAATGAACTTTTTCCTGGTCAAAAGGCCAAAGACAGGCATGATCTCACAGGAAGAGTATTTAGGCTTCGATTAATTAAATTCATATACCATATTAAAACAGGCCATGTATTTGGACCTACAAAGTGTGACATGTATACAATTGAATGGCAAAAAAGAGGTCTGCCACATGCACACATCTTGATTTGGTTAACAACAAAGATTACATCTAATGACATCGACAGAATTATATCGGCAGAGTTTCCCGACCCATCAACTGATAGGGAACTCTACGTTCAGGTTAAGACACACATGGTGCATGGTCCGTGTGGGCGTGGCTTCAATTTGTCCTCCCCATGTATGAAGGACAATGGGTGCTCCAAAAGATACCCCAGAAAGTTCATTCTCGAAACCCAGACCGGTCATGACGGGTATCCATCATACCGAAGAAGAAATCCTGAGGATGGGGGGTTTACTGCAAAGGTTAGTAACTTCGAGGTGGACAACAGATGGATTGTACCTTACTGTCCACTCCTCCTGAAGACATTCAATGCCCATATCAATGTTGAGTTCTGCAATTCCATTAAGTCCATCAAGTATGTCTTCAAGTACGTCAACAAGGGCTCAGATGCTGCTATGTTCGCCTTTCATATTGAATCCTCCCGCGATGAAGTTACGCAGTATCAGGTGGGGCGATACATCAGCAGCAGCAACAAGGCCTTCTGGCGGATTATTGGTTTTCCCATACATCAGAGGCATCCTGCAACTGAAAAGCTTGCGGTTCACCTTGAGAATGGGCAACGTGTTTATTCTAACAACAACAATGCTTTTCAACTTGCAGATGAGCCGAGGGAAACAACACTCACGGCGTTTTTTAGGCTCTGCCAGAAAGACCAGTTCGCTCGAATGCTGCTGTATCCACAGGTGCCATCATATTACACCTGGAACAAAAAATCATGGACACGGAGAAAGGCAGGCCAGCATGTTAATGGACACCCCGGTGTCCGATTTGACTCTTGCCTGGGGAGAGTTTATATGGTTCATCCCAACCAGCACGAGTGCTTCTACCTGCGCCTGCTTTTACAAGTTTCCTCAGCCTCAGAACTGTTGATGGCCAATTATGCACTACATACAGGGAAGCATGTTTGAAATACAGCCTACTTGAGGACGGCGCTCAATGGGATGAAACTTTGGCCGAGGCTGCTGTATCACATACAGCTGGCTGTCTCAGAAAGTTATTCGCACTTATGCTGCACGCGTGCGATTTGCCTGATCCTGATTCTTTGTGGTTAAAATATAGAAACGACATGTCTGAGGACTTCAGATACCAGGCCCAGCTACTGCTTCCAAATGTTGACGTAGGCTTCTGCGATGATGTCTACAATAGGGCACTTATTAGTTTAGAAGACCGATTAATATGCGGGGGGGGGGGGGTACTTTACCGACATATGGCCTGCCGCAAACCCTACGATCGGATTCAAATAAAATTTCCACTAACATCATCCGAGAAACGTCATATGACGTTGTCGGCCCTCGCAAAATACGTCGATGATACTATGCCAAAACTACTTCTGGACCAGCTACTCGCGTACAACACTATCTCTGATTCCGTACTTTTCGGAAAGGGGGCATCTTCTTCCTGGATGCTCCCGGAGGGACTGGAAAAACGTTTGTTATTAAACAACTGCTCGCTAATTTAAGGCAGCAGAAAAAAATCGCGCTAGCAGTAGCATCGTCTGGTATTGCTGTAACATTGCTGCCTGGTGGCAGGACAGCACACTCCTGTTTTAAACTTCCCCTCAATTTAGCCTCCTCATGCAACATTGCTAAAATCTCCGATAGAGGACAACTGCTGAGGAGGTGCGACTTCATTGTGTGGGATGAATGCACAATGGCACACAAAGGTGCTCTCGAGGCACTTGATAGGACCTTACGAGATATCAAGGATTGTGAAGATCCCATGGGAGGTGTTACTCTGCTACTGTTAGGAGACTTCAGACAAACTCTTCCCGTCATACCCAAAGGAACGCGAGCCGATGAGGTACGCGCCTGCCTAAAGTCTTCTTCACTTTGGCAGCATGTAAACACTTTGAGGTTGTCTACGAATATGCGGGCACAGCAGCACGGCGACCCTTCTTCAGAAAAATTTGCTCAGGACCTCCTTGCACTGGGCGATAGCAGGATTTCTATGGATGCACATGGCGACATACTCATCGACCACCTTTGCACTACTGTTACAACTGCGGCTGATCTGAAGGCAAGAGTTTTCCCCAATCTACAGGAAAACTTCAGAGACCAGAGTTGGCTATGTGAAAGAGCCATCCTGGCTCCGAAAAATAGCACCGTCAGTGGAATCAACGACCAGTTACTGCAGTGCCTTCCTGTTTAGCTTCACACATTTAAATCCGTTGATATTGTCCCAGATCCGCAGGAGGCAGTGAATTACCCCACTGAATTTCTTAACTCCTTGAATCATCCAGGTCTACCTCCCCACATATTAAAGCTGAAGGAGGGAATCCCCGTGATGCTTTTGAGGAATCATACCCCACCACAACTCTGTAATGGCACGCGCCTGGTGGTCAAAAAGATGTCTCCGCGCCTGATAGAGGCCACGATTCTCACTGGGTGTGGAAAGGGAGAGGATGCACTAATACCCAGGGTCCACCTGACTACATCAGGGGCGGACATTTCTTTCACTTTCAGGCGATCACAATTTCCGCTCTGTGTGTGCTTTTCAATGTCCGTCAATAAGTCCCAGGGCCAGACACTTTCGGTGGCAGGTCTTCACCTGGAAGAGCCATGTTTCTCACATGGCCAATTATACGTTGCATGCTCCAGAGTCGGGAGTCGGGACAATATCTTTGCCTTTCTTCCCAGGGGTAAAACAAAGAACATCGTCTATCATGAGGTTCTATAGAAACCGATTCATGCCGTTTGTTTGGTTTTCGGTCCTTCATACTCACAACAAACACACCCAGGCACTCATGACTAGCACACATACATGACCGGATAGAACCGGATAGCATTTTAGGCATGTCACAATTACCATGTTATTAACATGAAGCCGGTTGGAATATCAGAGCAGTTAGGGCAGGTAGAGTTCTTCTTTCTGCTACTTAGTTCATTAAATAAAACTTTTTTATGTTACAACAATGACCATTGCGAAAATGATTGCCTTAAAATGCATTCTATGTCATTGCTTACTTGGCATTTGCCCCCTAACCTAGCAGTTTGACTCGCTATGGCCCCCTAACCTAGCAGTTTGACTCGCTATGGCCTTTGAAAATCGTGAAACAGCACTCTCGGCAACAGTGTCTTCGTTTTGATTAACTTAACCTTTTTGCTCATTCTCATCGTGTATTCAGGCGTTGAGGGGGAATAGTTGCTTCAAGGAATGATATTTCTATGTCCAGTGGATGGTCAACGTGGTAGTGGCAGCGCCATCTTACGCATAGAGTGTAGTCTACTGAAGGACATACGGTGCGTCTATTCCATCTTTATCCCCTTACTCATACCTACTACAGCAAGGCCGGACCTGAAATCATTCACGTCAATTAACTCAAGCTACCCCATGAATTGTTTTTATGTTGCCGTTTATTTCACTCAATCATGTCACTGTACACCCATTTTGTTAAACTTTTTTTTTACAATTACATTTCAATTCTTTGCTCAACCTTTGGCTCTCTTTATACGGACAAACAGGCTGTCATTCATTTCCCGAGCAACGTCGGGTACATCTGCTAGTATATATATATATATATATATATATATATATATATATATATATAGTGGGGATATTGATAAATGTTCGTTTTGGTAATGTGTTGTTTGCCTGATGGATTTCTTCATTTATAGTAGTAGTGATGAAGTGAGAAGATGATGAGTGAGCAAATGAAGTGTGTCTCAATGAGTGTAGAGATGTTTTGTTATATACGAAGAAACAAGTAGTTGTACTCGCTTGTTGTGGTGTGAAGGGATATTGCCGTTGGGGAAAAGATTTTCCCAAATCACATGGATAAGAATTAAAAATGAACAAGACACCACTAATTTTAGTGTTTTTATTTGTTAAATGATTTCATTGAAATCATGTGTAGCAATGAACAATGCAAGTATAAATGCAGTTTACGAATGTTGTAAAATTGACTAACTTGCAGATGTCAGCAAGGCCAGCTAGCGAGTGTATGTGTCTGTATGTGACTAAACAATCTATCTCACTGTTGCAAAGTTGAAAATAGACTATAATAGACGGAGTCGATAAGCAGAATGTATCGGAGGCGAAATCTCTTGCATATATAAGATTTTGGTTGCCCAGAAACATTAAACGACACGGACACGAACAGAGACATAATCACACTTGCAGATACACATTAACTCACGCTCATACTCACCCCCCCCCATATATATATATATATACTTATATATACATATATACATATATACATATATATATATACGAGGGTAATCCCAAAAGTAAGGTCTCCAAAGCGATGGGGACGCAGAGAAACTGTTCGTACGGCTGTTGGCAACACTGTTGTGATTGGTGCTTCCTTCACTCCCAAACAAGCATGCGCGGGCTTCGCTGGGATGCTCAATCGTGGCTTGGCAGCCGTTGAGAATGGAGCTCCCTTTGAACGCTACTGCCAAGTGCGAATTTCGCGCAGTTATTATATAGAGGGCAATCGCAAAAGTAAGGTCTCCTTCCCAGTAAAACATGCGTAAAAATCGGCGGATCACTCTGGATGCTCTCTGCATTTTGGTTCCTGAGGTTTCCTGAAGCACCATCCACAGGATTTTAACGGAAAAGTTGCAATATCGGAGTTGCAATATCGGAAGGAGACCTTACTTTTGGGATTGCCCTCGTATATATATATTTGTATTGGTGCTCCGACATAGCGATGTACATATAAATAAACGTATTGTAATACACGAGATGTTAATGAAAAGCATTTGAAGGCCTTTCGCTATGAATTTTTAAGCTTGTGACCATCGTCACATACCTCGCCTCAGCAAAAAACAGGTGAAAGTAATCGACGCATTTCTCACTTTTTAGCGTATTTTGAGACTCCTACTCCTACGTTTACCTCGGATTACCCTTGGACTACCCTTGGACCACACCAGGAATTACATATGGACTCTGACGTTTAATCCTTTGTACTACATATCTCCCCGTCTTTGTTGAGGCTAATGTAAGCTAGAATCTTAAAGATTTCAGTGAAAATCTCCCATTCGAATTTTATCATTGCTATCGGACAACTCAGTCGAAAATGTTCCCTGATGGTTTGAGATTTTCACAGCCCATGCTGAGTTTTGCTCAATGAAATTGCAGTAAAGACGCTGATTAAATAGGTAAATATGTCTTTATTTTATTTGCTTTCCCAAATTAATTTGTATTATACTCTGAATAATTGATTTTTATTAATTCCTTCATCGAGCCAAATTGGTATCTATCGGACTCCCTCATATGAATGTCTATACTTGTGTATATATGCATATATATTCCGTATATATATATATATATATGTATGTATATATATATATATATATATATATATATATATATATATATATATATATATATATATATATATATATATATATATATATATATATATATGTATATAAATAAATATATATATATATATATATATATTTATATATATATATATATGTATATAAATAAATATATATATATATATATACATGTAAAGTTATATTTAAAATTGTTGGGTTACAACTAGTAAATATTTATAACTGATATAAAAGCACTCGACAAATATTTGGAGTATATTTACAATATTAAATAAATGGAAAACTATATTTATAAAACCATATTTATTTCATTATATAGACTGCTAGAGTAAACCTCTTCAAATGAAGTTGATGTTTATTACGGTATGTCGAATATATTTATCTATAAAACTGTTTATATTGTATTTTGTCTGATGAAGGCATAACATATTGTTAATATGATATCCCCGAAATATATATAATGAAATAAATATGGTTTTATAAATATAGTTTTCCATTTATTTAATATTGTATATATATATATATATATATATATATATATATATATATATATATATATATATATATATATATATATATATATATATATATATATATATGTATGTATATATATATATATATATATATATATATATATATATATATATATATAAATATATATATATATTATAAAGAAAACGAAAAAGCAGCTACATGCCGGCGAAACATTTGTAACACGAAATAGACTAAGTCCAGATGCATCACTAATTTTTCGTTTTCTTTATAATATCTCTACACTCTACTCTGATGAATATCGAGTGGTAATTTTGGCATACCGCCTACGGAAGCACCATAGCTACCACTATACATAAATATATATATATATATATATATATATATATATATATATATATATATATATATATATATATATGTAATCTGAGTTTTTCGAATATTAATAATAATATTAGATTCGTTTGTAATTCTGCAAACAGCCTCTTTAAGCCATGTCAGCAGAATGATACCGTCACTTTTGCTCTTGTCTTGGCATATAAACAAAACGGCAGACACTAATGTTTTTGGGTGATTACCATTCATATATATATATATATATATATATATATATATATATATATATATATATATATATATATATATATATATATATATATATATATATATAGTTTGTAATAAACAACAAGATAATTATTTCATTTACCAGTGGTTTTAAGCTCTGTAAACTACATAGAGCACTCTTTATTTCTGGACCTTTCCGACGGAATTACTTCATATATATATATATATATATATATATATATATATATATATATATATATATATATATATATATATATATATATATATATATATATATATATATTATGAAAATAAAACAAAGAAGCCTTCAATACATCAAAAGTCTTTATTAGCCAACAATGTTTCGTCCTATTAAGGACTCAGCAGGGCAATCAAAACTACAAGAAGCACTATCGGCCAATATAAGCCGAAAACTCCGAAGAATATGGAGTGTACATACACTAAAGTATCGGTAAAAATATATAATAAAAATCACTATGGAGGTGGATAACATTTTGAACCATATTACAAATATAGTCCAAAGCAAAAAACTAGAGCTAAACAAAGGTGGTTATATAGAGCGGGAATTATAGTACTATATGTAATACAATATAATATAATATAATATACTTGTAACAATATTAAAATTAAAATTAAAATTAAAAGGCACAATATACATATGTATATACACACACGTACGCACATATACATATACATCAATACACATTTCCATCATTAACAGCACAAATTAAACCTTATTAAGAGTTTAAATATAAATAAGCATAATAGGAATAAAAATAAAAATAATACGTATATCTAATATACAGTATAACATGAAGTAATGAAATGATTAAAAGTAACACATATAATATATAATAAACTATATAATTATATAGTATATAATATAATATAATAGATAATCTCCGGTTAATTTACACAAACAATATAGATGTCACAATAACACTATAATAATAATAATATAATAATATATATATATAATGGCATGTAAGTTAACAAATCAATTCATATAGAGTTACAGAGCAGGTGAGAACAAAAAAATAAATTGTACAATACCCAAAATTATGATGGTACAAAAATATAAACATCTTACAGGATATATAAAATTTAACATATAATGGTACATAAAATCATCGGTAAGAAATAAGGATCAATAGTACATTTACAAAGAGTTGAATAACAACTTCAATATAAAATAATGAACATAATATAATATATAATTACTTATAATTACAAGGTTGGTAAACAGACACATATGTGAATGAGTGAATAAGGGCCAGACAGAAAATACTATGCACAGTAGTATTAATAAATAAATAAATAAAATCGACCGGAAATCAAAAAACAAAAACAAAAGTATTTACTTAGGTCTCACATGCAGTTAAGTAAAAACTTAGGAAACAACCCGGATAAATGACTAGAAAACCCTATTTGATGAATTAATATTGAAAATATTTAAAATACTTAATAAGGCAATACAATATTAGCTATGGTTTAAGTAATCAAAATCCCTAAACATTAATATATTACTATAAATATATATAGAAAGGAATGAAATATTCTATCATTTACATAACGATATCTAAAAAACTGACTTTAAGCAGAATTATGGTAGGCTAATGTGGACAGAAAAAAAGAAATGTATGTAGGATACAAAGGAGCATAAAATCATAATCAATATACTGTATTATATAATAGAAAGGAGCATAAAAAAGGGGATTAAATATAATCATAATATATTTGAAGGGGTTAGCAATAAGTTTATGTGTGCATGTGGGGGGGGAGGGGTATCCAAAGAAGAATCCAAATAGAATAAAATAAAATGAAATAAAATAATATAAAATATATAATCGGATATATACTCATAAGGTGTTAATAGTGAAACTTTAATGTGTAAGAAGATAGATATGGTATAGTAGCCAAAAGATTATGAGAGCTAGAATAAAAAGATGTCAAAAACCAATGATAATAATGATGATAATAATGGTGGTAAACAAAATGAACCTAAACTAAAAAAATAAGTAATGGAATATATCAGCTAATGGATACAATTTACACTACTAGAACCTTTATGTTTATAATAAAAGTAAGAATTAGAATTAGCGTGGGGGCAAGAAGAGAATATCTCAGACTTTCTATTAAGTAAGGATTCACTAGAGAAAATTATAGAGTGTGTCTCGAGGATACAGAGATTACAAAATTTAGTATGTGTAGAAGGGCGTGCTACTAAACGCCAATTAAGGCTATATGGTATATTAGCCCCCTTAAGATCCCAGATATAGTGTGCTAAAGAAGTAGAATTCTTAAACTTAACATGTTTGAAATTTGAGATATGGGAATTAAACCTAGTCTTAAAAGTGTTAGATGTAGAGCCTATATAAGTTCTATTAGAGGAATTAGTTATAACTACGCAAGCATAAACGATGTTCTTAGAGAGGCAGTTACCGTTTAAAGGGCAGTTAGCACTCACTCTACAGTTATATATATATATATATATATATATATATATATATATATGCGACCGGTGCTTTGAGAAAACAAGACCAAACTTCAGCACTGAACATATAAAAAAATCGATAACAGAAGTAAGCTTTATTCCATCCTTATGTTTTTCTGACTTTTCTGTTCAAATACTAGTTGTCTGATGAGGTCACAGCTGTTGCATAATGGTTATCACAGAAATATATATAGCAGTGAGTATGTATAAACGAAGTTAATTTTAACGTGTTTACTTACACTTTTTTTTTTATATATGTATATATATATGTATGTATATATATATATATATATATATATATATATATATATATATATATATATGCATATATATATATATATATATATATATATATATATATATATATATATATATATATATATATATATATATATATATATATATATATGTGTGTGTGTGTGTGTGTGTGTGTGTGTGTGTGTGTGTGTGTGTGTGTGTGTATTGAAATTTTCAGTACTTCATTCCCATAGACAAAAGTAAAAACGTGCAATTTAGGAGAAATGTTGCAAGGACGAAGTTGCAATAGTGACAAATTGTTATAATATCTACCATCAAGCCAGGTTACACAAACTGTCACACAGTGTTAATATATATATATATATACAAGTATATATGTTTGTATGTATGTATTTACGTATGTATGTACGAATGTATGTATGTGCACGTGTGTGTATGTGTATGTATGTATGCATGTATGGAAGTATGTATCAATATATGTATAGATGGATGGATGGATGGATGAATGAATGCATGCACTTATACATATATATGTATATGTGTATGCATATATGCATATATTAATATATATACACACACACACACACACACACATATATATATATATATACATATATGTACGTATATATATATGTATGTATATAAATATATATATATATATATATATATTATAAAGAAAACGAAAAAGCAGCTACATGCCGGCGAAACATTTGTAACACGAAATAGACTAAGTCCAGATGCATCACTGATTTTTCGTTTTCTTTATAATATCTACACTCTACTCTGATAAATATCGAGTGCTAATTTTGGCATACCGCCTACGGAAGCACCATAGCTACCACTATACATAAATATATATATATATATATATATATATATATATATATATATATATATATATATATATATATATATATATATATATATATATATATATATATATATATATATATATATATATATATATATATATATATATATATATATATATATATATATATATATATGTAATCTGAGTTTTTCGAATATTAATAATAATATTAGATTCGTTTGTAATTCTGCAAACAGCCTTTTTAAGCCATGTCAGCAGAATGATACCGTCATTTTTGCTCTTGTCTTGGCATATAAACAAAACGGCAGACACTAATGTTTCTGGGTGATTACCATTCATATATATATATATATAGTTTGTAATAAACAACATAAGATAATTATTTCATTTACCAGTGCTTTTAAGCTCTGTAACCTACATAGAGCACTCTTTATTTCTGGACCTTTCCGATGGAATTACTTCATTTATATATATATATATAAATTAAGTTGTTGGTTGTTGGTTCAACAACCAACAACCAACAACTTAATTTATAAAATAATTCTTTTTAAGAAAAAATTTTATATAATCCGGAAAAAAATTCTTTTTGGATTTTGTGAAATAAATTTGTTGAAAGCACAAGGGAAGCCATTTTTTCTTTCCCCCTGTCTTAATATACCTCACTGTACCAAGGATTACACACATTTTCCAATATATATATATATATATATATATATATATATATATATATAGGTCTTGTTTTCTCAAAGCACCGGTCGCATATATATATATATGCGACCGGTGCTTTGAGAAAACAAGACCAAACTTCAGCACTGAACATAAAAAAATCGATAACAGAAGTAAGCTTTATTCCATCCTTATGTTTTTCTGACTTTTCTGTTCAAATACTAGTTGTCTGATGAGGTCACAGCTTTGCATAATGGTTATCACAGAAATATATATAACAGTGAGTATGTATTAACGAAGTTAATTTTAACGTGTTGACTTACACTTTTTGTATTTATATATGTATATATATATATATATATGCATATATATATATATATATATATGTGTGTGTGTGTGTGTGTGTGTGTGTGTGTGTGTATTGAATTTTTCAGTACTTCATTCCCATAGACAAAAGTAAAAACGTGCAATTTAGGAGAAATGTTGCAAGGACGAAGTTGCAATAGTGACAAGTTGTTATAATATCTACCATCAAGCCAGGTTACACAAACTGTAACACAGTGTTAATATATATATATATATATACAAGTATATATGTTTGTATGTATGTATTTACGTATGTATGTACTAATGTATGTATGTGCACGTGTGTGTATGTGTATGTATGTATGTATGTATGCATGTATGGAAGTATGTATCAATGTATGTATAGATGGATGGATGGATGAATGAATGCATGCACTTATACATATATATACACACACACACACACACACACATATATATATATATATACATATATGTACGTATATATATATGTATGTATATATATATATATATATATATATATATATATATATATATATATATATATATATATATATATATATATATATATATATATATTTATATATATATATTTATATATATATATAGGAAAAAGTATGACCCCCACGGCAGAGCTCAAGCCGTTTCGACGGCTATTTCTGGACTAAATTAGAATTTTTAGCCTGGTGAATAAATAGCCGAACTTTTCAAGGGGGTACTTCCTTATATGGGGAGATTGTAGTTGTCAAGAGGATTGGTTAACATTTGTTGTATACACAAATAAGTCTATCATGGAATTTGGTGGTGGGTAGAGGTGGCTGAACTTGCCTGTAGAACAATAGGGGAGTGAGTGGAGCGGTCAAGCGTTAAAAGTGATATGTTTATATCAGATTCTAAGGATAGTGTATGAAGTGGGGGGAGGGAGGTTATAGAATAGGTAAATCGAAAGAGAGTAGGAGACAGTAAAAGATACTAGAAAGAAATAAAAAACATAAAAAAATATAAAATTAGATAGTTAGAAATGAATAAAAAAAATCACAATGCTATCTTACAATTACAGGTTAATAAGTTGAGAATAGAAAAAACTTATAGAAATCACAAAACAGCTACAAACTTAAAGGGGTTTTTAACACATCTGCTATAAGTAGTTAGTAAAACGTATGCGGCCAATTCTATCTTAAAATAACCGGGATGGGGGAACTGATGCTTCAAGGCCCGATGGGCCGACAGACTTTCCGAAACCCGGTTCGGCGACATGCCACTACACTTTCGGGCCACATCTGGGACCTCCAAGATAACAATATAACCTACAATCTCACTTGGCACTTACTGTCCAGAGCTAACTCTTACACGGGAGGACGCCGTCTGTGTAATTTATGCTCGGAGGAAACATTACAAATGCTGTTTTCGAAGGACCAACTCCTAAACAAGAAAGATGAACTGGTAACCGCATGCAAACACAGATTGCGTATGACTTACCTCGCCCTCAATCCCTATAACGACCCGGGTGGGTAGAGAAGGGCTGTTACCCCCCCCCCCCCCACACACACACACTTGCCGAATAAATTAGGAGAAACCCCAGCTTACATAGGTAAATGTATCTCTTTTCTTTTCCTCTTTGTCTCCTTCTTCCCCCTGTCTCATCCTATCACTTCCTTCCACGCCCTATTTTCTTCCTCGTCTGCTTTCCCCTTTCGCCTACCCCGATGCAGCCCATCGAGCCTTGTAGCATCAGTTCCCCCACCCCGGTTATTTTAAGATAGAATTGGCCGAATACGTTTTACTAACTACTTATAGCAGATGTGTTACAAACCCCTTTAAGTTTGTATCTGTTTTGTAATTTCTATAAGTTTTTTCTATTCTCAACTTATTAACCTGTAATTGTAAGATAGCATTGTGATTTCTTTATTCATTTCTCAGTATCTAATTTTATATATATATATATATTTTTATTATTTTTTATTTATTTATTTATTTCTAGCATCTTTCACTGTCTCCTACTCTCTTTCGATTTACCTATTCTATAACCTCCCTCCCCCACTTCATACACTATCCTTAGAATCTGATATATACATATCACTTTTAACGCTTGACCGCTCCACTCACTCCCCTATTGTTCTACAGGCAAGTTCAGCCACCTCTACCCACCACCAAATTCCATGATAGACTTATTTGTGTGTACAACAAATGTTAACCAATCCTCTTGACAACTACAATCTTCCCATATAAGGAAGTACCCCTTGAAAAGTTCGGCTATTTATTCACCAGGCTAAAAATTCTAACTTAGTCCAGAAATAGCCGTCGAAACGGCTTGAGCTCTGCCGTCGGGGTCATACATTTTCCTATTTCCCACTCTACTACCATCACCACAATTCCTTTGTTATATATATATATATATTTCGTTTCTGAATTTGTTTAGCAAGATTCTTTATCTGAAATCGTGTGTTGAAACCGATATTGTTATACTTTGAGAGGGTCATGTTGCCAATAAGAAACACACGCACCAGTTGCTTTCACTTCAATTTATTATAATAAATTTATAAATTTAGGAATTTATAAATTTCTGGTTGGTTGGTTGGTTCCACAACCAGATAGTTGTTTATATATATTGTGAAAGTTCTTTCGTCACACATTCTGTGACCTCTTCAGTGACTGGGGATTCTTTTCTTTGTTTTTGTGCCTCTCCTTTGTTCTGTCCTACGCCATTTTGTTTCTGCGACTGGTGCGTGTGTTTCTTATTGGCAACATGACCCTCCCAAAGTATAACAATATATATATATATATATATATATATATATATATATATAACAAAGGAAATGTGGTAAGGAACCAGATGGACCATAACGCACCAAAGTACTCAATACTTAGGGTAGTAGAGTGGGTAATAGGAACGAGTAGGACCCCGACCGCTGAGCTCAAGCCGTTTCGACGGCTAATTCTGGACGGGGTCCTACTCGTTCTTATATATATATATATATATATATATATATATATATATATATATATATATATATAAAGTTGTAGTTCCTGTCTTTTTGTTTGTTTGTTTATCCACGAACTCCTCCTATGATTTTGGAGATAGACCCTCATAAGCATATTTATTCGGAAACTACATTGCTCAGGGTACTAGGATAAGTATATTTCATTTTAATCAAAGGGCTCCCCGGGGGCACAAACCCCCGCTGAAAACTTTCGATTTGATTTATATGAAATTTAAACCATAGGTAAATGACAAGATATAATGCCTATTCACAACATTTCAGCAAATTTCAATAATATCAAGACACCCTAATGGGGGTTAAACCCCTTATGGTGAACAT
>OZ024743.1:353001203-353043703 GCA_964016885.1 Eledone cirrhosa | reverse complement strand
CTCAAAACTGAGATGTAGCCATTATATAAAGGGCGGTGGATTGGCAGTATCGGTAGAGGGTCGGACGCCATGCTTTGCAGCAAAGAGTTACGGCCCTTTATGGTCTGAGTTCAAATCCCCCTGAGGTTAACTTTGCCTTTCATCCTTACGGGGTCGATAAAATAAAGTACCAGTAATACACTGGGATAATTGCTGGCCTTGTGCCAAAAGTAGAAACAATCATTATTATTATTATTATTAAACTTAAAAAATGTTTTTAAGTTAACAATTTCTGCTTTCACCCTTATACGGGATCTTCTGAAACTAAGATATATCAATCCGTGGACGGAGATATAAGTATTTCGAAAACATTACGTGTAAGTATTGCCTTTGAAAATAGAAAGACATAGCGGTAACACGTGAAAACGTTCAGACCTGTCAACCTCTAAAAACCCAAACGGGGAGTACCATGAAAAAAGTTCCCCAAAACGGTGAGCAATGAGGCAAAATGGGGAGATTTTACATAATGAAAGCTATACCCATTTTCACAAGAGAAGACATCTGTCACCCACCCCAAAGGCAATGCAATGTCCTCGCCGGACGGGGAGAGTTGACAGGTCTGATTTAGAAAGGTGAGAAGAACTATTGCATGCTATGAAAAAAAATCAATTTCGTCTGCTAAACATAAACTATATAAGACATAAACTATATCACAGCTCAATAATAATTTACACTAAATTTGAAGCACTACAACTCTTGCAATTAAAGATTGTATTTTTATTATATTAATCAATTTTTAAAAGTCGCCATTAAGGAAAGTCGTTGCAGAAACATTTGCATGTATACACGCACCTCATAACATACATCATAACGAGCGCCATCATACACATACATCATAACGAGCGCCATCACACTGAGAACAACATTACGAGTAATTCGACTTGCTACAAATAATAGCCAGCACATATATGTGTCTGTGTCTCTTCTGTAACATAAAACGGTTCGCACTCACCAGACCTACCAACCTCTAAAAACCCAAACGGAGAGTACCATGAAAAAAAAAAATGCCCCAAACGAGGACAAATGAGGTAAAATGGGGAGATTTTACATAAAGAAAACTATACCCATTTTCACTAGAGAAGACATCTCTCACCCACCCGAAAGTGGGTGGGAGATCTCCCCGTCGGATGGGGAGAATTGACAGGTCTGGAGCGCCATCACACTGAGAACAACATAACGAGTGATTCGACTTGCTACAAATAACAGCCAGCACATGTATGTGTCCGTGTCTGTGTTTTTTTCCGTAACACACACACAAAAGATCGAAATCTATTAAATCCCTTTAACTGACTTGTCAACTCTCCTCGTCCGACGATCTCTCACCCACTTTAGGGTGGGTGAGAGATGTCTTCTCTTGTAAAAATGAGTATAGCTTTCATTATGTAAAATCCCCCCATTTTGCCTCATTTCTCCCCGTTTTGGTGCACTTTTTTTCATAGTATTTCCCGTTTGGGTTTGTAGAGGTTGGCAGGTCTGCTTTAAGGTGTTGCTCCAGCAAGGTCGCAGTCTAATGCCTGAAATTAGTAAAGGAAGAAATGAATGTTCGATTGACATAATCAAGATTTCACTGAAATATACAAATATACTACGCGGCGAATTGGCAGAGTCGTTAGAACGTCGGATAGATTGCATTATGTCATTCGTTCCGGTTCTCTGCTCTCTGAGTTCAAATCCCGCCGAGGTCAACTTTGCCTTTCGTCCTTTCGAGGTCGTTGAAAGCCTGGAAATTCACTGAATGTTCTCTTGTTAATGTTTTAGACGAAATATTATACATATTGTATCAAAAAGAATCCATTTTTTATTTGTTTCACTCATGATTGAATTTAATGCTGAACTTATTGGAGCGACACGATTAAAATAGAAATTCCATTGTGTGTGTACGTTTGTGTATATCTGTTGTGTATGTACATTTTAAAGAGTTACAGACTGAGGTATGTATAAATATATAAGCACATGGCGTACTGGAGCGAAACTAAATAACGCAATGAATTTTGTTTGATGTTTTAACGATAATGCTAATCGACCATCCTATGGGAAAAAGAACAGCTCGAGTCCGCATTCCCAGGATTGCACCAAGACTAGACATGTGGTGGCTCCTGGAATGTGTGTTTGAGGAGGGGACAGATGCAGGGAAACTGGTTCGGGGTTGACATGGAGATACTTCTCCAGATCAGGCCTGAGGACCTTAGAAAACTCCCGGACCACATCCGTCTCCAAAACGGGATGGTACTGCAAGTAATGATTGAGGTCAAAAGGCAGAACTGTTTCGTCTGCCGCGAAACAACGCTTTTGCGAATCTTCTGCATTCAGCTAAAAAATGCAAGGGGTCGCAAGCCTCACTACTACCGACGGGACCACTACCGACATCAGCACCTGCAACACCACCAACGGCAACACCAACGGAAACGCCATAAGCAACTTTGAACACCCAGGGGAAGACGAGGAAAGCCCCCCCACCCCCACCCCCATATACACATTGACACAAACACAATGATAATAATATTCGATTCGTTTGCAAGCAAACAACCTCATTACGCTGTGTGATTTAGACGACCATCGCAATCCTTATGTTTTGTAATGAGGCAGTTTGCTTGAAAACGAATCGAATATTATTATTATTCGATATAAATAAAGTACCAGTAATGTACTGGGTAATTGCTGGCCTTGTGCCAAAAGTAGAAACAATTATTATTCGATATAAAACCCACGAATGCATTTACGTATCCGCTATGTTAGTGCGAAACTAATTTTGTTTAAAATTTTCGGCAACGCCAGCCGTAAAATGGCTCGGTATTCAAATTAGACTAATCACCCGATGTTTACTTTAGAGAATACTATATATTCTCTAGAGTTCTAGTGTGTGACAGAAAAGAGAGTTGCACAATCTTGACAAAGGGCAAATACCCAGAAATATTATTGCCAATTGTTTCTCTCTGTCACCGCGAGAACAAAAGAATGACGATTGTAGTCTAAAACACATAGTCTAATGAGGTTGTTTGCTTGCAAACGAATCGAATATTATTATTATTCAATATGAGTTCAAATCCCGCCGAGGTTAACTCTGTCTTTCATCCTTAAGGGGGTCGATAAAATAAAGTACCAGTAATGCACTGGGATAATTGCTGGCCTTGTGCCAAAAATAGAAACAATTATCATTAGATATAAAACCCACGAACGAATGCATTTACATATCCGCTATGTTAGAGCGAAACTAATATTGATCTTAAATTATATTATTTTCTAACTAATATATGGCCATGTAAATCATGACTTCTGAGAATTAAAGATATTTAATGTAATCAGTCTAAGTAGCTAAGCGCACCTTTACAAGTATACACAGCCATATGTCGTTTTTGCATCATAAATGGAAATAAATATGGGGAGGTTCTTGTACTGCTTAAAGAACTAATAGCTACCTAGTAGCTATTAAATTGAGGCATGTATCCTAGTGTGTGTATTATATGTATACTCACTGATACGTCAAATGTGTAAGGCTAAGTATTCAACAAATGAATATTTGAAGCTATTATGTCGCAGTCTCGATTACCCACACTCATATAAGAAGATATAACTTTATTATATATAAATAAGAAGTGTAAGTCAACAGGTTAAAATTAACTTCGTTCATTTATATTCCGCTGCTATATATATTTCGGTGATAATCATTTCGGTGATAACAGCTATGACCTCATCAGGCAATTAGAACTTGAACAGAAAAAACAGGAAAACATAATGTTGGAATAGATTTTATTTTGTTAATTCGTTGATATGTTCAGATCCGGAGTGTGGTGTTATTCATCCAAGGAACTGAAAGCTTCTTGTTTTTACATTACTCCAGAGTAAACAGACCAACCTGCGCACCTCGTTCAGTGCTCTAACCTGCATACTGAAGTGTCAGTAAGCAACCAACACATACTCAAAGTTATATATATGTGTGTGTGTGTGTATCTATCTATCTATCTATCTATCTATCTCTCTATATATAAAGTTATATAAGGCGTATGATAATGGGGTGCTATAAATAATCTCTTGACATTAGGTGTTAAATAACATCGCATAAATTTCCCTTTAAACTTCACAAAATCTCACCACGAATGTATTGTTATGTAAGTCATCCTGACTCTAGATTTGGAAGCGTTTACGGAATTAAAAACCTCGTTGCATCGTGAAATCGGAGTTTAATATTACACATTTATTCATAACAAATGCTGTATTGACACTTGTGTAATTAATTGTTTCTACTTTAGGCACAAGGCCAGCATTACTGGTACTTTATTTTATCGACCCCGTAGGGATGAAAGGCAAAGTCAACCTCGGCGGGATTTGAACTCAGATCGTAAAGGGGCGTAACTATGCTGGAAAGCATGGCGTCCGACCCTCTACCGATACTGCCAATCCACCATAATTGTGTAATTAATGCCGAGTCGTCAACGTTGTAATATTAGGTAAATGTGTTATAGCTAGCACAATCTTGTTAACATTTAAATAAATAGCATTTTGCTAGTATCGCTTGGCAGCTTGAAAACGAGAAAGAATTATTTTATTTGCTCGAGTATATTGCGATCTCGAATTTAATGCAATTACCACATTCTGTAGCTAAAAATCTGCAAATATATTTTATCTACTTACATAATTGTTTCTACTTTAGGCACAAGGCCAGCAAATACCCAGTTCATTACTAATGCGACCATTCTGTGCGGCCATTGTTAATAAAAAGAAAACTCAACATTATATTTCCGCAGATTTTAGATAATAAAATATATATAAAAAGAAATAACACAGACACATAGTTCCTGATTGTTTTAAACTACTCCTTTAAATCAAATAATAATTTTTAAACAACTGAATATTTAATCCCACATATCAGACCTGTCAATTCTCCCTATAGGGCGGGGAGATCTCCCACCCACTTTGGGTGGGTGACAGATGTCTTCTCTTGTGAAAATAGGCATAGTTTTCTTTATGTAAAATCTCCCCATTTTGCTTCATTTCTCCCCGTTTTGGGGCCCTTATTGTCATGGTACTCTCCGTTTGGGTTTTTAGAGATTGGCAGGTCTGGTGAGTGCGAACCGTTTTATGTTACGGAAGAGACACAGACACAGACACATACAATTTCTGGGGGGGGGGGGGATTGGCAGTATCAGCAGAAGGTCGGACGCTATGCTTTGCAGCATAGAGTTACGTCCCTTTATGGTGTGAGTTCAAATCCCGCCGAAGTTCACTTTGCCTTTCATCCTTACGCGGTCGATAAAATAAAGTACCAGTAATGTACTGGAGTAATTGCTGGCCTTGTTCCAATAGTAGAAACAATTATTTGTAGCAAGTCGAATCACTCGTTATGTTGTTCTCAGTGTGATGGCGCTCGTTGTGATGTATGTGTATGTGTGTACACGCATACACGTGTATATATGCAAATGTTTCTGCAACGACTCTCCTTAATGGCGGCTTTTAAAAATTGATTTACATAATAAAAATACAATCTTTAATTGCAAGAGTTGTAGTGCTTCAAATTTAGTGTAAATTATTATTGAGCTGTGATATAGTTTATGTTTTAGAAGTTGGCAGGTCTGCACATATGACAGCTTGCTAACAGAGTTAACAATTGACACTTGTTCTTCCCGTTAAGCATACTGTGTTTCAGAGATGCAGGCAATGAAATGTTTCTACTAGTCGTTAGATGTTTCGGTATCTTCGTTTTAGGAGCTCTGTCATTGCGTTATTTGTTTTTACACTCAATTATAATACTGCCCACTAATTTTGACTCTAAGTTTTAATTCAAATTTATCGCATTACACACGAGTAAATGTGGTAAGCAAATTCTAGTGAGTTGTAGTAATGATTTCTAATATAAGCACAATGCCAGTAATTTTGGGGGAGGGGAACGTAGATTAAATCACCCCAGTACGTTACCGGTGCTTTATTTTATCGACGCCAGGGTGAAAGACAAAGTTCACCTCAGCGGCATTTGAACTCAGACTGTAAAGCGACGTAACTCTATGCTACAAAGGATGGCGTCCTATCCTCTACCGATATTGCCAATCCACCGCCCTCTAATGAGTTATAATAATAACGAAACAAATCGATTCTAAATTATTCGAGGCTGCTGAAAATCCTTGTGGATTATCCACATCGGATAATTTCACAATTATACATATACACTCCGCATATATATTTCTTCACAAAATACTGTATCAGACTCTAGCGAATAATATAAATCTTTTGACATGTATATATATATACAATAAATGTAGTCTGAGTTTTTCGAATATTAATAATAATATTCGATTCGTTTGCAATTATGCAGACAACACTCATTTTCAAAGCAATGTCAGTAGAATGAGGTCCTCATTTTTTTTATTTACACACACACACGCGCGCGCGCGCACGCGCGCGCACAAACTCACACACACACACACACACACATACACACACACACACGCAAACACACACACACACACATACACACACGCGCGCACACACACACACACGCGCGCACACACACACACACACACACACACACACACATATATATGTAGTGGATAAGTGGTAGTCTTTGTATGGTAATTTTGATGAAAAGAATAATGCCATGATTGAGTTGTTAACAACGTTTATTTTATAATAACAATATTCACTTTGAACATCGAGTAATAATATTTATGACATGAATTACCCTACATTAAGTTGCTGACTAACTTCTACGAGTTAGCGTGAATGCATGTATCACAGAAAACGATATAGTAAAAGTTGTGTTGTATCTTACGGATACAATATGACAGGAAGAATAGGGTGAGCGTAGAATGTAAACAATATGAACTTACTATGTGTGTGTCTGTGTGTGTATGTGTGTGCCTATTCCTAGAATACATTATTGTCGTAGTAGTAGTGGTCAATCTGTCAGGCAGGCATGGCTGGCTGTCAGGTTATGTCTATGGCCGAGAAGGTGACAACCAGTAAGGGCCAGGAGAGAGATGGAGTGAAAGGTCTGCTACATCGTGAACCTTAACACGGACTGCTTGCTTCAGTATTCCTTGCTTTTAGATTCCTTAACCCCTTGTATTTATAATAGTGCTATAGTTAGAAGGATGTATATATGAGGTTGATTTATGATCAGCCATGTGGATATTGTCTCCCAGGAAGCTGGTATCACAGGTCAAGTGGAATGTACGTTTATCATCGTTGACTTGACAGGTCAATGGTGAGAACTTTCCAATAATGGGTGGTCGCAGAGGCGAGAAACCTCAGATTCGGTTTCGAATCTTCACCGGTAAAATATATGAGAAAGCTAAGGATCGAACGATCAAGGTGTGTGTGAGTCTAAGATAGGTATGTCTTGGCGTGCGGGGTCGCTCTCGATGTGTCATTCGTATGATACTTTCCCAGTGAGTCGGGGAAGTTGTTGGCGAGTCCGTTGGAGAAACGGTGGGAACTGGTGGCAGGTCCTGTTCCATGAATACTTTCCCAGTGAGTCGGGAAAGTGACAAGATTGAGGTTTTTATGCTATATGACGATGAGTGTGCAGCGAGATGCGAAACTGTGTGAATCCAGCTGAATTGAGCAAATCTCGTGTTGCGGCCTGTGTGAGTGCAGGTGATTTGAGCTGCATGTGTCGATTGTATGTTTCCGTACCTCAACCAGGGGAAAAGGGATCTCGCAGAATACCAACACGAATCAAGAACATACGAAAAACGATCTCGCAGAATCCCCCACAGGAATCAAGAACATACACTATAGACAACATGTTGGTCTGTGACAAAGAAATGCAGGCATATAATACAGCAAAAGAAAATGTGTTCATGCAGGCATATAATACAGTAAAAAAAAAATGAATGTTCATATATTGCCTGTAAAAAAAGAAGAAATAATTGTTTTTTTAACAAAACGTTCAGTTTTTCTTTTCTTTGAGTGTCTGAGTTCCTTTCTGTAAAAAAAAAAAATTTCTTTGGTATAAGAATATTATCGTTTCTTACTAGGAAGCTAGTAGAGTTGTCGTTGTTTTTTTTCTTTTGTTTTTTTTTCTTACCACAGGCGCCTGAGGATTACCCTCAGTAGCGCTAGACTGGCGTGTGGGAGACGCACGAGTTCATCCATGCTGGAGCCGAGTTGGTGGTGATAACAATCCACCATCAAGGCCGGACATCTCATCCAAAGATGTTCGAAGGATTCTTCCTCCTCTCCGCACAGACGGCATGTGTTGATTTCTGCTTGGCCGATCATATGGAGCCATCTACTTAATGACGCGTGATGTCCACTGCGGAAGCGGACGAGATGGTTCCTATCTGCTCATTCTCTTCATTTGGGTGGCGGCTAAAGACTGATTGTAGATGTTGATGCTGGATCGGTGGTGGGCGAAATTCCCGGCGAATGACGGCGCGTCGGGTGGCGGCATCGATTGAACTTTCCAGGTGAGTAGATGCTGAGCCTTGTTTCGCCTGGGCGTCCGCCAGTTCATTCCCTTTGATGTTGCAGTGCCCCGGGACCCAGATAGCTGCTAAGGTTCTCCCCTTTGTGATTTTGTTAGCGATCCCTTGCTGACTAACTTCTACGAGTTAGCGTAAATGCATGTATCACAGAAAACGATATAGTAAAAGTTGTGTTGTATCTTACGGATACAATATGACAGGAAGAATAGAGTGAGCATAGAATGTAAACAATATAAACTTACTATGTGTGTATGTAAGGGCCAGGAGAGAGATAGAGTGAAAGGTCTGCTACATCGTGAACCTTAACACGGACTGTTTGCTTCGGTCTCTCTGGCTTTTAGATTCCTTAACTCCTTGTATTTATAATAGTGCTATGGTTAGAAGGATGTGTATATGAGGTTGATTTATGATCAGCCATGTGGATATTGTCTCCCAGGAAGCTGGTATCACAGGTCAAGTGGAATGTAAGTTTATCATCGTTGACTTGACAGGACAATGGTGAGAACTTTCCAATAATGGGTGGTCGAAGAGGCGAGAAACCTCAGATTCGGTTTCGAATCTTCGCCGGTAAAATATATGAGTATTCGGTTATATATATATATATATATATAAAAGGTAAAAAGAAATAACAACACAATCGATACAGTATATGGAAGGTATATATTAGGTTAACGCTTGATATAGCAGGAATTTGTCATTTGTGTATTGAAGAAATATTTTATATACTTACCTGCCAAAACTCTATTAACTAAAAGAAAGAATTATTCAGTTCTTGTAGACATCGTTGAATAACCAACAAATTAAATATCTCTTTGTTTATATATATATATATATATATATATATATATATATATATATATATATATATATATATATATATATATGTGTGTGTGTGTGTGTGTGTGTCTGTGTGTGTGTGTGTAAGAAAATGAGGCGTTTTTTATGAAAAAAAAAGGAGATGTACTACACGAGTGAAAGTATAAGGAAAATAAATCGAAAATGCAACTGAAGTCTTTTTTAAAATATTTATTTGTTTCCTTTACCGGTTTCACAGTTCTTATGCTTTTCAAAAGTAGAATTGAGATGGAGGGTTTGTAGTTTTTCTCAAACAAGACTCCAGTTGCATTTTCGATTTCTTTTCCTTATATATATATATATATATATATTGGTAAACGGAATAGAAAATGCTGGCAAATTGTTCACAGTGAAAAATAGTTTAATTAGGAATAAGTGAGAATTAGTAATGGTATTGGTTAGTATTAAGTTTTGGTTTTAAGTTTTACCGGTTGCGCATTTCTAATGCTTTTCAAAAATAATTTTGAGATAGAGCGTCCGTCATGTTTGCTCTGATCTGATTAGTTTTGGGAATTCTACCTGTTTTTATGTAAAAAAAGTGGCTCCAGCGGTATTAAAATAAGTTTTGCGCCAATTCGTGTTGCAAAAATTCTTGTGGTAAAAACAATTTTGATTGGTCGGTAGAGGTCATGTGAATGTAAAAAATTGATTTTGCGCCTAATGTAGGTTTGTGTCGGCTGACTGAGAGATAAGTCTTTCACAACAAATATGTGTGTGTGTGTAGTAGTAGTAAAGAGGTCCGTTGTTGTGATAATGGTCAGCAGGGATGTGTGTGCAAACCGCAGACTGCTGACAGTTCAAATGCCTATTAAGGCAAGTGTGTGTGTGTGTGTAGCAGAGTAATTCGTGGTAGAGGGATGATCAGTAGGAATGTGTCTGTAAGTGTGTGGGGGATATTTTAACATGTTAAAAGATATTTTTCAGCTCTTGTCTTACCCGGAGAAATGTGTGTGTGTGTATGTCTCTTTGTATGTTAATGTAGGCGTGTGTATGTGTGTGTGTATATATATATATATGTGTGTGTGTGTGGGTGTGTGAGAATGTGTGTGTGTGTGTGGGTGGGTGGATCAAGCTATCCAATTCTGGCTGGATAATTACCACAATGAACTCCCACAACGCATCAAAAAAGAATTCGTGATAGAGGGACTCAAATTTATCTTGGAGAACAATTACTTCGTTTTCAATAACAAACCCTACAGGCAGAAATCTGGGACCGCTATGGGAACGAAAACAGCCCCCACTTATGCCAACCTAGTCATGGGATACCTGGAAATCACCCTCTACACTAAAGTCCTAAACAAATTTGGAAACACTCTCCACTTACACATAGAAAGGAACTGGAAGCGATATCTAGATGACTGCTTCATCCTTTGGCACGAAAACATCGAGAAACTTAAAGAATTTCACACCCTTATAAATGGGCTCAACACAAATATTAACTACACGATGGAATACAGCCATCAACAACTCCCCTTCCTCGACATCCTCATTAAGATTCATAACAAAAAAATAGAAACAGACATATACTACAAGCCCACAGACCCCAAGCAATATCTTCCTTTCAACTCTTGCCACCCTAGACACGTTAAAATTAATATTCCCTACAACTTAGCCTAGAGAATATGTACTATAGTCTCCAATAAAAACACCTGCTACTTACGGCTACAAGAACTAAAGGACACACTCATAGGCAGGGACTACCCTGCATCACTAATTGACAATGGAATCCAACGTGCCCTAAAACTCAGTACCCAGGACCTTAGACGCCCTAAAGTAAATCAACCGAAACTAAAAGCTCTTCCATACATCTCCACACACAACCCCCTCAACAATGAGGCCTTTGACACCATCCTCCAGAACATCCCTGTGTTGAAAAAGGACCATAGAATGAACCAAATCCTACGAACACACGATATCATAAAGAGCAAAAGACAATCTAAGTCAATGAAAAACATCCTAACACATGCCAAAGTACTGCCAACCACAACAACGAAACCCACAGTAAAAAAATGCGATAGACCCAACTGTGGCATTTGCATCAACCTAATACAGGGTTCGGAATTCTATTTCAAAGAAGGACAACGTTTTATAGTAAAACACTATCTAATATATGTATTAATCTAATATATGTATTAACTTGCTCAGGTTGTCGAGAACAATACATAGGCCAGACCAAAAACAGCCTCCGCCAACGCATGACTGTCCATAGATCCCAAATTAAAATACGGGAATACAGGAAAATACCACTGAGTGAACACATTGATACCTGTGCCGCCCAAAATCATCCCAACTTCAGAATCTTTCTCCTCTACAAATTTAAACATAATGCCACCCACACCCAGCGCATCAGCAAGGAATCTTGCTTTATTAACAAATACGGACCCCGTCTAAACACTACTCCCTAAGACGAACCCACAACATACACACGTCAACATACATACCTACATCAGCATACATCTCTACCCACATATAAACACAATGACATACATAAACACACATGTTCTATGGTGCAACACAAATATACTCAAATTTGCATACCTTTTGATGTCTATAGATATAAACGTGCCGACACACACGCATACATAAACGCACACATGCATTGTACACTGATGGGCACATACATATTTGTGCACAGGTATTCCAATACGGCAAGGCCTAATGAATTCCCCTTGCAGTACGTACAATCTGGACACACTCCAGATACATATTTGTGCACAGGTATACAATTTCTGGACACACTCCATATACATGTGTACAATTTGTGCACAGGTATACAATTTGTGCACAGGTATACAATTTCTGGACACACTCCAGATACATATTTGTGCATAGGTATTCCAATACGACAAAGCCTAATGGATCCCCCTTGCAGTACGTACAATCTGGACACACTCACACACACCTTGGTATTATGCCAATACTATATATCATTTCACACCTTTTATTATTAAGGTTTTTGATGTTCTATTGAGAGAATCGATTTTACTCGAATAATGTACACCATTTTACCAGAAATAAACACTGATCCACCCACACACATTCTCTCTCTCACACACACACACACACACATATATATACACACACACATACACACGCCTACATTAACATACAAAGAGACATACACACACACACACACACTTCTCCGTATAAGACAAGAGCTGAAAAAATAGCTTTTAACATGTTAAAATATCCCCCACACACACTTACAGACACATTCCTACTGACCATCCCTCTACCACGAATTACTCTGCTACACACACACAGACACACTTGCCTTAATAGGCATTTGAACTGTCAACAGTCTGCGGTTCGCACACACATCCCTGCTGACCATTATCACAACAACGAACCTCTTTACTACTACTACACACACACACACATATTTGTTGTGAAAGACTTATCTCTCAGTCAGCCGACACAAACCTACATTAGGCGCAAAATCAATTTTTTACATTCACATGACCTCTACCGACCAATCAAAATTGTTTTTACCACAAGAATTTTTGCAACACGAATTGGCGCAAAACTTATTTTAATACCGCTGGAGCCACTTTTTTTTACATAAAAACAGGTAGAATTCCCAAAACTAATCAGATCAGAGCAAACATGACGGACGCTCTATCTCAAAATTATTTTTGAAAAGCATTAGAAATGCGCAACCGGTAAAACTTAAAACCAAAACTCAATACCATTACTAATTCTCACTTATTCCTAACTAAACTATTTTTCACTGTGAACAATTTGTCAGCATTTTCTATTCCGTTTACCAATATATAATAACTTGTGTGTTACACCTCTATTCTTTTAAATATATATATATATATATATATATATATATATATATATATATATATATATATATATATATATATATATATATATATATATATATAATCTGAGTTTTTCGAATATTAATAATAACATTCGATTCATTTGCGATTATGGAAACAAGCCTCATTTTTATAGCCATTTCAGTAGAATGAACTCTCATTCTTGTTCTTGTGAAGAGAACTGTACACACTAATGTTTCTGGGTATCACCCTTCATCAGTACAGCTCACTGATCACCTATATTTACACACATATATATATATGTAAAAGGTAAACAGAAATAACAACACAATCGGTACAGAATACGGAAGGTATTTATTAGGTTAACGCTTGATATAGCAGGAAGAGGGTCTTAACGTTTTCGGACGATACTCCTTCATCAGAAGAAAGAATGAGAAATAAAATAGATTGAGGGGACGGACGGGATGGAATCGGAAAAAATGTCTTAGATAAAAATAACAGGTCCATTTATGTTGACATCTCTTGCAAAACTGTTGGTGCTGGCGTTTTGTGTATGATTTGTTTTTTAGGAAATGGAAAAAAAAAAACGTTTTGTATAAGCAGCTATACTTGTGCACGTGCGTAAGCATGAGTTTGTGTGTGTGTGTGTGTGTGTTATTATAAGTCCGTACGAAGCTAAGAAGAAGTGTGTGTGTGTATGTGCGTAAAAGAGTGTGTGTGCATATAAGTACGAAGCTATGAGCAAAAGTATGTTAATATAAGGGTGTGTATGTGTGTATACAGAGCAGTGAATGGAAAAGTGGAGTGAGCATATATAGTGAGCATGTATTAGTAGTAAGAGAAGCTGCTAATGATCAAGAGAAAGCGATAGGAATCTAGGGATGTGATAATGGACGGGGTATTAGAGAAATTGGGGAGGTGAGTTGAGTCCAAGAAAGGAATAGGACCCAAGGCGGTGAATCAGACTTTGTTCAGTCCTGGTGCGCGAGGCCTGTAATCGATAATGTAAAAGAACACCCAGGACTGAAACATGTATAGAAGAATGACCAGGAGAACAGAAATTACGGGCGATAGGAGTATCCAAACCGAGTCGTATGTCCCTCAAATGTTCGGTAAAACGGTCCGCCATACGGCGTCCCGTTTGTCCGATATATAAAGACCCACAAAGGGAACACCGGAGGGCATAGACAACGTGGGTGGGTGTGCAGGTGAAGGAATGGCGATATATATATATATATATATATATATATATATATATATATATATATATATATATCACTGCTGTTCTCTCCTGAATTATCTGGATACTCCAACACACACACACTGACATACCCATACATACACACATCCACCCTCACACATACGTACATAATATATTCCCACTACTGACTGAACACAACCACAACACTCTTATGGACACAGCATACACACGTGGAAATATGCACACACACACACAGGTGCTAAATTACACACCAACATACGTAAAAACAATAGAAACATTACATACACAGACATATTCACACACATAAAAAAATCACCTGTACACATCCATCTGTAGACATCCACACAGACACATTCATTCAACACACACTTGATAATACATACACACACGCGCAATCGTACACACTCACATATATAGAAATTACAGAAAAAGACCCCCATACACACACACTCACACGTACACACACACACAAAACTAAAATCTCACAGGCATACACACACACCCACATACCAGTGTGGACACTTCACTTTATAAGACTGGGACACATAGACTGAAGCTACGCACGTGTACCAATTTCCTCCCTTCGACACATACATACACACACACAACCACACCCATGCCACCTACTTACCCCCCCCCCCCCCACAGGCCGGACCTTTCACCCACCCACCTCCCTCTATCACCATGTTTTTTAACTTCCTTCCTTAACCTTCTCACACTATTCTTACGTCTATCTGTTCTCCGCACTTTCCTGAAGAAGGATTTCTGTC
The DNA here is from genome assembly GCA_964016885.1 of Eledone cirrhosa. Taxonomy (NCBI): domain Eukaryota; kingdom Metazoa; phylum Mollusca; class Cephalopoda; order Octopoda; family Eledonidae; genus Eledone; species Eledone cirrhosa. The sequence goes on along the minus strand of OZ024743.1, from coordinate 353,028,606 downwards.
CGAAACGTTGAAACCTCCCCCACTTCCACCAATATAACTGTACAATTGAACCTAATATAACTGTGTAAAATTGCTTCCTGTGTTTTGTTTGTTTCATTTATTAACTATGTATATATATATATATAACGAAGGAAGTGTGGTAAGGAACCAAGTGGACCATAAAGCACCAGAGTACTCAATACTATAGGTAGTAGAGTGGGTAATAGGAAAAGAGTCAGGACCCCGACGGCTGAGTTCCGGCCGTTTCGACAGTTATTTCTGAACTAGCTATTTCAGAAATAGCTCAGCCGGAGCTCAGCCGTCGGGGTCCTGACTCTTTTCCTATATATATATATATATATATATATGCAAAAGTTCTATTTAAAGTTGTTGGGATACAACAAGTAAATATTTTTATAACTGATAAAGTGGTTGCATTTTAAAAGGGTACGTCAAAGCTATTTGTAAAACTGTTATATATTGTATTTTGTCTGATGAAGGCATAGCATAATTTAATGTTCTATCCCTGAAATATGTATAATGAAATAAATATGGTTTTATAAATATATATATATAAATATATATATATATATATATATATATATATATAAATATATATATATATATATATATATATATATATATGTGTGTGTGTGTGTGTGTGTGTGTGTGTGTGTGTGTGTGTGTGTGTGTGTGTGTGTGTGTGTGTGTGTGTGTGTGTGTGTGTGTGTGTGTGTGTGTGTGTGTGTGTGTGAATATAGTTTGGTTCGAAAAGAAACCATTAGAGCGTTGAGTAGACTACAGAGTTCGATTATTCGTAGCGACTACTGGGCACTTTTTCTGTCTATTTGGGTATTTATGATTTTCTATGTTTGGGATTTCTACATTTTCTAAGAATTAGTTCGGTTACTTCACATACGTAGACAATTACACATCGTATTAACATATAATTTACATGTTTTTTTCTCTCTTCTTAATACACTGCAATATCATATGTATGCTCTCCTTATAAAACGTGTTCAAATCCTTTGTTTTTAAATATTTAAACTGTCGTTTTTATTTTTCAGACAGAAAAATGACAGCACCTATACTTTTAACATACTTAATGCTTTCACTATATTTTTTCTTCTGAGAAAGCAATTTGTTCTAGTTTGTTAAAGTTGGAACACTTTTGTAAATATTTCCAGCATTTCCTTTACTGTTTTCTTTTATTTTGTCGTTTTCTTTTTTTATTTTCTTATTCGTCCTCCAATTTCAACGCACTTAACTTTGATGTGATAGTTGTTTGTTTTTAACCATATTTCCTTTGCGGCACCACGTTTTCACAATATTGTCGGCTCATATCTATTTGATTATTTACTCAGTTTCTGTATGTATGTATGTATGTATGTATGTATGTATGTATGTATGTATGTATGTATGTATGTATGTATGTATGTATGTATGTATGTATGTGTGTATGTATGTATGTATGATGTATGTATGTATGTATGTATGTGTGTATGTATGTATGTCAGGTCACCAGTTGGTGCTACTGGTAACATGTATCCCAGTACAACCTGTCTCATGGTCGGGTCGTTGGCGACTAAACTGGCAACCCCACCAAGGTTTCTTGGTGAGGAGGGTGACTTTGGACATCCTGCAGGACTAAAAACAAAACCTGTCAAAGGGCAAAGGAGCTCTTAAGAGTCAATGGCCATCCAAAATCACCGGGAGAGATGACCCCTTAGCCTTTGTCAAGGCAGAATTCTAGGAGAAGGAAAACTCTGATATAACACCTGCAACCCTGATGGTATCCAATGATGTTGACTTGTTCTTCTTTTTGGTAAATATCATCTTGGTTAAGAGAGTGGGACTGGCTTTGTGCAGTGACTTTGCTCACTATAAAAGCTTCACGGCACAGGCATTGCTTTATATCTGGAGATCTCTCTGCACTTGTCGTCACATGGTACCATGGGCCCAGCACTATGTGTCAGTAATTGTCACAAGTGTAGTGTTTGTACCAGAGTTTTCAAGTCGCTGGCTGTACTAAAAAGTCACACTCGTTCAGCGCATCGGTAGGGGTTCTCCTACAAGGATATAAAGTAGTGGCCGTACTCGAAAACGAGTTGGCAGCCACCATGTATGTATGTATATGTGAGTGTATGTATGTATGCATGTATGTATGTACGTATGTATGTATGTTATGTCATATCTTTCTTCAGCGCTACTGGTAACCTGTAACCCAGTACAACCTGTACATGGTCAGATCGTCGGCGACTAAACCGGCAACCCACCAGGTTTGCTTGGTGAGGAGGGTGATTTGGAAACCTTGCCAGATGAAAAACAAAACCCGTCAAAGGGCGGAGGAGCTCAGCAGAATCAAGGGTTTCCCCAAAAAGTATTTTTTTTTTGTGTTTGTGGAGCGAGAGACTCCTAGTCTTCATTAAGACATCTCTCTAGGAGAAGGTCACTCTGATACAAAACCTACGACATCGTTTGCTTCCAGTTCAATTTTTTGGCCCAATGCATTCGATGTTTAGAGAGTGGGATTGGCCTCGTGCAAAGCCTTTCATCACTTCAAAAAGCTTCAATCACTTGGTATTGCTGACCATCGGCAAGTCAATAAAAATCCACGTCTATGATGTTCATGCCTAAGTATCAGGCGATAGCATTACTCGAAATCAAGTTGCAGCCATTATGTATGTATGTATGCTCTTCTGGTTTTATAATTTCACAAATATTTACCAATAGAGAGAGAGTCGGTTTCTAACATAAATACAAGACTCTCTCATTGGAATTTACACAACATCAACTAGGTAGATTATGTATGCATGCATGCATGTGTAGATATGGATGTTATTGTATGTGTGGATGTGGATGTTTTGAGTTGTATGTGTGCATGTGTATATGCTTTGTATCTGTACATGTGTATATGCAGTTATTAGATGCAAAATGTTTGGAATGATTTACATATTTTTACTGTTCCATTAATGGATTGTACTTGTAGTTTCCTAACTAGTTGTGTTCTTTCTGTTCCTGTGAAGCCTAGCTTCTCAAGATTTGTATTGAGACAGTTACTAACATATCCCAGTGCCCCAATAATCACAGGCATAAATCTGAAGGTGTAATCAGGGTAGAGTATCTGCAGATTTCTCATCAGTTCTGCATAAATATTCTCCTTTTCACTAATCTTTGATATTATATTGGCATCTGCTGGGCAGCTAATTTCCACTACTGTGCATGTTTTCTTCTCCCTGTCCCATATCATAATATCTGGTCTGTTATGCCTGCATTTTATTGGGGTTTTTACTGGAACATTGCACCAGTACTCTTACATATTATGTACATGGATGTCTTCCACATTGCTGTAGCTTTTAATGTGTTTATTATCGGGGCTATCTTTTTTACGAACTACATTGCACAGTGTTTGGCCACTACATCATGCCTCATAAGTAGATAGTACCGCGATGACCTCTTTGGACAGTTGCTTATGACATGGGTGATATCCTCGATGTTAGTTCTTGGATTGCAAAAGCGTATCCTTCAAAGTGGGAACCAATGTAGCGGTTGTTGGTCCAAGATAAACTACTTTCTTTATCTATATTACTCTCACTCTAGAGCTTCCTGGCAACATATCCATGCATGATTCTTTGCTGATAAGCATGCAGTTTTTCATCCATGGATTCACTGCGATACTGCTGAGCGACTTCCCTGAGTGTGAGTTTTTGATTATCACACAGGGAATATCTCTCGAGGAGTTCCTTCCCAACTCTCATGATCTTATCTGTTTCATGCATATAGACTTGCTCGAGAAACGGACTCCTATGCTTCGAGGTTCGTAGATGTTGTCGGAGAGATATGATGCGACATTCAAATGTTGTCTGGACTGATGTTAGGCCTCTGCCTCCCTGCTTATGTTTCAAGTAAAGGCGGTCTATGTCACTGTTGATGTGGAAGTTTCCGGTGTTGTTTAGTATTTTTCGAGTTCCAACATCAACTGCTCGGATTTCGTCTATCGTCCATTGAGTATTCCAAACGTTGGTGTTAGGACAGGCACAGCAAACACATTGTGAGCCACTGTTTTGATTTGCGCAGAGAGTTCCGATGATCAGATCTTTCTTAATCGGGTGTAGTATTCCCTGGTTACGCGCTCTTTATTACAGATACCATTATAGGATATGTTCTCATCTATCCCCAGGTATCAGTCCTCATCAGATATCGGTGAAACAGTTAGGCCATTGATGATAATGTTGCTAGATTGGGTTGTTGTTTTTCCCCGCTTTACAGTCATGTATGAGCATTTATCTCGGCCAAAATCCATTCCTATAACCTTTGAGAACGTTGTAACCAGGTCAAGATTTTTCTTCACCCCATCCATGTTCTTGGCATAGAGTTTCAGATCGTCCACAAAGAAATTATGGGTTAGGTTCGTATTTCTGTCCTCATGTGAGCCAATGATATATCCCTCACATTTCTTGAGCAGAAAGGACAAAGGGTTTAATGACAAGATGAATAATATCACAGAGAGACTGTCCCCCTGAAATATACCCCTACAATATTTTATTTTATCAGTGAAAATAGAGTCCTCCCTCTCTGTCTTTAACCTTAGGATAGTAGCCCAAGAAGAAGACAGCCTCTCTATGGCTCTGACAATAATGTCTGGGACTTTAGCAAGTTGGAGGGCCTCTATCATCCAAGAGTGGGGAACAGAATCGAAAGCTTTCTTGTAGTCCAGCCAGACTGTAGCCATATTCCTGCTAAGTTGTCGCACCTCCGACATCGCAATTTTGTTGATTAGGAGTTGTTCAGCACATCCCCAAACCCCTTTCTTTCCAGCTGCTTGTTCATCTGTGATGATGTTATTATTTTCACAGTGGTCTTGGAGGAATAGGTTCAGGCAGGCTGTATATATCTTATACATCAGGTTCTGGCATGCAATGGGTCGGTAGTGTTTTGCCAAGTGGGTCTCTTTGTTCTTGGGGACCAGTAATGTTTGTGCTAATGTCAACCATTCTGGTATAAGTGTATCTCCCTTAAGAGCTTGTTGGTAGAGGTCAGTAAGATACCTCCGATAGAATATCAGTTTTTTGTACCAGCAGCCGACAATCATGTCTCTTCCTGGTGTTTTCTTATCTTGGAGTTTTCCTATCACAGTCTCAAGGGTACCCTCACTTATTTCGTTTGTTTTTGTTGTAGTGTAGGATTAATAGTTCTTTCAGATTTCTCTTAGCCACACTGCATCTTGGTTGAAATTCTTCTTTTCACCCCATATTTTGCTCCAAAAGGAATCTGTCTTTCTGAGATGGGGCCTCAGTGACACTTATTATTTTGGCCTTCATATCTCTATAGACTGATGTTTGGTTTCGTCTGAATCTTTTACTAAGAACTTTTCTCTCATCTACCTTCTTCAGCTCTCAATTCTTGTTTGAGGGTGATCAGCTTATATTGGAGAGTTCTTGTTCTACTGTTACCAAACATCGTCTCTATTTTATTTTTCACTCTTTGTTGGTGAGGAGTGAGGTATTTTTGTGTTTGTTTGCTTGTAAGGAGCATTGTCACATATCCTATGTTTTTTCGTAGGTCAGCAATCTTTTTTTCTATTTTAGTTATATACTAGCAGATTTACCCGGCTTTGCTCGGGGTTTGAAATTATGCTAAGAATATACAGCTAGGAAGTAAAAGAACATTATTTGTCCCCCAACCTCTCAAAATAAGCAGAAGTCTTCAATAATTAATGCAAACGAATATTTAGTGCAATCTTTGTACACATAAAACTATGCTGATAATGAAGGAAAACACTGAACAGGATGTAGTTATACAAATGATTAAAGACAATACACGTTGCAAATCTGTAAAAAAACAGGCAGTTTTGCTAAAGTACAAAAAGTTGTAATGAAAGCAGAGTTGTATACAAACAAAAAAACAATGAGAGTAGAATAAGAGAAAATCTATACTTTGAGAGCTTCCTTTGCTGTGTATGGTTACATTTTAAATTTATAATCCAAAATATCCTGCATGATATATTCATTGGTAGGTTTTGTAATGAGTAAGGTGAAGTCAAGGCAGAGATGTAATAAGTTTTTTTGTTAACATTAAAGCACTTCAGGATAGACGATATTCTTTGTTTTTCTTTTCGGAACAAACGCAAAGAGATTATCTCGACTGCCAACTCGTGAGCAGGCAACGTAGAATTGTCTGTGCGAAAAGCAAGGTTCATCCAAGTGAATTCCAGCCACGGACAGAGTTTGACCTTGCGACTTGTTTATGGACATCGCAAAGGCAACACGAAGAGGAAATTGGGTTCGGCGAAAGGAGAAGGGAGTATCCACGCCTGATGTACTCAGGCTAATTTTTGTTACTATCACATCCTCGCCTTTTCCACATCCGGATAGAATGGTAGCGTCAATACTAAGTGGAATCAGTTTTTAACCACAAGATGTGTACCATTGCATAGTTTTGGAAGAGTGATATTTCTCAGCAAAATAACTAGTGTTCCCTCTTTCAGAACCAATGTATTAGGGGGTAAACCAGGAGGATTTAAAGAATTTAGAAATTCAACTGGATAATTGACCGCATCCTGTGGATCACATACAGTATCAATAGATTTATATATCCGTGGACATCCAGGAAGAAGCTGAAGAAGCTGATCGTTAATACAGCTAATCGTGATACGAAAATTAACACTTAATATAGTGAAACAAGTTAAAACAACAAGTGTTTTTTTAACTTTGAGAGTGCAACAAAGAATAAACAAGAAACAAACGATAATATTAGTGATTTATCTTCAAATGAATGTGATGTTTATATATCTGAAAAGTTGGTTATCTCCCTTTTTTATATGGATTATCAATAAAGTTTGTTATCTCCCTTACATCAATTTTTCTACCGATAATTTTGATATCGATTTGTTATTGCTCAGGTGAGTCGATTTGAAAAATGTTTGTGATGTGACAATCTTAGCGACCTGTGCAACGTGGACAGAAAATTTGGTCAAATTTAGTTGGTAATTGTGAAAGCCGTAAGCATGCAAAGTTGTACACAGACACACACATCATCCTCGCTTTTATATATATAAAGATGATGGTATTTTTGGTGGTGTTCTGTTCTTGTTAATATCTCTGCTATCACCAATATAATGCTTCACTGTCGTTGCTAAGGCATATAAACAGGAGTTGATTTGCCAACATGTTGGGGTTTTATCCGTCGTAAATATTCATCCCCTATTTCGTCAATAACACGTAATACTTCATTATTTGGTTTTTTATTAAACATTGTTGTTTTAATACGTTCAGCAAGAGAGATATTTATACATGAATTAATTTCTCTCTGGAAGATTTCGTTGAGGGAAAATTTCAATTGGTTATACTTTTGATTATTATCATTATCGCTAGTATTTTCCACAACAGTCGAGGTAGACTCGGATGGTACACGTGGTGTCAAATTTCTTCGATTATTATTATTATTTCTTCGATTATTATTATTATCGATAGTGTTTTCCCCAGCATTCGAGGTAGACTTAGATGGTACAGATGGTGTCAAGTTTCTTACAGGCATAGTTGGTTCAAGGCGCTGTTCGACCTGGCTGCTAGGAAGCCTAGTAGCATGGCGACCTGTAGCACGTGTTGTTGATAACATGTTTGTTGTGGGGGACTTACAATTAATAATATTTATCTTATTTTTACGTTCAACAAACGTCGCTTGTTGGCGTAATTGTTTCGCTGTGAAATAATTTTGCTCTGGGTGCATTTCGTCCCAGTGTAGCTTCATTCTGTTCATATAGCCAATGGAGGGATTGTATTTTGCCATTTTATAACAATTAAATAAATCATTATTAAGTTCGCAACTCCAAGAGAAATGCAATTATGTATGTATGTATGTATATGTATATATGTATGTATGAAATATGTACATCTTAACGCTAATGACCATGTTATTAGTCGCTCATTATAATCGGTAGAGGGTTGGATGCTATGCTTTCTAGCATAGTTACGTCCTTTTACGGTCTGAGTTCAAATCCCGCCAAGGTTAACTTTGCCTTTCATCCTTACGGGGTCGATAAAATAAAGTACCAGTAATGTACTGGGTAATTGCTGGCCTTGTGCCTAAAGTAGAAACAATTATAAATAATAATTGAAAAAATCTGAAAAAAGTGAACAGTAGCACTATTCTTCTGCCCCCAGGGGTACTTTACTCGATTTTCCTCTAGGGTGCACGAATTTGTCCAATGCTGTTTAGGTTAACCGCTTTGTTCATATATATATATATATATATATAGAAATGGCTTCTACAGGACTAGAACTGTTTCGCATATATATATATATATAAATACATATATATATATATATATATATATATATATATATATATATATATATATATATATATATATATATATATATATATATGAATACAAGTTAATCACTTTGTTTATACATACATAAAGATACATTGCGTGTACGTGTGCATGTATGTGTATGTGTGTTAATGTATGTGTCAGTATGTACGTGCTCATGTGCATGTATTCCGTCTATTCATTCTATAAATTGTAACTGAACCATGCAATGCCAAAACTAAATGAAAATCAAACACCGCCAGGCATAATACCTCTGCCAACAGCATTAGCAGTAATAGTAGCATGAAAGTTCCAGAATATGAACTTTGTGAGACAACAGTACAACAAGAGCCCTAAATATGAAAGTGGTGTCAATCTCAAATAAGTCTAATCAAATCCTTCATTTCAAGCGGTTAACGTTTCCTGTTAAGCTTGTTTTGACAGTCAGAATATTCAAGAGTTAAGAGTCGGAATAAACAACATTTAATTGTCGAAATAATATATTAATTTTTACTGGTTTCAGCTATTGGACTGCAGCCATACTGAGGCACCGATAATATCGACACGCGATGCCTATAAAATGGGTATCTAGGTACCCATTTTATTGATCTGTTTGGTGAGTGGCTAAATCGTTTTTTACATAAAGGGACGCAGCTGGATACACCAATTTACACCAATTTACACACACACACACACACACACACACACACACACACACACACACACACACACACACACACACACACACACACATATATATATATATATATATATATATATATATTGTTTCCTTGAAGGGATCGGGATGTTCTTCAAGGAGATATCGAGGTCGAGTTTGGTCAGCATGGTTTCTTGGTGATGGTTAAGAGGTGCACAGTGAGTGCTAAAAGATAAGTTTATCCCGGGTTCAATCGGGGGACAACCACAGTAAGTAAGGTACTCAATACATAGCAGAGTATAAATATTTAATATAGAAATGGCTTTTACAGGACTAGAACTGTTTCATTCGGGAGAAATCATCAGGTATATATATATATATATATATATATATATATATAGAGAGAGAGAGAGAGAGAGAGAGAGGGGGGGGAGAAAGTCGGAGAAGGGGAGGCGACGTGTTAAAATATGGTAACACCTCTAGTGTGACAACAAAGTGAACTGCATGTTTGTAATCTATTTGCCTTAAGCGTTTCACCGCTGGTTAGTAGTAGTACGAAATGGACAGCCAAGTGCATAACTCTTTCCCGACTAGTGCGTACCATTGCCAGAAACACACTCTTGATAATGTCTTTTCATGGTGATACACAGTGACTGGGTACCTTGCGGTTCCTGGTTAAATTTATCAGGATCTTGGAGGTGGTCTGTCTCCGGAAATACTGCACACAGGCCCATTGGCATGTGAAAATGCCTTGGTGTCTATCTATTAATACTCAGTTATGCTAAAGAACCAGCCCTCTTCACTGGATATAAATGCAGCAAATAAACTGATAGCCAGATGTATTCAGGGTGCAAAACAATCTGAACGTGTGTGTTCTGCGTAGTGTGTGTTTTCTGTTGTGCACATGATGTGTGGTATACAATCGAACAACAGGCCACCGAATTCATTAGAGACAACCAACATTTAAAGGACTCGGTGACCAATAAGATTATTGGAGGCCAGCCATCAAGATTTTCGCCGCGAGACCTTCATTTCTGTTTTAGCTCAGATTTTCCCAGAGCTCCCACGCCTCGTTTTGAAAGAAAATTGTAATAATTGTTTCTACTTTTGGCACAAGGCCAGCAATTACCCAGTACATAACTGGTACTTTATTTTATCGACCCCGTAAGGATGAAAGGCAAAGTTAACCTTGGCGCGATTTGAACTCAGAATTGCAAGGGGCGTAACTCTATGTGCCAAAACATAGTGTCCAACCCTCTACCGATACTGCCAATCCACCGCCCCTTTGAAAAGCCTTCCTCGTCTTAACCCTCAGAGTGACTAGCTCCTCAAATTTGATGGCTTCAAATTCATAGCAGAGACATATCGCCTGGACTTGGATTACCTGAAAATAGAATTAACATGGTGTGAAGTATTTTATTAAAAGGCAGTCATGTATTTTGAACTCACTGATTGGGTTACTTTTTATGGCCTTACAGGGATGCATTTTCTGAATTGCCGAAACATTGCTGTAACACTGACTGCAAACAATGTAAGATGTGAACACAGTTCTTTCATGATGCAGATAATAAAGACTTATCTGGAATCCCATGGCGAACAACTGACTGAACAATTTAGGCACAATTGCCACGAACAGACAACATACCAAAAATATGAATCTTTAAGCCATCAACTTTCGTTTTGCAGAAAAACGGCGAAACAGAAAAATTACCCTTGTGTAGGTTGGCTTACTGCTATAGACGGCTTAATCTTTCATGTTCCATTCTTCTTTATTTATTGTAACTTTGTAATATAACTGAAAAGTAACTTTTAATTTTATTTATGACATAAAAACTTATTAAAAATATAAATCTCGCCAGTTCTTAATGTTTCTGGCTAAACTTTACCTGGGCTGATTTTGGCGTTAACACTGATTCCAGACATGACAATCTGTCTTATTTACAGGTCCTTTATATTATTTTCCGGATGGATGGGTGTAATTAGACAAAATACGAAATCATTCACATGAAAATGCAATAAATATTCAGTTGTATGCTACACAACACAATTTTTAGATACTGCTGGCCATAACAATAGTGTAAACTATATTTAAATATCAACCACATGGGTAAAGAAACATTTCCACTCGTTAATTATTTGGTTTAAATTAGGTCAAATGCGTTTTCGCATTATCTAACGGAATCTGATAGAGTGGGGTGAGACGGAAATATACATCAGACGTAGCCTTTCTTGTGTTTAGTGGCTGGGCGATTTTCAATAGGACAAGCCTTGTTAAACATCTTATCTGAAGATTTTGATAATTTACTGTTAATGAAGTCACAAACAAATAAAGAAGCATTTATAAGAAATACATTTCTTATATTAAAACCTTTATGTAGAGCTGGTAGAGATGAATTTATATTCAGAATAGCTGACCTCGTCAGTAATGGTTCAATGTAGATATTATATTATGATATAATAAAATAATAACTTCAACAGAAATGAAGATTTAAGTCTGAGTCACCTCAGTGATTAATATTTAAGTAAGACATGAGACAGAAAAAAACAAACAAGAGAAAGTCAACAAAGGCAACGAATAAGAATCAATGTAATTAAGTTATGGAAGAAAAGAAAAGAAGTGAATTCGACGTTTTAGACAGTTGTCCTTTGTCAAGAAAAGAAACGAAAAGAGAAAAGGAAATTGGAAGTAAAAAGCATGCAGTTGGGTTAAAGATGCTGGAATGACACACAGGAAGTGAGTGAAGTAAAGAAAATGGCTTTAAGCAGAGAAAAGTGAGCCTGTTGTAAAGCAAATAAGCGTGACAAGTTGGAGTGGAGGAGGAGGATATAGTGAAGTGAAGTGTGTTTAGGTGAGTGCGTGTGAGAAAGTGTGAGTATGTGTGAGTATGCAATGGTGGCAAATAAATGTGTACAGTTATGAATAAGATGTGATGTTAAGTTGGTGGTGTTGGCAAAGCATCATAGTGTGCGAGTGTATAGGTAGAGAAAGGGCTTGTGCATGTATGTATGTGTTTATGTGTGAGCATGTGTGTACCTGTGAGTAATGGAAAATGTATTTGTCACCAAAGTGACCATATCACTTTTGCATAATGGCTGCATCAGTAACGGAACATGATAGGATTGCATAAAAAAATAGCAAAAATAAATTGATTCCGGTGGCAACTATGCAACAAATGTTGGATCAAATAGGCCAGAAATCTTTGTTTGTTTGTTAATAACTTAACCAACAGAAAAAGGGCGTGACCCATTCCAATGCCTCCAAATCTAATGTGAAAAAGAGTAATTTATCTTCATACCGGCCACATGGTCCAAATGCTTGTAACAGAGGGAAGTCAGTTAATGCTACCTGTGAGTTTGGTGTTGGTATTCAACTGGACGAGCGATTAAGTCTATCAACCAAAAACAGTGATGCTCCCTTCGACAGGCTATCACTACAGTTTTTATCGGGGATTTTCATTTACAAAACTTTGGTCCACCTGATTCTATGATAAAAAACAATCTTTGCACATGGTGTCGCAAAATGGAATCGACCTCAAAATCGCGCAATCGCGAAAACACGCAGTCATGCCTACATATACTACCAATAACAAAACAAAAAAATATTCTTAAATTAAACAAGACTGATCAAGGATTCCATTTTAAAGAAATAATTTTGAATACTTTAAAAGGGTGGTCGAATCGTTAGAGAGTCGCTCAAAATACTTTGAGGTATTTAGTCATGGTTCTTTACATTCTGGGTTCAAATCCCCTCCGAGGCTAACTTTTCCTTTCATCTTTCTGGGGCAAATAAAATAAAGTACCAGTGAAATACTTAGTCGATTTAATCGATACTCCCTTTCTCCCAAAATTGCCGATTTTGTGCCTAAATTAGAAACAGATTTAAACCATAGAAAACATATGTGATAAGTCTTCATTCTCAAAGCACTGTAACATTATTTCCCTGGAAAACATTGAATGTGAAACTTAAATCGCTAACTCTGTGTTTCCTGACACCCAGGAATGCTATTTTACGTTGAATTAAATTGAATTCTATTACGTCTTTTGTTTGTACTCCAGACTATTTCATTCTCAGACAACCGTAATTTTATTTTCCCACAAAACATTAAATACGAAACGTTAAAAGCCAACTCAGTGTTTCCTGGCAGTCAGAAATGCTGTTTAAATATCAGTGAAATTTATTTCCTTGGTGATTACTGTATGATATTGATTTTAGAATATTTGTAATATTGAAGAAGTAGTTGATTAAATAAATAAATAAAAATTGAGAACAAATTCTTACAAAAGAGTTCATGCTATAATATGTGGTTTTGCTCATATCAAATATACGACTTCTGTTGCATGAATACAGCGTCAACGATATACATTTTCAATGCTATTGTGGCAGTAATATTAAGGCGTCAAACAGGGTCAACTTTGCATTTTATCTTTTCAGGATCAATAAAATAAAGAACCACTCATGTATTAGGGTCATTATAATTAATTGTGTCATTTCCTACAAATGTGTGTCCTTGCTCCAATATTAGAAATCAATATGAAGGAAAAATACGAGTTATGGCTTGATATAACAATCGGAGAAAATACGTTTCAGTGTTTAGTTATGGTATTTTACGTTCTGACTCCAACTGTCAACTTTGTTTGTTCTTCCGGAATAACGAAATAATGTATATTCCTGTTATAAACTCTCCCTCTAAATTTCTAGCCTTGTGCCAATGTTAAAAACAAGCAATATGAAGGAAGTGACAGGTGCGGTATTGGCAAAGCCGGTAGGACCGCGGACAACATACCTTGTGATCGATTACGTTCTGAGTTCTAATTCCATTGCTGTTCGTTTAGGATTGATAAAATAAAATAGTCAAGTATCGGAGTCAATGTAAGCGACTGTATCCTTTCCTTTCCAGATTTTTGCATTGTCTCTCTCTGATAGAACTGAATGTTAAAAATTGTGAGATTGGTGAGTTAGCAGAATCGACAGAGCAGCAGACAAAATAATTTGCGGTATTTAGTTGCATCCCTTTGCGTTCTTACAGTTATTTCAAACCAACTGAATTCAGCACTGCTGTCGATATAAAATAAAACTTTACTCAAGTTTATCTAAACGATTATAACTTTCTCTAAAATGTGTCCCTGCGCTTTTAACAGAACCCATTGTTACATTAATATGTTGCCGTTTAGCACCAGGTCAACTCTGGTCGAGAAGACCAATGATCAAAGGGATTCATGTCATTACCATCTCATCATTTTAATAACATATAGGATTACATTAATTGATGTATTAGGCCCTTTTTATTAAGTAGAGAGAGGGGGGATTTGAAGGAGATTTAGCGGCTATTTTTAGCAGATCGAATGACCATGTAGAGGCAGCCCACTGTCTCATGGGTTGTGATTTGGCAGAAACGGGAGCAATAGATTTGATATCTTGCTGTAATTAGTCTCCTGTCTAGATTATGTGATCTGCTAAGATCATCTTTTACGTTTTCCACAACCTGAAGTCGATAAAATAAATTTCAAGTGTTAATTCAATCGACAAAAACTCCACCCCCAATCTTTCTTTTAACATTGTATCTCTGCCGCACCTAACCAAAATAAATCGTTACTATCTTTATATATAACTTCAAATTCACACAAAAGAAGCTCACAAAAAGATGTTTCCCTCGAGTCACAGCTGGAAATGAATTATTTTGTTTCACATTAAACCACTTCTTTTTGTTACTCCTTTTGTACCCTATCTCTAACTCCAATTCTATCTGTCCGTCTTTCAAACCTCTCCTCTTTCTGTCCCTATCTTTAAATCTCCGTCCTTCTGTATTCTTTCTTACTTTCTCTATATATATTTCCTCGGCATTGTACCTCACCTTTAGATTTCTCTATCTCTATCTAAATCCCTCCCACATTCTACTTTTCATATTTCTCTACAATCTAACTCTCAGCCCTGTTCTGTCCGCTTTATTTCTCTCTTTCTAACTCTCCGATTTCCCAACTCTTTCTTTTTATCTCTGCTCAGATTATCTCCCTTAGAGAAAAAGTTTCAATAACCATACTTTTTAAAATATACAGCTAGTATAAGAGTTAAAACATTAGCAATATCAGTAAAATTAATTACAAATCTATTTTAGTATAATGTATCTCAGCGGTGTTGTGCATATTGAATAAAACATGTTTCACACAAAAGGAATATTCCAGAATAGTCCGATATAGCAATGAGACACAAACTTTATCGAATTACATTAGCAATTATAGAACCAAAGGTTATATGTATGTATGTATTTATGCATTTATTTATTTATTTATTTATGTATGTATATGTGTGTATGCATGCATCTATCTATCTATATATATATATATTTAATACATTAACAGAGAAAGCTTTAAGCGATACTCTGACCAACTCCATCTCACTCAACAAACATTAGGATATACCTAAGTATAATCCCAAATAAGAGTTTGGGGTGCTAACTATACAGTATTCCGTGGATAGTTGGTTGTATTATTTTATGAGACATAATTAAATAAATCTCTCTTTCTTTCCATACGATCGTTTCGTTATAAGATTTCTACAAGTTGGGATAAATAATGTCTAGGTTATGTAGAAACTTATATATAATCCATACACACAAGCGGGCCCTTATAACTCATCAGTGGATGCCCATGCATTATCGATATAAAAAATTACATCGATATTAATAATCAGTGATGGTCTCCGTCAGTGCTAGAAGGACAGCTAAATTTGAAAAGCCATTAGTCCTTCAAAAAGAAAATTCACACTGTCCCCAAAAGGGAAAGAAGAGAGACCATCCCTGTCGAATGGAAGGCGTGATTGCGAACGGCTCCGATAGGTAGCCGTTCACCTTGACCCTCGAGCAGATGCTGGTGTGCATCGCCTCGATGCAGCCTCTGAAAACGGGACCGAAGCCTTGAGAATCGCTTCCAAGTATCGATGGTCGACCCTATCGAATGCCTTAGACTGATCCAAATTGATCAGAGCCCCACCGAAGCCGGGTTTACTACCCACCCTCTCTACGATGTATCGCATGAGGTGGAGGTTGTCGTGTATGGACCTTGTCGGGATTGCACACGTTTGCGCTTTCCCTACCAGGTTCTCAACGACAAGCGCCAACCTCGTCGCTAGCACCTTGGCCAAAATCTTTAGCTCTGTGTTGAGCAGAGTTATGGGCCTGAAGTTGTTAATTTTGTCCCCCTTGTTCTCGTCTTTCCTGATCAGCGTTACTACGCTCTTGCCTGCAGAACTGAGAATTCTCGCGTTCTCCTGCCAATTGCAGTAGACGGCTTCGAGGACTCCAGAGAACAAGTCCGGCATGCCTATGTAAAACTCATAGGGTATATCATCTAGGCTGGGTAACTTGCGTTTCCCGCAGCGGCCCAGAGCATCCCGAATCTCAGTGTCCGTGATCGGTATTTCGCAGAACTCGGCGTCCGTGTTCGAGAGACGCGGCAGTCCATTGCCCCGTTCGGCTCACCGTCGTTCTGTTCAAACAGTGGCACAAAGTGCTACTGAAAGGCCGCGCACATTTGCTTGGGGTCAAGTAGCACGCGTCCGTTTTGGTCTTTCAAAGACCGAATCGTGGACTTGTTGCCACTTTTTGCCTCCGCCACTCGGGCCCAGCTGACAGCTTTCGCTCCTTCGTTTCCTAGAGCACGTGTTTTGCTTCTGACCACGCAGCCTTCGTGGTTCGCATCGAAGAACTGGTCGAGTGCCGTTCTCAACGTTAACACTCTAGCCGCGATTCCACTTCTAAGTGCCTCCTCTACCTTGGCTACTAGTTCTCTTTCTATTTTGTTTTTCTCTAAGGCTAACTCTCTGCTAAACCCTATCGATTCTACTCTAATTGCTTTCTTGAGAGAGTACCACCATCTATTGTTGACGATGGCTCCTGTTAACTGTTGCTTGACTAGTCTACTTATCCGTTCACTGTAAGATTTACGTGCCGGCAACGACACGTTCAGCTTCCAGTATCCGGGTCCCTGTCTACGTGTTCTGTCACGGTTGACTATGCAGACGACTAATTTGTGATCTGAATAGGCAACCATGTGCATTCGTGGACTGCTTAACATCTCCTTGTCCCTTTCTCTAATGAAGAACCTATCTAAATACGATCTAGCTGTCCCGCTACGGTTTGTCCACGTCCACCGTGGTGCAGTCGGGAAATCCCGTCTATACCTATCGGCCAGTTGGAATTGGCCAATTAAATTTTTGAGGCTGTTGCAACCTCCTCTACTGGGACATGCTCTCACATAGTCCCATCGTGCATCTAGGATACCATTCCAGTCCCCCACTAAAAGTAAGGAGTGGGAGGTTCCCAGAAAAGACTCTAGACGCTTAAAGAAGTTTGGCCATGATTGCGATTGCCCGGTCGGAGCATAAACGGCCACCAGTCTGAAGGCTTTACCTCCAATACTGTTCACGTCTAGGACTATCAGTCTACCCTTCAGGTCCAAGTGTACTTGCTGTACTTCGACGACCAGGTTCTTCCGATTCATGACAGCCACTCCCCCTCCACCTCCTGGCTGACAGAGAGATGGGTAGATCTCAAAGTCGTCGAATATGGGGGTTAGTTGTTGCCTGTTGTGGATCCTGGACTCGGTGATGGCTATCACATCCATACCGTGTGACCTAAGGTCGTTTAAAAGTTGGCCCTGTTTCCAGGGCATCCCTAGGCCACGCACATTTACGCTTCCAACTCGTAAACTACCTATGTTGGTGGAGAAGAGTTGGCGAAAAGGACGTTTCCTGGAGATCGGGTTGTTCAATCTCCATTTCAGTTCTGGTGGGAGTGTTGGGTGGGGTGGGGAAACATTTTAATAAGACGAGGTTAATAGGTTTGTGACAGGGGTTGCCAACATCCTGCGAAAACTGCTCTTTCAATTTCTGATAGGTTTCGATAGAAACCCTTATTAGTTTTAGGTGTGGAGACGATTCTGCTTTGACGAAAGTATTGCCCTCCGTCTCCACCTTGGAGTTTTGGGAGATGACCTCCACCAAACTCTTGTTGTTTGTGTTGATGTATGCGTATTGTTGTTTTTGTTTTGGTTGTGTTGTTTTAGCTTGTTGTTCGTCTGTGAGTTTTCTTTTTTGTGTTTGGGGTGGTGTTGGTGTTTGTTTGGTTGGTATAGGGGGAGGTTTGGTTGTGGTTCTGTTTTTTTGTGTTGTTGTTTGTGTCTGTTTGTGTTTGTTGTTGTCTGTTGGTGTCGGTGATTGGAGTTTTGGGGGTTTTGTGGTGTCTCTTTTTTATGTTTTTTAGATTTCCGAGGCTCTCCTTCTTCTTCACTTAATCCTCCAGTAAAGTACCGATCGCCTCGATCTCCGAGTCGGTCGATACCATTACTGTTACGTCATCGGCGTAGGCCGACACCGCTTTGCTCAATCCTGGTTCCAGGGGGATACCCTGCAACAACTCCAACTTCCTCAGTAAAGGCTCGAGAGTCAATACGTACAGAAGGGAGGAGAGAGGGCACCCCTGTCGAATGGATCGTGTGATTTTGAACGGCTTCGAAAGGTAGCCGTTCACCTTGATCCTAGAACAGATGTGGTTGCTATGTAAGGCAGTGATCCAGCCTCTGAAAACAGGACCGAACCCAGTCGCCGCTAGCACCGCATCCAGGTAACCATGGTCGACCCTATCGAAGGCCTTAGAATGATCCAAGTTGATCAGGGCCCCACCGAAGCCGGGTTTGTTGCCAACCCTCTCTATGATGTATCGCATGAGGTGGAGGTTATCGTGAATGGACCTGGATGGGATAGCACATGTCTGTGCATCTCCCACCAAGCCACCCACGACAAGCGCCAACCTCTTTGCTAACACCTTGGCCAAAATCTTTAACTCTGTGTTTAGCAGGGTTATGGGCCGAAAATTATTTATACTATCCCCCTTGTTCTCGTCCTTCCTCACCAGCGAGACTACGCCCTTGGCTACAGAACAAGGAATTCTCCCGTTCTGCTGCCAATTGCAGTAGACCGCTTCGAGGAGTTCGGAGAAGAAGACCGGCATTGCTAAATAAAGTTCGTAAGGTATACCATCGAGACCTGGAGATTTGCGTCTGCTGCATTGGCTCAGCGCATCCCCGATCTCATCAGCCGAGATTGGTCCCTCGCAGGACTCTGCTTCTTCGCTCGAGAGACGCGGCAGGCCGTCGAGGTATGGACCGAAATCCACGTCCCCGCCCGGACCCTCGCCTCCCCCGAATAATCGGGCAAAGTGCCTTTGAAAGGCCTCGCACATCTGCTTAGGCTCCCGGATCACCCGTCCATCCTCGTCTTGCAAAGACCGGATGGTGGATCGATTTCCACTCTTAGCTTCTGTCACGCGGGCCCAGCCAACGGCTTTGGCCCCCTCATTACCTAGAGCACGTATTTTACTTCGAATGACGCAGCCTTCGTGCTTTGCATCGAAAAACTGGTTCAAGGCCGTCCTCGATGCCAGCACTCTGGCCACATCTTCGCTCTTGATTGCCTCTTCTAAAATTACCTGTTAATTCTTTCTCGTTTCTATTCCTATCGGCAGCTAACATCTTGCTATAACTTATTGATTCTGTTCTAATATCTATTTTGAGAGATGCCCACCATCAGTTGTTGACGATTGCACCCGTCAACCTCTCCTTAACTAATCTGCTAATCCGGTTTCTGTAAGTCTCTTTTGCCGGTAAAGACAAATTAAGTTTCCAGTAACCGGGACCCTGTTTATGTGTTTTCTCGAGATTGACTACGCAGGTCACTAATTTGTGATCCGTATAGCCAACCGTGAGCATTTCTGGACAGCTTAATATGTCCCTATCCTTACTTCTAACTAAGAATCTATCTAAGTACGATCTAGATTGACCACTGTGGTTCGTCCAAGTCCAGGTTGGCACAGTTGGAAAATCTAGTCGATATCTATCGACCAAGTTAAAACGGTCGAGTAACCCCTTGAGGCTGTTACACTCCCCTCTATTAGTACATGCTCTTGCATAGTCCCAACGTGCATCTAGGATGTCATTCCAATCCCCCGCTAGAAGCAGGGAATGCGACGTTCCCAGAAAAGTCTCCAAACGCTGGAAGAAGTCGGGCCGTTCAGCTCCGAAAGGGGAGTAGACGGCGACCAGTCTCAAGGCCGCACCTTCACTACTGCCAACGTCTAGCACCAACAAACGACCCTCCGGGTCCGAGTGAACAACCTGTACGGCGAGACCCAGGTGTTTTTCCAGCAGTACGACAACCCCACCCCCACCTCCAGGTTGACAGAGAGATGCATGCACCTCAAAGTCATCGAAGGTAGGGGCCAGCTGCCGCACGACGCTGATCCGAGTCTCACAGATAACCATTACATTTATACCACGTGACCTGAGGTCATTTAGAAGCTTTGCTTGCTTCCAAGTTGAGCCCAGGCCACGTGCATTCAAACATCCTACTCTTAACACATCCATGTGGACGGCAAAGCCAAAGGAGAGTGTAGAGACCTACCTTTCAGCTTCCCGGGGTTCGGATCGCACGACTTCCATGGGGTCGGGGGTGTTGGGTGAAGGGGTGTCTTGTGGTGGTGTGGGGTCGTCAGTGTATGGTGGGGTTGGGGTGTTTGGAGTTGTGTTGGGGAGGGGAAGGGGAGGGGGAAATCTTATTAGTAGGACGCGGTTTATGGGTTTGACAGAGGGTGGTCCTACGTCCTCCTTAAAATCCTTATAGATAGATAGATAAATAGATAGATAGATAGATAGATAGATAGATAGATAGATAGATAGATGCATATGTGTGTGTGTGTGTGTGTGTGTGTGTGTGTGTGTGTGTGTGTGTGTGTGTGTGTGTGTGTGTGTGTGTGCACGCGTGTGTGTGTCTGTGTGCGTGTTTGTGTATGCATATGTATGTATGTATGTATGTATGTGAGGAGGGTGATTTTGGGCAAGGCAAAAAACAAAACCTGACAAAGGGCGGAAGAATTCACAAGAGTCAACGGCCATCCAAAAATATGTAAATATGTATGTACATGTGTATATATGTATGTATATAAGTGTATGTATATGCGCGGGGACATAGAAATAATCGGGCTGGATACTCGATCGAGCAGTTAAACCAGTGGGAGTAAAGGACACCTAGCCTTTGTCAGAGCATTCTTCTAGGAGAAGGCAACTCAGGAAACTGGGATAACTCCGACATAAAACCTACGGCTCAGTAGTTACCGATGATGTTGATCATTTCTTCTTTTCGGGTTATAGCTACTGTCGCTCAGAGTGGGATTGGCTCAGTACACTGTCTTTTCCCACTTTAAAAAAATCTTCACGACATGGGTGATATCCTCGATGTTAGTTCTACAGTGTTTGGCCACTACATCATGCCTCATAGGTAGATAGTACCGCGATGACATCTTTGGACAGCTGCTGATGACATGGGTGATATCCTCGATGTTAGTTCTGCATAGTCTGCACTTGTTATCATATCTAGGTGTTTTGCCTGCATCCCTATCTCTTTTGTGAATCAGGTATTTCGTGTTAATCTCCTGTTCATGGATTGCAAAAGCGTATCCTTCAAAGTGGGAGCCAATATAGCAGTTGTTGGTCCAAGATAGACTACTTTCTTTATGTATATTACTCTCACTCTGGAGCTTCCAGGCAAGATATCCATGCATGATTCTTTGCTGATAAGCATGCAATTTTTCATCCATGGATTCACTGCGATACTGCTGAGCTACTTTCCTGGGTGTGAGTTTTTGATTATCACACAGGGAATATCTCTCAAGGAGTTCCTTCCCAACTCTCATGATCTTATCTGTTTCATGCAGATAGACTTGCTCGAGAAACGGGCTCCTACGCTTCGAAGTTCGTAGATGTTGTCGGAGAGATATGATGCGACATTCAAATGTTGTCTGGACTGATGTTAGGCCTCTGCCTCCCTGCTTACGTTTCAAGTAAAGGCGGTCTATGTCACTGTTGATGTGGAAGTTTCCGGTGTTGTTCAGTATTTTTCGAGTTCCAACATCAACTGCTCGGATTACGTCTATCGTCCAATTGAGTATTCCAAACGTTGGTGTTAGGACAGGCACAGCAAACGCATTGTGAGCCACTGTTTTGTTTTGCGCAGAGAGTTCCGATGACCAGATCTTTCTCAATCGGGTGTAGTATTCCCTGGTTACGCGTTCTTTATTACAGATACCATTATAGGATATGTTCTCATCTATCCCCAGGTATCTGTAGCAGTCCTCATCAGATATGGGTGAAACAGTTAGGCCATTGATGATAATGTTGCTAGATTGGGTTGTTGTTTTTCCCCGCTTTACAGTCATGTATGAGCATTTATCTTGGCCACACTCCATTCCTATATCCTTTTAGAACGTTGTAACCAGGTCAAGATTTTTCTTCATCCCATCCATGTTCTTGGCATAGAGTTTCAGATCGTCCACGAAGAAATTATGGGTTAGGTTCGTATTTCTGTCCTCCTGTGAGCCAATGATGTATCCCTCACGTTTCTTGAGCAGAAAGGACAAGGGGTTTAATGACAAGATGAATAATATCACAGAGAGATGTCCCCCTGAAATATACCCCTGCAATATTTTATTTTATCAGTGAAAATATAGTCCTCCCTCTCTGTCTTTAACCTTAGGATAGTAGCCCAAGAAGAAGACAGCCTCTCTATGACTCTGACAATAATGTCTGGGACTTTAGCAAGTTGGAGGGCCTCTATCATCCAAGAGTGGGGAACAGAATCGAAAGCTTTTCTGTAGTCCAGCCAGACTGTAGCCATATTCCTCCTAAGTTGTCGCACCTCCGACATCGCAGTTTTGTTGATTAGGAGTTGTTAAGCACATCCCCAAACCCCTTTCTTTCCATCTGCTTGTTCATCTGTGATGATGTTATTATTTTCACAGTGATCTTGGAGGAATAGGTTCAGGCTGTATACATCTTATACATCAGGTTCTGGCATGCAATGGGTCGGTAGTTTTTTGTGGGTGTCTTTGTTCTTGGGGACCAGTAACGTTTGTGCTAATGTCAACCATTCTGGTATAAGTGTATCTCCCTTAAGAGCTTGTTGGTAGAGGTCAGTAAGATACCTCCGATAGAATATCAGTTTTTTGTACCAGTAGCCGACAATCATGTCTCTTCCTGGTGTTTTCTTATCTTGGAGTTTTCCTATCACAGTCTCAAGGGTACCCTCACTTATTTCGTATGTTTTTGTTGTAGTGTAGGAGCAATAGTTCTTTCGGATTTCTCTTAGCCACACTGCATCTTGGTTGAAATTCTTCTTTTCACCCCATATTTTGCTCCAAAAGGAATCTGTCTTTCTGGGATGGGGCCTCAGTGACACTTATTATTTTGGCCTTCATATCTCTATAGACTGATGTTTGGTTTCGTCTGAATCTTTTATTAAGCACTTTTCTCTCATCTACCTTCTTCAGGTATCGGCGTTTTTCGCCAACAGCTCTCAATTCTTGTTTGAGGATGATCAGCTTATATTGAAGAGTTCTGGTTCTACTGTTACCAAACATCGTCTCTATTTTATTTTTCACTCTTTGTTGGGGAGGAGTGAGGTTTATTTGTATGTAAGGAGCATTGTCACATACATATCCTATGTTTTTTCGTAGGTCAGCAATCTTTTTTTCTATTTTAGTTATATATGATGGTATTTTTGGTGGTGTTCTGTTCTTGTTAATATCTCCAAGATAATGCTTCACTGTCGTTTCTAGGGCAAATAAATATTCATCCCCTATTTCGTCAATAACACGTAATATTTCATTATTTGTTGTTTTTTTTTTTATTAAACATTGTCGTTTTAATACGTTCAGCAAGAGAGATATTTATACATGAATTAATTTCTCTCTGGAAGATTTCGTTGAGGGAAAATTTCAATTGTTTATACTTTTGATTATTATCATTATCGCTAGTATTTTCCACAACAGTCGAGGTAGACTCGGATGGTACACGTGGTGTCAAATTTCTTCGATTATTATTATTATTTCTTCGATTATTATTATTATCGATAGTGTTTTCCCCAGCATTCGAGGTAGACTTAGATGGTACAGGTGGTGTCAAGTTTCTTACAGGCATAGTTGTTTCAAGACGCTGTTCGACCTGGCTGCTAAGAAGTCTAGTAGCATGGCGACCTGTAGCACGTGTTGTTGATAATATGTTTGTTGTGGGGGACTTACAATTAATAATATTTATCTTATTTTTACGTTCAACAAACGTCGCTTGTTGGCGTAATTATTTCGCTGTGAAATAATTTAGCTCTGGGTGCATTTCGTCCCAGTGTAGCTTCATTCTGTTCATATAGCCAATGGAGGGATTGTTTTTTAACAATTAAATAAATCATTATTAAGTTCGCAACTCCAAGATAAATGCGATTTATAATTTCGGTTTCTTCTGTAGCTACAACTGAATAAAGTTTGATTACCTTCCTTGTTATTTGTCTTCGGTGCTTCCTTAATTTTTTTTGTTGATGTTGTGTTCAGCCATGCTGTTTGTAGCAAATCCTTGTAAAATGAATTATATATTTAGTCGGATATCTCTACGAATTCGAATAAAAGGTGTCTTCAGAAGATATAGTTAGAAGAATAACCAGTTATTCAACCTGACTGTAGTTGTGGCATTACTGTCGGAGATAGTATTCATCTTAAATTTAATAAATAGTCTCCCACGCCAAAATATGCGACTGATCGCGTCGACTCTCTATATGTATATATGTATATATGCGCGGGGATATGGAAATACTCAGTTTGGTGTCCGAGCGCGCAGTTAGCTCACCGGCAGTGAACGACCCCCGATCCTTATTAGGACATCGTTCTAGAAGAAATTTCTGATATAAAACCGGTAACTGTTACCGTTGCTCAGTGAGGGTGATTGGTCCAGGATTTGAACCCACGACATTGTGTTCGTACGTCCACCACCTTTACCACTAAGTGATGCTCCAATTAAAAATGCTTCAATAAAGGATGAGCTGGTGAGAAAGTTAGACGAGATTTAGTGTGATGACACATGGAAAGATTTTGAAAATTCGGTTTATGATACTTTGGCATCTGTTCTTGGGTTTGTTGAAACATCAAGATTGGTTTAATGAAAACGAAGAAGAGATTCAAGTGTTACTTAATGAAAAGAAAACAGCGATGATGAAAGTGCTTACGGGAGGACAAGGAGATGGAAAGAGTGAAATATTGTTGAAGGAGGTGAAGGTTAACTTACTGTGCAAGCCCCGTAACATGCAAGATGTATAGTGGAGAAGTAAAACGAAGGAGATTCAGGCTGCAGGTAATGCTAACAATACAAAGATACTTTACAACTTATTACAAGAAGTCTATGGATGGTATTTGTGCTGAAGTACTGAAATGTGGAAGTCGAAACATTCTTCGACTTCTTACAAACCTGACACGTAAGGTTTGGTGAGAAGAAAGAGTTCCCCAAAACTAGAAAGATGAATTGATGGTGGTGCTTTATAAAGGAAAAGACGCAAAGGATGATTGTGGTAATCATCGTAGGATAGCCTTCCAGTCAGTTGTGGGTAAATTCTTGTGTAAAATCATGCTGGACAGATTGCTTGATAACATCACTGGCGACGTTCTTTCTGGGTCGCAGTGTGGCTTTAGAGGTAGCAGAGGGACAACAGACAAGATCTTCTCCGTGAAGCAACTACAGGGGCATTTTATTGAGCAGGGAACAGATTTGTATTATGTCTTTATTGACTTGACAAATGCATTTGATACGGTGAATAGGATTGCTTTATGGAAGACTCTCACTAAGCCCGGTTGTCCTGACAAATTCGTATCAGTTCTGAGAGATTTTCATGTTGGTATACAAGATTTTATTAATATAGATAAATAGGTATCAGATCCCATTTTTGTTGAAAATGGGGTAAACTAATGGGATATACCAACACATATTCTATTTGCATTGTATTTCTCTGTTGTTTTCCTCATGTCATTTGAGGACTGCACACATGAAATTTTTATCAGGTATAGTTCGACGGGTTAGTTGCTTAACATCAGGCGGTTTGCTTCCAAAACAAAAGAGTTCCCTTCTTTAATACATGAATTTGTGTATGCAGATAATTGTGATCTTATTGTTCATTCTGGCGGTGACATGCAGCGCATTGAGTCTGACCATCAGTCTGGCCAAGACAGTTGCATGTATCAACATGTTCCGGGTAAGGACGTCATTGTGCCTAGCATTTAAGTGCATGGCAAAACATTGAAGGTTGTGGTTAAATTTATATTATTAGGCAGTACAATTAACAGGACAAACACTCTTGATGATGAAACCTCTTCACCACTAAAGAAAGCAAGTGATTCTTTTGGTAAATTAGGTGGGCTTCTCTGGTGTCGACGTGGGATTAATACTAAGTTAAATGTGTACAGAATATGTGTATTGTCTTCAGTGTTGTTTGCATGTGAAACTAGGGTTACATACTACCGAGATATAAAAATGCTTAAACATCCACAGTGTCTTCCTTCGCAGAATATACGATATCCATTCGCAATCACATATGAGTGATGTTGAAGTGCTAGAACGAAGTCATTTTGGAAGTATTCAATCTCTCATAATTCAATATATATTGCGCAGGAGCGGCCATGTTGTATGAATGCTATAACATCGTATTCTTGAGCAGTCAATTGACTGCAGCCGTTTACGTGATCATATCATGGCCCTTTCAATTCTGAGGCGAACATTGCAGAGTTCTTTAACAACTTCCTTGAAAAGGGATATACGAATATCGTATTATGTAGAATATCCAGACTAATAAATATTTCCACGTTCATTTTCGTTTCTCTCCTTCTTCCTCGTAATGCCTTGTTATCACGATATTCTCAACCCCATATGTATTGCAGCGACTTCCCAAACCTACTCATATATATATATATATATATATATATATATATATATATATATATGCGTTATGTCCTTGAGCAAGACACTTTATTTCACGTTGCTCCTTCTACCTGGAGTTGCGACCGATAGATAGTATTAGCAATTGGAAAGACCAACGGAAATATTGCTCCCTCGGTCCGATTTGACGAAAGTCGATCGTTCCTTAAAATATATATATATATATATATATATATATATATATATATATATATATATATATATATATATATATATATATATATAAACGGAAAAAATGAAACGAAATTTCATTTCCCACTCTTAGTACGGCTGTTACTTAAATATAAGTATGTACACGTACATATATGTATACAGACGTACAGTAGTATGTATATATATATACATACATGCACACATATATATATGTACGTATGAATTCACCGAACATTTATTATAATGCTCGGTGTGTTTGTAAACAAACATGCCGTATTAAGCCGTAGTGTCCACTCGATATGCAAATTGGGCTACTCACCCGTTAATATGCATAAGGTAAGTATATACGTTCAACAATCTGGCAGGAAGGTATACGTTGCTGACGATAGCTAATAAGCTTGAAACTAGTACAGCGTTCCTTTGTCAGTGTTGCTAGACACTGTACGGCT
>OZ024743.1:352981203-352998703 GCA_964016885.1 Eledone cirrhosa | reverse complement strand
GATGATGGGACATTACAAGGCATAATTACAAAATCGGTGGAGGGATGAGGTTAACCAAAAGTCATTTCGACAGACAAAAAAAAAAGAACAGCATAAAAATGGAATGAAATATGAAATCAGCCAATCAAGGAAATCAGCCAATCAAGGAGCTCCACAGATCGAGGATTTCCTCTACTACTAAGGTAAAGTGCCCTCTCCCACACCTGTTCCTTGGCCAACTTGAGCATCTTGTGAGTGGAACCATTCACCCGAGCCATACTCACCACTCGCACCTATCTTTCAGCAAATTTACTGGAGGACAGCACATCCTTCTCCATCCTCAAATTCCTCCCCTAGAGGAAGTTGAGAAAATTGATAATTGATCACTTACAAGGGTCGCCCTACTTAGACATAACCGGCCACATTCTTTACAGGTTAAATCACCCTGCATTCCGCCCCTAGATGAAGTTGAGAAAAGCAGACCTAACGAAGAACTATGCGATGCATAGTTTGGGAAACTCAGAGTAGATATTGTTTTCTACTTATTGTACTGTATTAACGTAAGTACACGCACACACATACACACACACATACACTCACACACACACATGCACACACACATACATACGCACACACATGCACTCATACACACACACATGCACTCATACACATATATATAAGTAGCAGAACACAATTGCCAAACGTAACACCTAGTGAGATTGAAACCGAAATGAGATGGATGCGAAGCTAACTTCTTAACCTCGCAGCCATGCCTGAGTCCATTCTGAAAGTTTCGTGCGTTGTGTGTCATAAGTCTAAGTCTGAAGTCTGTCTTAAGCCAGAAGGCACGTTAGGCCGGTGCTTAAGCCGGTTTCTTGGCGTGAAGCGACTGGGAGTACAAAACTTCCCCTGGACAGGACGCCAGTCCATCGCAGGGTTAAACCTCCAGCTATTGCTGGTACTCATTTTCAGCTGAGTATACTGGAGCAATGCGAGAATACAACACGCAGCCCAGCCCAGGAATCGAACCCACGACATTATGATCGTAAGCTCAACACCCTACCACTAGGTAAATTTAATAAGGTCTTCAGTAACTATGTTACAAATATTGGTGTTTTGCTAGCAGATGATTCTATTCCTGTCCTATCATATATATTCTTATACAATATACTCTCATATAATAGAAAGTCATCTTCCGAGCTAAACAGTTTATTTTTAATCGTATTTCTCTAAAGAATGCATGATGTAGGTCGGTTATATATTAGCATGCTTATTTTTTTTCCGAAGCATATTTGGAATACATACACATGTGTGTGTATGTGTGTGTGTGTGTGTGTGTGTGTGTGTGTGTGTGTGTGTGTGTGTGTGTGTGTGTGTGTGTGTGTGTGTGTGTGTTTCATACATGCATACGTAGACACACTCACGCACTCACGCACACTCATACAAGTAAATATAATCTAATTGGTAAAAATTACTTTGAGTTTTGTATCTGTCTTAGCGTAACTTTGGCACTCATAATATCGATTTGTTCTGATTCAAAAGACAATATAGATTTCTATATTGACTAGTGCATATAATTATTTTGATCCATGAGTCCTCTTGTTATGTCAAGATAAACTTTTAATTATTATATTGGAAATAATATATTAAATCATTTCCTTTATTATCACTATTATTATTATTGAGTTCAAATCCCGCCGAGGTTGACTTTGCCTTTCATCCTTACGAGGTCGATAAAATAAAGTACCAGTAATGCACTGGGTAATTGCTGGCCTTGTGCCTAAAGTAGAAACAATTATTATTATTGCTAGGGCGGCGGATTGGCAGAATCGGTAGAGCGTCAGGCAACATACTTAGCTGTATAGAGTTATGGCCCTTTACGTTCTGAGTTCAAATCCCGCCGAGGTTAGCTTTGCCTTTCATCCTTACGGGGTCGATTTAATCGACTTTCCCCTACCCAAAAAGTACTGGCCTATAGTAGAAACCATTATTATTGACGCATAGAGTTACGGCCCTTGCCATTCTGAGTTCAAATCCCGCCGAGGTTAACTTTGCCTTTCATCCTTATGGGGTCGATAAAATAAAGTACCAATAGTACACTGGGTAATTGCTGGCCTTGTGCCTAAAGTAGAAACAATTATTATTATTATTACTATTTTGTTTCTTGTTTGCGATGGACGTGTTCATATTGGCTCCAGAAGGTTGGTTATGTTAAGTTGCTTTAAAGTGGAATTTGTTGAATATCATTTTTACAAATTGTATATAAGGTGCCATTCATTGCTCTTTGAAAAGCCGACCCCATAATATTTCCGCCGAAGGTTAAATATTTGAATATTATGCTTTGAAACATTTTTCTGTCAAAAAATAAAAAAAAAATATGGTGGAATAAAGCCCCTTACGTTGAGCCAGGTGTCACGTGACAACGGCTCAGACACCACCCTCACCACCATTCTGAAAACTACCACCACTTTAAGCAGTATCGCCAACAACAACAACAACAGCAACACCGACAATAAAAACAAAACAAATGAAAGCAACAATAGCAACAACACTAACAACGAATTGAACAACAACGTGAACAACAGCAGCAGTAACAGCAACAACAAAGCAAGTGAAAGAAACAACAACAACAACAACACCAATCACGACAACAACAACGACGAGAGGAAGAACGACGGCGACAAATCGAACTACACCACCAGCAACAGCTGTAGACTACTTTTCGGATTCTGTATGGATATGTGAATGTGTATGGGTAAATATATACGTGTAGATAATCTACTTTGAAGTGTTTTCGGTTTTGGTAGTTTTGTACTTTTTGTCTTTAAGGTGTTGTTTCTCGTTTTTATATTGCAACAAACGGAGATTTGATGTTGCTTTCAGTTAACTTAATTAGAATAACAATCATATGACTAGAAATTCTAGGTTAGTAATATGGATTCTATTGGCATGAACGAAAGTTGATCGACTGTTCATATAGCAACCCTGTTCTTACAGTAGCTGTGTCGTTTGAATAAAATATATTTAACTGTTTCGTGTTTTATTAATAAGAATTTGTTACAGTATCATTAGGAATATGACTTCATGACAGCTGTAACACTATGAATCATGTTGCATTCCTTTCATATCCCCTCTATCTTGATATTGTTTGGCGGCCATGACTTTCTTTCTCTCGCTTGCACCTTAATTACTTTATTACTTTATCTCACTTCCTCTGTAATTTTACCTCTTCGTTACATTGTCCTTGTCTTTAAAGTGATTAATAAAGCTAGTTTTACGCCACTTTTCCTTACAATTTCACTGACTAATCTTTGACTAGCAGTGTTACAACACACTCTAACGTATTTTCCTTCAAACCATAACAACTCCCCTTAAAAATTCTGAACGTTAGTAGCTTAATCCCTTTAACACATTCCATGAGTAAATCACAAACACCTGAAAATACTTTTTCCCCTTCATACAATTTCTTGCACAGATCTACCGTTGTCAATATAAACACACGCACATGTTGGTTTTCACTTCAATCTCTCTCTATATAAAATTCTTTGTCTCTCTGTCTGTCTTTTAATTATGCATTCCAAAAACGGCTCGACCAAATCAAATCAAATTTTACGAGGTAATAGTATTAGACTATGTGGGTAACAACATATCATTTTTATTTTCATTTGGATTAAAGCAATATAAGACTTTATCTAAAATAATCTACTATAGTCAACTATAATTAAACGGATATTTTATAACACGACGATGATGTCACATTTTGTATATGAGTGGGTATGTGTCTGTGAGTGTGTGTGTTTTTCGCGTTCGTTATGTACGTTACCCCTTAGTAAGTTACATATACACACATCTTCACGTAAGTACTTAATCAGATACACAGAGAATTAAACACACGATTCGGACGCTGGTTTACACACACCCACACACACATACACACATACACGCGTGTGCGCATGCACACACACACACACACACACACACACACACACACACACACACACACACACACACACACACACACACACACACACACACACACACACACACACACACACACACACACACACACACACATTTATATACAATTATCTATATCTATCTATATCTCCTAGAGGTCACTATTCTTGGAGGTAATCATCAAGGAGAAAATGCATTTATTCCTAAGATTCCTCTAATCCCTTCTACCAAGCTGCCATTTAAATTCTCAAGACTTCAGTTCCCTGTTTGAGCCAGTTTTGCTATTACCGTACATAAACCTCAGGCTCAGAGTTTCAAAGTTGTAGAATTGAATACAAGAGGATCGCTCTTTACCCATGTTCACGAGTGGAAACACCTAGAAATCTTCATATACTATGCATGAATGGTAAAACGAAGAATCTGGTATATCTGGAACATTTTTTTACGGTTTACTTTTTTGTAACACGCAAACACACCACGGTCTCACCTCATACTGTAAACCAGACAAACATCCAATACAGTCATTTTTTCTTCTACCTGCCTTCTCTTATCATGTTTACCCGGGCGAAACTGGGTACGTCAGCTAGTTTATTATAAACGTCCAGTCGTTTTTTTAAATAACAGAATGGTTGTTTATTTGTTGATTGTCAAAGCTCTTTCGTCATACATTCTATGACCTCCTCAGTAACTACCTTTATAGTTATTTTGTGTCTCTCCTTTGTTCTGTCCGGTGTAGTTAGCATTTTGCATACCATTCAACTAGACATTATATCACAGTATTCATAATTCTAGGGTCTTGCTAATTGAAAATTAGATTAAAAGAAAACGATTTAACTACGAACAGAGTTTAAGATACGAACACAGTATGAAATGATATCGTTGCGCCATTTCTAATGTTAATAATATAAACTTGACTGGTTATTTATAAGATTTTATCTGCGCAGTAATGAAGCAAAAAGCTCATCATGTGGCTGTAACATTTCCTGTACTCTCAGTGAAAGCGCGACAATGATACCGATCCACGATTATAACAATATATGAGCAGATTGCGAGCAACATTAAGCGCTTGTGTTGACTTTGTTTAGTGTTCACTTGATACTATTTGCCTTGGCATTACGAAAACACTGTTCAAAGATCAAGCAGTTTAACTCGTAAATGATTAGATGTCACTCTGTGCTTAAAAAATACAGATTTTCTGAATGCAATAACTCCATTGAAAACAAGCTATTGCATCTCTCATTAAAATAGACAGATCTTTTCGTTTTTTTTTTGTTTGTTTATAATATCGTATTCTCCAACTGATAACGTCTTCCCTGTTATATTAGCCAAAACAAGAAGACATGTCAGTTAATTAAAGTACGTTTAGTTTTTGTTTGTATGATATAATCTTACAAGGTAATCACTATTCTCACTTTGAAGTGCCATTGCCCATTTTGAAGTGACATGTGTCTAATTTGAAACCGTTTGTCTCATTTTAAACTGATTCACTTTCATTTAGAAATAGTGTAATATGGCCCTTAACTATACCAGTTAACTTCTCTCTCTCTCTCTCTCTCTCTCTCTCTCTCTCTCTCTCTCTCTCTCTCTCTCCCTCTTTATCTCTCTTCCTCTCTCTCTCCCTCTCTCCCTCTCTCCCTCTCTCTCTAGCCCAGGACACATTAACACCTATTATTTCTTAGAACCAATGGAGGAGTCAATCTATATGGACTTAGTAGTAAAATCTCTCTCAATCCACACCTTACCAGTTTCGTTTTTTTCTTTTTTTAAAGAGGGAATAGGACATAACTAGATAATTTTGTCTCAGATAAACTGACCTGGGGTTGAATAATAACAACAGTAACAATGTCATACTTCTTCATTCCTACCTCCATTTGTAGTGTTCTCAAAACCTACTATCGTTGTGGCGAGAGACAACCTTTCAGCAATTCAATTCTCCGTTGAAGCCACTTCACTACATTTCAATGACGTCACTGGTACTGGACCTCCGTCAGTTTCGGCGACAATTTTTCTAGTTGTTCGAGCATTGGAACTATGTGATGGTGAAATTAACATGTAGGTGACTGAGCATTCTACAGATACTTGTATCCATAACGTAATCTCCAGGGAAATTCAACATGACATACAATGTGATAATGCTGGTCCTTTGAATTACAGGTACAACTCATTTTTGTTAGGTGTATGGACTTAAGCAACGTGAAATAAAGTGTCTTGATTAGAAGCATATTGCGCCGCATGGAAGATATGCGCTTTAAACCTGATGTTACTAAGGTCCTGTAGAACGGCTTGAAAGTCAACGCTTCGCATTCCAGTTTTCCCACTAAAAATTAACTAATATTTGTTATCCTGAAAGCAACTATTAGAAAATTATACCAATGTGAATAGATTACGATAGTTAGTATTGCTGACAGCTAGCACCTTTCTGTATCTATCACCAATATGACCTGTGTGAACATAATTATTGTTAGCTGGCAATACACACACACGCACACACACATATATATATATATATATATACTGTTTACTTGAATGATAGGACGATAAGTTTGGAAAGGATTTTACAGCTGGATGACCTTTCTATCACCAACCACTATTATAGAGCGAACTGGATGTGTTTATTATGACGACAGTTACAACACAGCATATCTTTTTGATGATCATTATCATGATCACCAAAGTACCAGCAACGTACTGAGATAATTACTGGCCTTGTGCCAAAAGTAGAAACAATTATCATGATGATCATGATGATCATGATGATCATGGCAGTGTTGATGCTGATGATAATGTTACTTATGGTGTCGGAAGTTCAAGATAACAGTACCTTTCCATGATACGTTAAAGAAATATTTGAATTTGTTTAAAGATAGCTCAATTCAATTATAAGGATTTCTAACATGTGTACAAGACTACGTATCTTTCGCGGGTAGAGGTATAGTTAATGAAATTGACGCTAGTATTTCACTCGGAAAGATGAAAGCCAAGTAGACCAGGCTGATATTTGAATAAAAGATAGAACGGCAGTAGCTGGATCATAGGTCTGCAAGATCATTGCTGACTTCGGGCTAAATAACAACAACTAAGCCTACAAATCTATTAGGGGATACAGTCAGTGATATTGACACGTCCACCTAGTAATTGGAAGGTAGTTAATTTTATATATTGATCTCGGAAAGACCTGGAAACTAACAAGAACAAGAGCAAGAATACAGAAGTATTCGTGATAAGCAGCGTAGAATAAAAAGTATCTTACCGACAAACCGACGAGATGACGAGATTTCATTTTCTGGTTTAAGTTCTTAACAGATGTAGGAATCCCAACCCTAGAAAATGGATGTAGCCACAGTCAAGTGCTATAAACAATAGCCTAGAAAATAGAGTAAAATACCCCCATAGACGGAAAAAAGTGGACAGCTGCTGATACAAAAAAATCACACTCCGTCTATAGAGGTATTTTACCCAACTTCTAGGCTATTGTTTATAGCAATTGACTGTTGTTACAGTCATTTTCTGCGTTTGGGATTCCTACATATTCTAAGAATTTCAAATCTAACCAAACGCTTTGATACTTCATATTTACAATGTTGTTTACATAAAATTCTGGTTTAAGTTAACTTATTAAATATAACCACCGCTAGTTTTTGCAAGTGTCTTTTGTGGTTATGAAAATGGAAAAGGAAGGGAAAGGCAAGGGCTGTAGGGTCACAGAAGAATGGAAGGGGGTGGATGGTGATAGGTTCTAGGCCAAGGGTACGGTGGTATTGGGGCTGCGCACCGCGGACAAGACGGCGAAAGCATTCCCGCGAAAGTTATCTTATTTAATTTGTACTACTAAGGCTATTGGGCTAGACATGAACGCAACACTTCATATTCTAAAATATGGTACAATTGTATTGAGTTAGAAAACAAAACGAAGAAAACAGTACACGTAAGTTGTTCGCATCCAAAAATATAGCAACGTATGGTAAAATCGGTTGTATTTAGTTACTTCACTTTACGTTTCAGATATTCATAAAGGTCAACTTTTCTTTAAATCAGAAGTTCTGATACTTCTTGGACCACCACCACCCCACCCCTCACAGCCATGTAATACCCTCGGCGCCCCCACCCCTATTTCTAGAGAGACCTGCCTACACGCAAATTGTAAATAATATATAATAAATAAAATGGTTAATTTATATATAATAAATAATATAATATATATTATGTGTAAATAAATATTATATATTTTTTTTATTTTACTATATTTATATATCTGTTTCATTTGATATTTAATATACTATTGTATAATCTCTACTGCCCCCTTAGGCCGTAGCGCCCTCTGGAACTTCCCCCCCCCCCCCCATCCGGACCCCCACTTTGAGAACCTCTGCTTTAAATTGAATGAAACTGGGTACACGGAAACTCTTTTGAAGGCTGTCGGATGGGCTGTATCTATAATTTGAAATTCCAGTCTTGTCACACACTGTGCCACACCGAATCTTCCCAAGAACTACGTTAAGTCACTTTTATTTTATTTCCCGAGCAGGGTGTAATATTGTTCGAACATTTGGAGTAGTCACCGTCGGAAACGACGGAGGTCCAAGACAAGTATTTTACTAGGGGAGGGAGACAATTCAATCTCTCTTTTGCCTATGATACAGAAGTCATTCAACGAAGGGTGGCGTCACTGGGCATAAGTTATATTGCCATGCTGTATTTAGTTGTAACTCTTTACATTCGAGGTCAACTTTATCTTTATCTCATCGCTCGACACAGGGTCGATATAATAGGAACCAATGATATACTGTAATCAATACAATCGACTCTTTTCTACCCCACGATCCCCGCCCCCAAATCATGGCTTCGTACTAACGTTAGGAAGTTATATATACCAAGAAGAACATTTTATAACCAGGAGGAACAATATGGATATTTTCTTCAGACAATTTTGGCCATGAATCTTGGGTAGTGACCAAAAGAATACGATCGCGAATACAAACGGTCGAAATAGGGTTCCTCCGAAGGGTCTTTGGAGTAACGTTACTCGATAGAGTGCGTAGCTCAGAGATCAGAGACTTGCTCCAGGTAGAGCCGCTATGTCTCTGAATTTAGAGATCACAGCTCAGATATTACGGGCATGTGGTTAGAATGTCTCAGGAAAGAATCACTGGACAGATTTTACAGACAAAACCAATCGGCAAAAAACCGAGGGGTAGACCCCGAGCAAGATGGTTGGATAACATCCATGAACTCGACTGGTCTCGCTTGGGTATCCAGCCGGATCATTTAGTGTCGGTTGCTTCTAACAGGATCCGCTGGAAGGAGCGTTTGAGGAATCTTCCCTCACGACCCACTCAGGAATAGTGGGTGAAGAAGAAAAATAATTTTGATCTATTTAGTTTTCTTATCTTTCCTCGTTTTCGTTTTTTGGTTTGTTTGCTATCCGTTCGTTGTGTGTTTTTTTCTTCTTTTTGTTCGTTCTAATCTGTTAGAAATCAGTTACTTTCGAGATGGGCGCCAGTGGCCTGGAATCTAGAACCAAGGTATGTATTGTTCTTTGAGTAAGATGGTGCTTGCCTTATCTTATATAACCTGCTTTATATAACCTGCTGAAACTATACCAGATGTTAGCCGTAAACATTTAGGTATGTATGTTTAACTTGCAACAAACGTACAAAGTTGAAGTCTGTTTTTTTTTCTTTTATCTTGTTATTGAAGAAATGGTTATGGTTTATTGTACAGCTTTTATGATCATAGCATAAGGTATTTATAGCTGCTACACTTGCAGTTTAGATGTAATGTAAACTAGTAAAAAATACAATACTGAATAATAAATGGCCGACAGGATGGGCTCCTTGTTACCGTTTAGTAAGCGAGGAAAATGCAGCGAGCATGATTCTTTTTTCAGGGCCCATGAGGTAGTTGGAGGAAATGGAGGAAGTTGTTCTCAAACCAAAGACCATGTTTGAACAGTTACAGAATGGACTCCACTAAAGACATCCACAAACCAGTTGATGGTTAAACCAAGCGTCGTATTACGTCTACCAGACAAAAAACTAGAAGGCAAACAACCTGAACAAATATCACAATATATCTTGTCTGATGTTCTAACAATTCCATCAACCCACCGTCACAGATTAGTATTTTATTTTATGAACCTCAAAAGAATAAGAAACGAAGTTGTCATCAGCGGGATTTGAGTTTAGATGGAACAAATGCCGCAAGGCATTTTATCAGACGTCTAATGATTCTGCTAATTCATCACCTACATTGGGTATCGAATAACTAATCGAGAAATTTGTGATTTATACTTTACTGTCGACACTGCATTCTGTGCACCCAGCCGGACGTTCCAACTACAAAGCAGGGAAACTCAATATTCATACTATATAAGTACAAAGAAAGTGTGGTAAGGAACCAGGTGGACCATAACGCACAAGAGTACTCGATACTTAGGGTGGTAGAGTGGGTAATAGGAAAAGAGTCAGGACCCCCACAGCTAAGCTCCGGCCGTTTCGACAGCTCTAGCTGTATATAAGTATAAAGAAAGTACTCAAGCGCAGAAATGCTATAAAGATTGCTTCTAAAATAGGGTGAACACCCTTAAAAGACGGAGAAAGAATTTGTCAACGACCGCTATGAGGAACTGAAGCCCATAGCTTCCCCATATCTACCCTTAAAATTGTTTTTCGTTCGTTGTCTTGTTCTCTTTTTATTATTTGTCTTAAGTTTACATATATATATGTATGCAAAAGGTAAACTGAAATAACAACACAATCGGTATTCCTGCCAACTCTTACCGAGGATCATGAATCTTGAGTAATGACCAAAAGAATACAATTGCAAATAAAAGTGGCAGAAATGGTATTCCTCCTGATAGAGCCGCTACTTCTCCGAATTGAGAGATCACAACTCCGATATTATGAGCATGCGGTTAGAATGTCTCAGTAAAGAATCGCTGGACACATTTTACAGGCAAAACCAACCGGCAAGAGACCCACAAGTAGACCCTGAGCAAGATAGTGGGATAACATACATTTGCTTGGCTGGTCACGCTTTGGGATCCAGCTGGATCAGTTACAGATGTTTGCTACTGACAGACTCGCTGGAAGGAGTGTTTGAGAAGGGCTCTGCCCCCCCCCCCCCCCCCCCCACGACCCTCTCAGAAATAAGTGGATGAAGAAGATATTGTCAATTTACTTTTCAATTTACATATATCTATATGCATATATATTTGCGTATAATACCAATATGAACACTACATATGCTAGCAGAAAACCGCTCGAAGGGCGGTTTTTCTGCTAGTGTTTATAAAGATAGGAAATAACTTGACTCCAGTTACCAGAGTATTTCAGACACCTGAGAGAACACCATTGTATGATGACGCCAGGCATTCCAAACCAACAAAGGAACTAGCCTCTGCACGGTCACTCGATCTGCTAACTATAACAACCATATTTTCTTCCAATCACACCCTATCGACTTAAAGTACCCTTTAAATAATGAGTTCAACTATAGGCACAAGGCCAACAATTTTGGGGAAGGGGAAAGTCGATTAAATCGACCCCAGTGCGTTATTGGTGGTTTATTTTATCGACCCCGTAAGGATGAAAGGCAAAGCTAACCTCGGCGGGATTTGAACTCAGAACGTAAAGGGCCATAACTATATGCTGCAAAGCATAGTGTCTGACGCTCCACCGATAATACCAATGCAGTCTCAGAGCACACTGCCTGAAAAAAAAAGACGGATCGTCAAGACTGTAATGCCTTTCATCACAGGTTTATTTGATCAGGGTTGATCTTGGGCTCAACATCAACAATGTAAGGCAATTATATATCAGTAACGAACGTTTCTTTAGTTTTCATATATTTGTAACTGAACAAATCTCGATGGAAATAGATTTCATTTATTTAGAGCAGGATATTTTTTTCATTAGTATTTGTTTTTCATAAACAGCATATTTCTGTTACATTCTCTGATTTGTGTGCTATAGCCGCATTACATCCTATTCAAAAAACAATATAAGGTTTCTCTGTATACCTCTAGAGAAAACAGTAATATATTTTGACGTAAAACAATAGCTTCACTGTGTGTTTTTGTTTTGTTTTTTGTTGTTGTTGTTTTGTTTTTGAAGTTTTTATCTTATTTTTTGCTGATTTTTAGAATTTGTTTTTATGGTTTAGACAGAGGAAGGAAACAACCACTTAGATTCCTTTTTCGGGGCTTCTGAGACTGGGGAGAAGAAAAGGAGAAAGAAACCACAACTCATGGTTTGCTGCAGGTGAAAACAATACATAAAAATATTGAGTTGTCCTGAAATCGGAGATCTGGCTCATCGTTTTATTATATTTTAATATATGCTTAGATACACATATAAGACGGCAAATTTGCAGAGTTGTTAGAACGTCGGATAGAATGACCTGAAGTATTTGTTCCTACACTCTACTCTCTGAGTTCAAATGCCGCTGAGGTCAACTTTGCCTTTCATCCATTTAAGGTCGATAAAAAGTACCAGTCTTGTACTGGGGTTCGATTCTTCCTCTATATCTCTTTCTCACTTCCTTTCTTTTACTTTCGCTATCCTTCTCTGGAAGAAATCAGCTGTATTCAGGTCTGGAGAGGAGATGGGCTCCGCCAGGTTTTAAAGTGCCCTAGAAACGTCGTATGTCAATATGGTGCACCTAGGACTCCATCGAGAGTTACGGAACCATACATACATCTACACATATACATTATGTTTGAAACAATGTCTTGTGAGGAGTAAAATTTGGTTGACGGAAACTGCAGAAGCCCATCGTATATAGATATACAAACCTGTGTGTGCGTTTGTGTAAGTATTTTTGTTTACGTTTGCGCCTGTTTTTATGACAGGTAGCTTAGCGATTCGCCAAAAAGGAATCGATAAAATAAGTACCAAGTTTAATATAAGAAAGGAACGAAGGAGAAGGGATGGTTAATATGTTGAAACGGAGGTAACCACAGTAAGTAAGGTACTCAATACATTGCAGTGTATAAAAGTTTTAATATAGATGAGATTCTACAGGACTAGAACTGTTTCATTCTTTAGAAATCATCATGAGATTCCTGATGATTTCTAAAGAATGAAACAGTTCTAGTCCTGTAGAATCTCATCTATATTAAAACTTATATATTATAT
The DNA here is from genome assembly GCA_964016885.1 of Eledone cirrhosa. Classification (NCBI taxonomy): domain Eukaryota; kingdom Metazoa; phylum Mollusca; class Cephalopoda; order Octopoda; family Eledonidae; genus Eledone; species Eledone cirrhosa. The sequence goes on along the minus strand of OZ024743.1, from coordinate 352,985,630 downwards.
ATATATATATATATATATATATATATATATATATATATATATATAGGTTTAATATAGATGAGATTAAAACTTTTATACTCTGCTATGTATTGAGTACCTTACTTACTGTGGTTACCTCCGATTCAACCCGGAATAACGTATATATATATATATATATATATATATATATATTATAGTTAAAACAGAAAACAAAAACGATAGCGAAGAGTGCAGTACAAAGTGTTAGTATTAGGTTTACGCTTGAGAGTGGGGGTGGGGGACGACGTTTCGGGTATAAGCCCTTCATCAGGAGAAAAGTGGACAGGAAAAGAGTTCCGAATGTGTGAGGGGGGAGTGGTGGAAAGACATTAAAAGGAGGGTAAAAAAAATTAAAATGAAACAAGTGGTGAAAGGGTGTGAGGCGTGTGGGGGTGGGGTGGGTGGATGATGGGGGAGAGGGAGACAGGGGCTCCGAGCGGGGAAGGCGGAAGGTAGTGTGTGTGTATGTGTGTAGGTGTACGTGTGAGTGTGTATGTGTCGATGTGAGTGTGAGAGTTTGGGGAAGAACGAGGTTCCATTTTCGGGTAATAGGGAAACCAGTGTGTACATGAGGTGTAATATCAGTAAATAATATCAGTACTAGAATCTCTAACCTCTCCTCTAATAAGGCTATCTTTGACAGGGCGGCACCCTACTATAACACGGCGTTAGCTAACAGCGGCTTCTCACAACCTATTACTTACTCCCCCACTAACAACAACAGCAATAAGAAAAGAAATCGTAACAATAGACAAACAATCTGGTTTTCTCCTCCCTTCTCACTCAACGTTAAAATTAATGTAGGAAAATTTGTTTAGCCCTCTTAGATAGACACTTTCCCATAGGTCACAAATACCGCTCCATCTTTAACAGAGATAGAGTAAAACTAGGGTACTCCTGCGCTAAGAATATGAAGGCCCACATCACCAACAGCCCTAAGCGCAGCACCCAACCAGGGTGCTCTTGCCGTAAGCCTGAAGCTTGTCCCATTCAACAGCAATGCAACACACCCGCTGTAGTTTATGAAGCTGTGGTCACTTCCAACCGACTAAATGAACCACAGGAGGTCAAATCCTATGTGGGTATGGCGGCGGACCGATTTAAGGAACGCTTCCTGAACCATCAGTCGACTTTTAGGTACCCGAACAAACGATCATCCACGAAACTCGCGAGCCACGTATGGTCCCTCAAGGACTCAAGTATAGACTACTCCATTCAATAGAAAGCCATCACTAAGTCCAAGCCATACACAAGGGGCAATCTGTCTTGTGGACTGTGTATTGATGAACGGATAAATATTTTAAGGGGATTACGCAATAGCGATTGCCTAAATTCAAGGAATGAAATCTTCATACGTTGTCCACATGTCTGGAAAGACCTCTAACATAACTTCAAAGCTCCGGATTGAATAACAACATTCTAATTTTCTTACCAACTCGAACTACGTTTCGCACTTTCGCAGTTATCTCCCTTACACCTTTCGTCCGAGGCATTGTATCGCTTGGGTGAAGTGATCGTTTCTGCGCATGCGCATTCATACGGTTGATCTTCCTATTCCGTATAACCATGACCAGTCCGAACTGAAGATCCGCTAAGGTGAAACAATTGTTTTCGGTATGGTGAACTAACTGTTGTGTTACCACTTCTACCTAACTCGTCCTATGGACTGAGTGTTCTACCACTACGGGTATTACCGCCTCTCCCTTGCCGTCCTCCGAGGAAACGCCTTCTCCATTCTGTTTGCCGGGGCTGTGGGAGGAGGGGGCATCAATATGATTGACTGACTTGTCATTTTATCAGTCAACACAGAAATCAAATCCTTAGAACACCCCAACACCTTCCAACTCCTCTCTTTGTTATCTATAATATAAAGCTGACGGCCGTACTTATGTAACAAACTTTTCGCCAAACGGCTGGACCAAACAACACCAAATTTGCACCATGGATGTAACTTTTTCCAAGTAAAAAAGTAAGGGTATTTTTGTCTACTGAATTTTGTTAAAAGATTAAAGATATTATTTAAAATTCCCTTCTTCAAAATTTCAAATGTCAACACTTCCGGTTATACGACATTCCTCACTTTTTCTTAGTCTGTCTTTTTAGATAGATACATAGCTATAACGTAGCGCCCTTATAATATGACTCTGTATGTCTGGCAGTCTGCATTAGATAACGTTTTTCCAAATAATTACTTCTGCGTTCACAGATTGATTATTTTAGTTTCAGAAGATCCCATTAAGGGTGAAAGCAGCGATTCTTTGCTTATACTTTAATCTGTTATTTTAATATATATGTATTCGTGTACAGATATTTTTGCATACACAAAAACAAAAACCTATTTATTTCACGAAAGCACAAACGGCTTATCGTCATTGTTACTGCCGATATACCACCCAAAAAGGCCCAGCCTGGCCGCAAGATCAGATTTTCCAGAAGAAAAAATGTTACTAGAGCAAGAGAGTCTGAAGATGATCATGGACGTCGCCTTCAGCAGATGAAGACTCAAGCGAGAGCCATTCGATCAGCCCAGTCTCAAGGCCAGCGCCAGTCTCGCCTTCAGCAACTGAGGTCCCGTGCAGAAGGCAGGAGAGCAACACAGACACAACAAGCCAGATTGGAGCAGGTGAGTTCACAAGCTGATTGCATCCACATTGCACTACAGCATCAGTGTGCCATACAGGTCCTTGCAAAACTGAGTCCGATTTTTAACTATTCAAACCCAACACCAGAGCACGTTAGCCCCTCACCCTCGGTGACTTGAGAGGGAGTGCGCTATCTTTGCACTGGAGTGGAGGGGGGATTCCTGAAAAGATAAAATGCCGGTATACCTAGCCGAGCGCCAGCCGGACGCGTCAGCTAGTATATATATATATATATATATGAATGTACGTATGCATGAATGTTTGTATGCGTATATATATATATATATATATATATATATATATATATATATATATATATATATATATATATATAGTTTCGTTGACAAGTATATCAATGTGCCAAGACACGCAGATATATTGCCCTTGGTATGACAGTGTGGTTTTAGCTCAATGTAGGATAACTAGTATACTTCAGAGCCGTTATATTCCTAAATTATATATATATATATATATATATATATTTCGTTTCTGAATTTGTTTACCAAGATTCTTTATCTGAAATCGTGTGTTGAAACCGATATTGTTATACTTTGGGAGGGTCATGTTGCCAATAAGAAACACACGCACCAGTTGCTTTCACTTCAATTTATTATATATTTATAAATTTATAAATTTACAAATTTACAAACTTATAAATTTCTGGTTGGTTGGTTGGTTCCACAACCAGATAGTTGTTTATATATAGTCATAGTCCTTAAATTGAAGTGAAAGCAACTGGTGCGTGTGTTTCTTATTGGCAACATGACCCTCCCAAAGTATAACAATATATATATATATATATATATATATATATATATATATATATATATATATATATATATATATATATATTAAAATAACAGATTAAAGTTTAAGCAAAGAATCGCTGCTTTCACCCTTAACGGGATCTTCTGAAACTAACAAAGTCAATCTGTAAACGCAGAAGTAAATATTTCAAAAAACGTTGCAACCGGAGGAAGACAGGAAGACGATACTTTGGTTCGTGGAAACGTTCCCTGGCAAAGAACGGGAAAAAACGAATATAATACGTCATTAATAGAAGCGGTGAAAAACAATTACACGCAAAGACAGAACCACGTTTATGGTATAAAAGAAGTCGTAGACTAATGTTTTCTTAGGTGGTTCATAGAGACGTTCTCTGGCAATGAACGAAAAAAAACGAAGAAAATACGTCATATGTGGAGCAAAACTCCCGTATACACATAACCAAAAGCATATGTACCAGAATATATAAATATATACGCCATAACATACAATCAAATATACGTACGAGAAAGTATACGTACCCTCACAAAACATACAGGTAATATATAGTTACCTATGCAAATAAGTAATGGTATAAACATAAAATATACTTAGCTACCACATCAAGACGTAAAATATCCACGTATGGATCTACTATCCGTTAGGGTATAATGTGGGGCTGTAATACAGGAAAGTTTTATGCAATTTATGTTTACAAACCGAAATTACCTCAGATTTTTTGTTTAAGATGTGGTCTGTGGCGTAGAGTATTTCCAGGGCCTCAGCGGCGCAGAGGTCACATGGTCTTTTATTTCTGTTATACGATCTAGCCCTAGCTAGGATCTCCTAGTGTAACTTATATTAGGTGTGGTTGTCTTTTAGACTCCAGATATAAGCTGAAAGTGACGTCATATTCCTTCTTAGAGGGTAACGAAAAGAATGGGTATGCATGTAAAGACGCTGCTTGAATCTATTGGCGGTTAACCCTATGTAGGCCCTACG
>OZ024743.1:352973703-352976203 GCA_964016885.1 Eledone cirrhosa | reverse complement strand
TTACATTTGCCCTATAATGGGCATTCATCCGGCTTCCTGCAACTGCATCCTGGATTTATTCTCGTACGATTAGAATTGGTGATTTTAAACTTCATTGATAGGCAGCAAGAGTAACTGATTTTAACTACATTTCTATTAAATATCTTATGATATCTATGATTAGGAGGAAAATGTTTGTCTCAGAGGTCAAGGAATTTCCTTCCTGCATTAGTTTTGACAGTTAGAAAGAAGGGGGTGTAAACCAAATAATTTTCCTTTTCCTATTATTGTGGTTAGTTTTAGGGGGAGGAGTAGGTAAATAATTAATGTGTTCTGTAAATCCGCTGTTATTAAGGGCTTTATTATAATAAGGGGCGGCTTTGTTAAAAATGTCTAGAGACGAAGATAAGGTAGAAATCCTACGGCTAATGTTAGGAATAAGATTTTTAAAAACTATAGGGGGATGGCAAGACTCTTTGTGTATATATCTAAGATTTTCGTTAGGTTTATGATAAGGTTTAAAAGAGGCAGTAAGTAGTTGAAGATTAATGTCAAGAAAATTAGCATTGGTAAGGTTCGTATCTATAGTAATTTTAAGATTACGATTAGTAAAAGTATTGATTAAATCTTTACGGAATTTATCAAGGTTATGGCCGTTGGTGGTATGAGAAACTGCCAATACGTCGTCACAGTATAAACCGATATTATGGGAAGTAAATTTCTCTTTAAGGAATAATCCTACTAAGTCACACACATCCGCACTGTCATATGAACCCATTGCAACATCAAAAGAGTTTTCAGGGTTTGACTTTTTAACCCAAATACTTTCATTAGTAAAGAGTAGAGTTTTTCTAGCATCAAAGATAATGTCTTCTTCTAATTTAGAAATATTAATGAAGGGTCTTGCAAAATCTAAGGCTTTAGTTAATAAGGAAACAGTAATAGAGGGGTAAAAATCAACAATATCAAATTGGGTAAATGTACACTTATTTTTACCTTGTATATTATTAAACCAAGAAATAACAGAGAATGTATTTAACCATTGTGATAAGTCAGTCTTAGTTCTAATTTTGAGAATTATTTTTCTTAAGATTTTTTTATATTTTTGTTTTTAAAATCCAATATCAATAAATACACCAGGATTTTTTCATTCTGATGATTGAAAGCAAAATTTGTTTGGTTTCAAGAAACCACTGGTAAATGAAATAATTACCTTATGTTGTTTATTACATAACTATTAAGCTCTGTAACCATACATAGAGCACTCTTTTTTCCTGAACCTTTCCGACGGAATTACTTCATTTATATATATATATATATATATATATATATATATGTGTGTGTGTAGATAAATCTACCAAAATATACGGTAGTGTCCAATCCGTATGAAGAACTCAATGTAATCCAAATATCATGAAAAGAGAAGATGCATTCAAAAATTTTCGATGAAAATCATAGGAAATAATATTTCCTATGATCATTTAATAAAATTAATAAAAACAATGAATAAAAACAAAGAACAAGTTCCTTATATTAAAAAATTCATCATTTTACGATCGTTTCTAGGATGTATATGTGTGTTGGTATGTATATCATATAGATCTATGTAAAAATATTACAAACTATCAGAGGAAATATACATACCTTCACATATACATGCTGTCTTCAGAAATGATGAGATTTGTTTATTGAAAAAACAACAACAAAGATTTAATATAAAAGGTCTGTTTGGGAGCAGGTTTTGAATTGACCAATAGAAAAGTAGTTAGAGGTCAAGTTGATAGAATAGTAGTAGTAGAATTTTAATTTAGGGCTAGAGGAGTGCAGACTTATGTTTTTAATGGAAATAATACTTTGAATGAAAAGAATACTTTGGGGATGAAAAGAGGTCAAGCCAGTGAAGAGTACACGAAAATTTTATGTTATTAAAGAATAATGTTAAAAACGAAGGAAAATAAAATTCTAGAGTAAGGGTATTAGTGAGAAATACCAATCTTATTTAAACCACAAGGAAGCTAGATCTATAACAAGAAATTAAATTAATTGATAGGTATACTTATAGGGATAAATTTATATTGATTCATATGAATGTGATAAATAAGAATTAGATGTTATTAAAGAGTGTTGTTAAAAACGAAGGAAAGTAAAATTTTGGGATAAGGGTAGTAGTGAGAAATACCAATCTTATATAAACTACAAGCAATCTAGATTCATACCAGGAAATTAAATTAATTTATAGGTATACTTTTAGGTATTAATTTTAGGAAAAGATAGCTGTAAGAGGGAAATAAAATTATGAAGTTCTCTGTAGTAAAGTACTAGTTATAGGTTAACTAAATTTAAAAAAAACTAATTATAATAATATGTAAAATATAAGTGTAAGGTGTATATTAATTGGGTTTATAATATTTGAAGGTTCTTCTAATTCTATGATTGCAAGATATAATTAATTTCTGTCGCTTATTTAACAGGATATCCTTAGATTTCATGATTTCAAAAAGTTCCTGGGAGCATAATCTAC
>OZ024743.1:352966203-352971203 GCA_964016885.1 Eledone cirrhosa | reverse complement strand
TATTTACATGTTACTGGTTGGTTGTTTGTTCTATGTGTGTGTGTGTTTTCATTTTGTCCTTAATTGTAAGTTGTGATGTTGATGTTCCACTCATATTTTCTATTTAATTTTGGTTGTAATTCTTTTATGTTTATTGCCTCTGTAATTTGTCTAAACATTGCGTCTTTTCTGTGTGTAGATTCTATTTATATTTCTATGTTCTCTAATTTACCCTTGTGTTCTATTTTAGCATGTTGGTAGAGTACAGATGATTCTTTATTATCTTGAAGGTCTCGCCAGTGTTCATTTATCCGTTCCCCTACACTACGAGCTGTCTCACCTATGTACACTATATTTTTGTCTCTACATTGTCCTTCAGTACATCTTATGCTATACACTACATTTCTAGTTTTACAGTTAATATGGGGGCTTATTTTACAGGTTATACATTTCTTATCTATACATGAGGGTCTTTGAAAAGGGTATGTCTTGCTAATAAGTGTTTTTACGGAGGTACCTGGTCTTTTTACTATCTTAATATTGAGTTAATGTTTATTTAGGGCCCTTCTAAATTTGTAAGCTAATTCACCTCTAGGGGTTGTATCGATGAACATTACACTCTGGTATTTATTGCTATCACACCATGAGTTTATTCTATTAGCCTTGTTCCTAGTTCTTTTTATTCTATTCCAAAATTTGCTCCTATACAAGGGGCAGGTCCCATTTATGTCATTATTTACCATTTTTTCCCATTTGGTTCTGGCTCCTCTATACACTCTGATTTTATCTCTCTGATTGTAGCCAGAGAACTGCATACGGTGGATGAAGTGTTGTATGTGTCTCTCTAGTTCTTCGGGGTTGCACATGCGGGACACATTTCTCATCACCCGTACCAAATCCGCAATCAGTATGTTGATTTTGATATGGTCCGAAATGGCCGAGTTTCGGTGGATCAGATGTTTGGAAGTCATGGGTTTGGCATAATGGGAATGGAGGATTTGTTTTTTGTTGTTAATGGTATCTAACCAGAGCTCTGTGTCTAGTACAGGTAATCGATGGTTGGGGTGTTTACTTGGGTAGTCTATAGTAACTCTAATGCTCTGGTGGATGGAGTTTGCTATTTGCTGGATGCTTTCCATTGTGTTTTTCTCTAGTTCCTGACTGTTCTCTAGTGGGGGTGTCTTAACTACGATGTTTATATCATCTACGTAGCGGGAGTACATTATCAGGGTTAAGGAAAAGAATGTGCCTCATCCCGAGTTTACACCAACACCATCAACACCGACGTTAGAAGATTACAACTCACCAAAAAACAAGCAGATAGGCTAAAACGAACATTAATTCTAAACATAAAAAAGAAGATCTATAGAGAATTAAGTCATCAAGAAAAACATAAGCGTAACCTAATACAAGAAATAGCTAGGATCACCACACCAAGAGAGAAACTAATATTTATAAGCCTTATACGCCCTGAAGAACAATACATTACTCAAGAATGTGATAAGCACTTTAACAAGAAACTAAAGTGGCTTAAGCAGATAAAGCTAAATCAGGATACTATAGAGAATACCAATAGATATCCCGACAAAATTGACGGTATAAATATGGCCGACACCTCATTAACAGAAGAGTTCAACAACAACAACAACACAAATATATATGGTAACACAAGAATAGATGACGATGAGATGTCTGTGTTATGTTTAACCCCGAAATTTGCGACATTCAAGAAGGTAAATATGATTAGTTGTCTGTCAGAAATAGAAAAATCATTTACAAAACTACGCTGGAGCCTCAAAAACAAAAACAAAACAAAAGCAACAATATACGCACACACATATACAACACACATCCCAACAACAACAGACACACAGACACAAACAACAATAACAACAACACACACACCAACAACAACAACAATAACAACATACCCAGAAACAACAACAACAGACACGCAGACACAAACAACAATAACAACACACACAACAACAATAACACACACGGAGACAACAACAACACACATCAACAACAGCACACATCAACAACAGCACACATCAACAACAACAACACACACGCATTCAATGCCTCTCACCACCACCACAATCTTAACAAACACACAGACACAGAAAACAAGTAATGACAGTAGCACAGAAATCACAGAAATAAGGGAAAGTAATAGGATTAAAAGAAGGGAGACTAAGGACAAAGAGAATAACCAAGACGAACACACAGACACACAAAATAGGGTAGATAACAACAATGAGCCAGTGGAAAGAGACAGGAGTAATTATGAGAGACAGAAACAACCATGAGGCTGTTGGTGGAAATAGAAATAGAAACAACACAACTAACAATAACAATAGCACTAGTACACATAAAGCAGCAGCCTGGAACTACGTTTTATAATCCCTCCGATAAATCATTCGACCTGCGACGAGTCCACGCCACGACTTTACCATTTAACAAACGCACGCAATTGCCGTCGCAGGTCGATGAACAAACAGAAGCACAATTTAGTATAGCTAGATCCGAACTTAGAAATATTATAGAACAGTATAGCAAGAAGCATAATAGAATGGAGGCCCAGCAACTGGGAGAAAAATCTGCAAATGGCTTGCGTAAGCTCATGCAGCGCTCGCGTAATGGAGAGATAGCATGCTTTCCAACAGACAAGTCTGGCAGAATGTCGGTTGACAGCCTGCCAAACTACATCCAGGCAATGCAACCCCACATCACTAACACAAGAGAGGTAACACCACAGGAGCATGAGGATAGAGAAAAAGCCCTCAATGCCCATATAGTGATGTGGACGAATATAATGCAGCCCAACAAAAGGACTGCCAACAACTTCCAGGCCTGGAACAATGACGTGCCGGCGTTGTATGGGCTTCGGAAAGACCATAAAACGGGCTGTGACCCTGTCGCGGGACCACCAACACGGCCAGTCTGTGGAGCTAACATTGCTAGTAACTACAGACTGTCCTACTTCCTCTCCCTGATCATACGCCCCATCATTGAAATGTCCCCAGATGTATGTGACAGCACGGAGGACCTCCCCAGCAGAATCGGCGTGGGTAACCGATCTGGGGACCTAACAAACTGCATAATAGGCAGTATGGATGTTGTGTCCCTGTATCCATCTATTGACGTGGATTTTGCTGTGGAGAAATGCGTAGAAATGATCAGTGAGAGCAAGGTTGAGTTCCGTGGGATTGATACCAGTGAGCTGGGACTCCTACTTAAGCTTACCTATAGTAATAATTACTTAGACACATATGACCTTAGCAACCTGTGCCCTACAAGACCAGCAAGAGGCAGACCACCTACCATTACCTCAATGGCCAAGAAAACCCACACAGATAGATGGAACGGGTGGACCAGAGCCATACGGACACCCGAAAACCACGATGAACTGAAGAAAATGATTGCACATGCGGTAGGGGCCAGCATAAAACTAACCCTTAAGGGACATATGTTCAAATTTAATGGAAAAACATATGCCCAAGAGGAAGGAGCAGCCATTGGTGTTAGCATTGCAGGCGACATAGCTAACTTATTCATGGTATGGTGGGACAGTAGACTTAAACTTAAACTTAAAGAACAATTAGAAGACCCCTTAACCCTGATAATGTACTCCCGCTACTTAGATGATATAAACATCGTAGTTAAGACACCCCCACTAGAGAACAGTCAGGAACTAGAGAAAAACACAATGGAAAGCATCCAGCAAATAGCAAACTCCATCCCCCAGAGCATTAGAGTTACTATAGACTACCCAAGTAAACACCCCAACCATCGATTACCTGTACTAGACACAGAGCTCTGGTTAGATACCATTAACAACAAAAAACAAATCCTCCATTACCATTATGCCAAACCCATGACTTCCAAACATCTGATCCACCGAAACTCGGCCATTTCGGACCATACCAAAATCAACATACTGATTGCGGATTTGGTACGGGTGATGAGAAATGTGTCCCGCATGTGAAACCCCGAAGAACTAGAGAGACACATACAACACTTCATCCACCGTATGCAGTTCTCTGGCTACAATCAGAGAGATAAAATCAGAGTGTATAGAGGAGCCAGAACCAAATGGGAAAAAATGGTAAATAATGACATAAATGGGACCTGCCCCTTGTATAGGAGCAAATTTTGGAATAGAATAAAAAGAACTAGGAACAAGGCTAATAGAATAAACTCATGGTATGATAGCAATAAATACCAGAGTGTAATGTTCATCGATACAACCCCTAGAGGTGAATTAGCTTACAAATTTAGAAGGGCCCTAAATAAACATTAACTCAATATTAAGATAGTAAAAAGACCAGGTACCTCCGTAAAAACACTTATTAGCAAGACATACCCTTTTCAAAGACCCTCATGTATAGATAAGAAATGTATAACCTGTAAAATAAGCCCCCATATTAACTGTAAAACTAGAAATGTAGTGTATAGCATAAGATGTACTGAAGGACAATGTAGAGACAAAAATATAGTGTACATAGGTAAGACAGCTCGTAGTGTAGGGGAACGGATAAATGAACACTGGCGAGACCTTCAAGATAATAAAGAATCATCTGTACTCTACCAACATGCTAAAATAGAACACAAGGGTAAATTAGAGAACATAGAAATATAAATAGAATCTACACACAGAAAAGACGCAATGTTTAGACAAATTACAGAGGCAATAAACATAAAAGAATTACAACCAAAATTAAATAGAAAATATGAGTGCAACATCAACATCACAACTTACAATTAAGGACAAAATGAAAACACACACACACATAGAACAAACAACCAACCAGTAACATGTAAATAAACAAATAAATAAATGAACATAAACACACAGACACCCGGATGTGGCGCATGCGCAGACTGAGCACACAACACACACACAGAAACAAAATGGCGTAGGACAGAACAAAGGAGAGACACAGAAACAAAGAAAGGAATCCCCAGTCACTGAAGAGGTCACAGAGTGTGTGACGAAAGAACTATGACTATATATA
>OZ024743.1:352856203-352963703 GCA_964016885.1 Eledone cirrhosa | reverse complement strand
ACAAAGCCATGCACAATCACAGACACAGACACACACATACACATACCAAACGAATATTATTAATTCACACATGAGGGGTTTATTTACGTGCCAGTAGAGGCATAATACAGCTAACAGTTATGCCTAAACCTGGAGTTTATAGGTATAAATATAATATGGCGGTTTAAAACAGGCGGCGCGGCGGGCCCGAGGCAAAGCAACCCGCTCCGAGTAATTTCGTTTACCGAAAGAGGGGAAATTTATTTTTCCAAGCACTCGAGGAAGGCTGAACTTTCCGAGTGCCCAGCGCGCAGCCGCGAAAACCCACCACACAAGTCGAAGGTAGCAACCCAATGAAAAGTGCAAATAGACCATAATTATTTTAAAGTCCCAGTTAGTCCGGGTTATAAGTAGTGTGGTTCTTTGGTGGGTAGGGGGCTATGAAAGGTGCATAATGACCTGAGTAAGGAAAGTTTCAAAAAAATAATAAAAGCAGGATACAAAGATAAAACACAAAGATAAAGATAAAATACAAAGATAAAGAATACATTGATAAAAATACATTAATAAATTAATAAAAAATTAATAAAAGTAAATAGCTAGGGATGTAGTAAACGAAATTACTCGGAGCGGATTGCTTTTCCCCGGTCCCACTGCGCCGCCTGTTTTGGCTGCCATATTATACTTATACCTATAAACTCCAGGTTTAGGCATAACTGTTAGCTGTATCATGCCTCTACTGGCACGTAAATAAACCCCTCATGTGTGAATTAATAATTGTTTCTACTTTAGGCACAAGGCCAGCAATTACCTAGTGCATTACTGGTACTTTATTTTATCGACCCCGTAAGGATGAAAGGCAAAGTTAACCTCGGCGAAATTTGAACTCAGTCCGTAAAGGGACGTAACTGTGCTGCAAAGCATGGTGAATTAATAATATTCGTTTGGTATAGACGATGGCCTGTCGAAATTGTAGACTTCCCGCTAGCACTCCCGGGGCCTAAGGTAGCTATGTTCCTAGAGTACTCGGAAAAATTAATTTTCATTTCTTTCGCTGGACGATACCACTCGAAACTGGCTGACTCATGGTTAGGAGCTGCTGGTTGGAATTCACAATCGAAATCTTTACTCTATATCCCATCCTGATATCTTATCGAGATTAATTTTTTCATATAAGACTCTCTCTGTAAGTTCATTAAATAAATCACGCTACCTTAACCTTTAATTTTCTAATAATTTATTTTTCAATTTATTATTTTGCAATTTAATATTTTTTAATTTAATTTCATCCTATAACTCGTAACATAAGTTTAACGTTCCAATTTTTCGGTTCACACATTAGACCATACAGACACCCATTATATATGCCTTTGTTAAATATAGATTCTTTGGAGTAGCATTTTTCGCGGCATTTTCTAGCATGACTGTAGTGTGATCCTTACGCTGACTTCTTTCTTCCTTTTTTTTTTCTTCTTTCTTCCTTTCTTTCTTTCTTCCCCTTTTTCTTTGACGGAGAGGTGGTAGTGCATTATAAGCCTTCGCCCCCTCACCAGATGAGTCATTAGTAGATTGAGTTGCCATCACTTTGAGGGCGACTGGCCGAGATGAAAGCAGCTAGTTGGTCAGTCGTCCTCTTTGTCTCTGTCTCTGATTTTTCGGACCCATGGTTTTTTACATATTCCTTTGTTATATTCCAATACCTGATGATATCACCGGATTCATATGGAACCCGGTCATTGAAATGATCATAGTATAATAAACCTTTCAAAGATTTACACCAGTCCAGCCTCCTGTTATTTTATTTATAATTAACTCCGTATTCGCACCACCAACTACACAAACGAAGACGGGTGAACTACGTTGAGTACTCTCCACAATATTACACCAAGATTGACCATACGGAATGACCAATTCTATCCAGTGGTGAACCAACAAACCTAAAGATATATATATATTGTTATATTTGGGAGGGTCATATTATTATAATATTGCCAGAAATAATAATGATTTCTAGGCTAGTAATTTGGGGCGAGGGGAAAGTCGATTAAATCGACCCCAGTACGTTACTGGTGCTTTATTTTATCGACCCTGTAAGGATGAAAGGCAAAGTTAACCTCGGCGGGATTTGAACTCAGATCATAAAAGGTTTGAATTAGTTTTCGCTTTTATATCTCTATAGTTAATTTAGATGGCAATCAATGTTTATGATTGATTAACCAACGTTTAAAAATATAGATATAAATATATATATATATAGTCCTTCAAAGTTCTTTCATCACACACCTGTGGCATCATCAGTGGTACTATTTATGTTTCCTCCCGTTGTATTGTATTGTCTATTCTATTATTTATTTTTATTTATTTATTTATTCTTGTCTCTGCGCATGCGTTTGTGTGTGAGTTTTCTGTTTGGTGTGTGTTCGTGTCTGTGTATGTTTTTATTCTTTCTTGGATCACTAGTGTGTGTTTATGTGTGGTTGTTGTTATAGTACTTGTGTATATTTATTTATATTTATCTTAGTTCAGTATTGTGTGTTTGTGCATGGTTGTTGTTATTCCATTCATTTTTTCTGTTCAACTTCGGTTTTCTCAGTTCTATTTCAGTTGCTTCTCTGATTTGCCTACCTGTTCAGTCATTTCTATGTTTAGATATTATTTTAATTTCTATGTTGTCTATATTACCATCATGTCTTAGTCTGGCATGTTCATATAGCACCGAACCGTCTTTTCGTCCTTTTAGTTCACCCAAGTGTTTGTCTAGTAGTCTCTACCCTATACTCCGAGCTGTCTCACCTATGTATGTCGTTTTCATGTTTCGGTAAGTACCCTCTGTACATCTTATGCTATTTATATATATATATACGTACACTCACATATTTTACTCTCTTGGCTATCAAAAAATAATCTTGAATTCAAGGAAATATGTAATAGTTTCAGACGGAAGACTTATTATCTATCTGTCTTTCCATCTACCTACCAACCCGTCTGTGTTTCTCTCTCTCTCTCTCTCTCTCTCTCTCTCTCTCTCTCTCTCTCTCTCTCTCTCTCTCTCTCTCTCTCTCTCTCTCTGACTATCCATCCGTCTGTCTGTCCGACGCTTCGTCCGTTTGTCAAGTCTATCTGGCATATCCATCTAACTCTATACACTTTACCACAAACGAGTATTAAGTAATTTACTCACATAAACCATATCAAAACACATAAAACAATGTGTGTGTGTGTGTGTGTGTGTGTGTGTGTGTGTGTGTGTGTGTGTGTGTGTGTGTGTGCGCGTGCGTGCGTGTGTGTGTGTGTGTGTGTGTGTGTGTGTGTGTGTGTGTGTGTGTGTGTGTGTGTGTGTGTGTGTGTGTGTGTGTGTGTGTGTGTGTGTGTGTGTGTGTGTGTGTGTGTGTGTGTGCACGCGCGCACGCGTGTGTGTATGATCGTGTTTGCAACATAAATATTTTTTTCCAAACACAGCACAGACCGCCTGCGCAGACCGGTGGGGGAATGGGCGAAGAACTCAAGAGCACACGCTTGGTCCGTTCCCATGTCGATTCAATTTGGATTGCCTCGGAAACATAACCTTATTATGTAACAAGCTGTGTGATGATGTCACGGCACTGGGCGCACCGAACCGTGTGGCCACTGTTGTCATTGAAATATGTATCACAGCATTATTATTTGGCAGTATCGGTAGAGGGTCAGACGCCTTGCTTTGACGCATAGAGTTACGGTCCTTGCCATTCTGAGTTCAAATCCCGCCGAGGTTAACTTTGCCTTTCAACCTTACGGGGTCGATAAAATAAAGTACCAGTAATGCACTGGGTAATTGCTGGCCTTGTGCCAAAAGTATAAACAATTATTATTAAAGGACTTTAACATCTGAAATTACTTCGCTTTCTTATTCGATATATACTCCGTCACTCCTATGTGGAAAAAGTACGTTGAGTCTTGAATTGAATTGCATCAATGCTTACCTTAAGTATATATATATATATACACATTAATACAATAATACAATAATAATAATAACAATAATAATAACGACAACAACAACAATAATAATATACATATATATATATACACACACATAAACATATCTATACACACACACACACACGCGATAGCAACTAACAGCACTGCGATCGAATGTGGCTTTTTAGCCCAGCCAATGATCTAAAATGTCTTGCACAGAGTCGGCAACCAAAACATTCACTGGGAATAGCCGGCTGTGGTTGGAGTTCATGTACTTTTGCATGTCGTTTGAGCCCTCCTGCTGATTTACATTCTCTACCACATGCTTGGCAAGCATGTTGAGTAGCATCTCCAACAGCAGCCTGGTAGTCAACCACTGGTCTTATTTTATGACTGCGAAGATGACTTTCGAGTCCAGCTTTGGTTAGGCAGAGTCTCGCACAGACGCTGCACATCCCTTCCTCACATCCCGCTTTACTTTCTCGTATGCGATTCGAGATGCTTCAAAGGCAATTTTCCCTCATAGACAGTCTTTCTCCATTTATTACGATCAGCAGCAATATTTTCCCATGTATCAGCAGAGATGTTAGCGACTTTCAAAGAGGCTTTCAAAGAATCCTTATACCTCTTTTTTGGTTTATGTGGCGGTCGTTTTCCTTTAACTAACTCTCCATAAAAGAGTTGTTTTGGTATTCTAGAATCCTTCATCCTGGCAAGGTGACCACTCCAACGGAGTCGTTGCTTAAGCACAAGAGCTTCTATACTGTCACACATAGAGCTTTCCAAAATCTCGACATCACTGATGTGGTCCCTCCAGTGAACGCATGGATCCGTCTGAGACACATCTGATGGAAACGCTCCAATTGCTTAAGGTGGTGTCGATATGTGACCCAGGTCTCGCAGGCATAAAGAAGAGAAGAGAGCACACATGCCTTGTACACCTTTACCTTTGTCTTCTTGTATATGTCTCGCCGACCCCAGAGTCGCCTTTCTAGCTTTCCAAAAGCATCACTTGCTTTCCTAATCCTAAGTGAGATTTCACTATCAAGGTTGCTGTATCGATTGACAGTGCTTCCCAGGTAGACAAACTGATCAACCACTCCAAGTCGTTTACCATACACATAGATATTTGGTTCACTGTACTGCTTACCAGGGACAGGTTGGTACATGACGACGGTTTTCTTAAGGCTGACATTCAATTCTAGGGCAGTGTAAGCATCAGAAAATGCATTGAAAATGTGCTGCATATCACTCTCTGTGTGCGCTACAAGATCGCAATCATCTGCATACAAGAGCTATCTTATGATTGATGTAAATACGTTTGTCTTTGCAGCAAAGCGCCTGATGTTAAATATGCTGCCTGAGGTTCGATATCGGATGTAAACACCATGCTCGCAATTCCTGAATGCAATACAGAAAACCATTGCAAAGTATATGGCAAACAGGGTCGGTGCTGGAATATCCCCCTGTTTCACTCCATTTTTTACTGAGATAGGCTCCGACATGTTACCTCCGACATTAACCCAAGCCTTCATGTCGTCATGGAAAGACCTAACTAAAGCAAGGAACTTATCAGGGCAACCAAGTTTCTGGAGAACCTTCCATAATGCATTTAACAGTATCGAAAGCTTTTGTCAGATCGACAAGAACCTGATACAGATCCAAACCTTGTTCCATGTACTTCTCCTGGAGCTGTCTAGCTGAGAAGATCATATCAGTAGTGCCGAGTCCAGCACGAAAACCAGATTGACTTTCAGGAAGAACACAATCTGCAATGTGTGTCAGCAGACGGTCCAGAGGCACCTTACATAAAACTTTCCCTACGACAGAAAGCAATGATATACCTCTGTAGTTCCCACAATCATTCCTGTTACCCTTTCCCTTGTACAAGACCACCATTACTGCATCTCTCCAGTCCCCAGGTACGGATTCATTAGCCCATATCCTGCCAAACAAAGAGTGAAGATGTTGCAGGAGTCTCTCACCACCATATTGTAGGAGCTCAGCATGTATGCCATCCATACATGGTGACCTTCCACTGTTCACCTTCGAGATAGCCACTAAAACCTCCACAAGCGTCGGAGGTTCTGCGAGAGTTACTTTCACAGGACTTTCTGGAATGATATACATACATACATAAAGATACATTACGTGTGCGTGTATGTGTATGTGTGTTAATGTATGTGTCAGTATGTACGTGCTCATGTGCATGTATTCCGTCAATGTTTACCTTAAGTATGTATGTATATATATATATATATATATATATATATATATATATATATATATAACAGAGTTTTGTAGCTTGCTTGAAGCATTGTTGAATAGGAAACACAAAATTTAAAATTTGAAAATCAAAACAATGCGCTATGAAGAATGTTAAATTGCCAAGATATAAAAAGAATCTTGCCTTAGAAAATTTGCTAGGAGACGAGCTGGGGAAACACACTTCTAGCAAACGGCAACCACACCTGATCACCGTCGAGGAAGAGGTGGAGATGCCGTAGCCTGAGCGCATGTCTGTGCATCATCAACCACGGCATGCCCAGCCCTCCGCGTAGCGGGTGTTGACAGCAATGGACCGCCTAACCATCGGAGTACGTCCCTTCCACAAAAAGCAAAAGAGCAAATGTTCCAGCAGAGTCAGGTGAGGCTTAAGACAAGGCACGACGGTCAGGCAGTAGTAGATGACGGACGCGATGTACGCGTTCGCCACCTCCACTCGACCTTTCAGGGATAGCTTCCTCTCGGCCCATTTCTGGGTGAGAGAGGCCACCCTGCTCGTCACCTAGTCCCAGCTTTTGTCCGCCTGGAGGTCCGGACCGAACCAGACCCCTAGCAATTTAACCGGTCCGCCTATCCGTCCAGCACCCGGCGATGCTGTCGACGGCATGGACCTGTCTCTCCAGGTGCCGAGTTGCAGGCCCACCGACTTTTCTTGGTTGATCTTTGCTCCTGTCACCGCCTTGTATTCTCTTAGTGTAGTGCCGATCGCCTCGATGTGTTTGGCGTTCGACACCACTAGGGTGACGTCGTCTGCATATGCTGACACAGTTCTTCCGCATCCCAGTTCGCGCGGGACTCCCCTCAACGTCTCCAGTTTGTGCAGTAATGGCTCGAGAGTCAATACGTACAAGAGGGACGAGAGGGGACATCCTTGGCGGACCGAGCGCATGATGTTGAACGGTTCCGAAAGGTGACCGTTCACTCTCACCACAGAGTAGATGTCGCTGTGCATGGCAGCGATCCAGCCTTTGAAGACGGGCCCAAAGCCTGCCGCTCTCAGGACTGCCGCCAGATAACGATGGCTTTCGACTGATCTAAATTGATCAAGGACCCACCCGTTCCAGGTTCCCTAGCTACCCTCTCTACGATGTATCGCATGAGGTGGAGGTTGTCGAGGATGGATCTGGCTGGAATAGCCCATGTCTGCGCCTCTCCCACCAGACCGCCGACGACAAGCGCCAACCTCTTTGCTAGCACCTTGGCCAAAATGTTGAACTCTGTGTTTAGCAGAATTATGGGCCTGAAATTATCTATGTTACCCCCCTTGTTCGGATCCTTTCTCAGCAGCGGCACCGCTCGTCGGCTCACAGAGCTGGGAATTCTCCCGTTCTGCTGCCAGTTGCAATAGACGTCCGCCAAGAGGTCTCCGAACAAGTCTGGCATATGTACGTAAAGTTCGTAGGGCAGACCATCCAAACCAGGCGATTTACCCATTGTGCAGCCAGTCATTGACTCCCGTACTTCAGCGGCTGCTATCGGCTTTTCGCAACACTCCGCCTCAGTGGCTGAGAGCCGCGGCAGTCCGTCGAGGTAGGCATTAAAGTCCATCCCGCGATCCGGCCCGCCGCTGCCCCCGAACAGCTGAGCAATGTGTCGCTGAAAAGCCGCACACATTTTCCCGGGATCGAGTAACATGCGCCCGTCATGGTCCACCAATGACCGGATCGTGGCTTTGTTGCTACGACGTGTCTCAGCCACTCGGACCCATCGAACGGCTTTCGTCCGCTCGTTTCTGAGAGCACGCGCCCTAGCACTGACACCACAGCCTTCGTGCTTTGCATTGAAAAATTGGTCGAGGGCTAATTTCGCCGCAAGCACGTCGATGGCGATGCCTTTACTAAGCGCCTCGTCTAATTAGCTAACTAGTTCTCCCTCTGCTCTATTTTTCTCCATTGCTAACGCCTTACTAAACCTAATGGACTCTATTCTAATCGCTCTTTTCAGGGCCAACCACCATTTTTGTTGTCGATGGCCCCCGTCAATGCCCGCTTAACTAATTCGCTAATCCGGTCTCTGTAAGCTTTGCACGCTGTTAACAACGCGTTTAGCTTCCAGTATCCGGGTCCCTGTCTATGAAGCCTATCTAAGTCAACCACACAGATCACGAATTTGTGGTCCGTGTAGTTGACTATCTTGAATTGTGGACAGCCTATGCTAGACCTATCTATTTCCCTACAAAATACCCTATCTAGATATGATCTTCATGACCCGATAAGGTTTGTCCAAGTCCACATTGGCACATTTGGGAAATCCAAACGGTACTTGTCAGACAGTTGGAAAGGTCTGAGCAGGTTTGCGAGGCTTTTACACCCTCCTCTCCTATCCGCGCCGCTAATCCCACACAGTTCCAGCGTGCATCTAAGATCCCGTTCCAGTCGCCCACTAACACTAAAGAGCCGGACGTTCCAAAAAAGATCTCCAGACGCCGGAAGAAGTCAGGCCGTCTTGCTCCTGGTGGGGAATAGACGGCCACTAGCCTGAAAGCTTGCCTTTCTCCGCTGGTCACGCTCAGCACCACCAACTTACCTTCTGGGTCCAAGTATTTCGAGATCCAGACTTCTCCGGAACAACACAGCCCCCCCCCCCCCCGATCCGAGGTGGCTTGGAGATGTGTACACCTCGTAGCCGCCGAAAATGGGTGCGAATTCCCGTGCTTCGGAGATTCTGGTCACGCTGATGGCCACCACATCTATGTTTAGCGACCTGAGCTGGTGGCCCTGCTTCCAAGACGACCCCAGGCCACGTGCATTTATGCTACCTATCCTGAGAGAAGCCATGTTGGCTAGGATAGGAAAAAAACAAGTGAGAGGAGAAAAGTAAAAAAAAAAACTTTACCTGTGGCTCTTTTTTAGGAAGGGGATGGGTGATCCATCCCTCCGACCAGTGGCGGGTTTCTCCACGAGAATGTCTGTGAATATTCTTTTAGTGATGTTCCCTCGGTAGTCTCCAATTGACGTGGGGAACATTTTTTTTAATGTCATGTAATTTTTTAGGGTGATTTCTATTATTTTTATGTGTGTGTCTATGGCTGTGTATTGTGTCTGCTGTTGGGGTGTTGGTGCTTTCTGTGTTTGCTGTGGTGTTGTTGGAGGTGACGGTGAGGTAGATGCTAATGGTGGCGGCGGTGGTGTTGGTGGTTTTGTGGTTGCGGTGGTTGTGGGGATGTGGCTGTTGATGGTGGTGGAGGAGGTGGGGCCATTTTCATTTTCTTTTTGGGGTTTCTTTCTTCCTCTTTTTTTTTGGGGGGGGGGGGGGGGGCGAAGGTAGGGAGTTCTTCCTTTTTTTTTGCTGGGATGGTTTTCCATTCTTCGGCCTCATCTCACTCCTTGTTCGATTTAGCAATATCGGGAAGGGGCATGCTCTCCATTGGTTCTGTTGATGGTGGAGGAGATGGTGTTTTTGTTGCTGGTGATAGTGAATTTTCTTCTGCCACTGTGCTATTTGTTGTTTTGTCCACTCCAGTCGGTTTGTCCACAGCGTAGGGAGAGGGAGGGGGGCGTGCCCGTCTTGGTGAGTTTGGGGTAGAAGGCCTTAAGGTGCGTCTTGTCACCGCACCCATGACACCTTGGGAGCCTACCTTCGACAGTCACGGGTAGATGGCTGCCGTCGTCCAGGTCTATTACATCAGGGATGGCCTCGATGCTCTCATCGTCTGCTTGGATGATTAGCTCCATCCCCAACCCTGTCCAATTCTCCTGTCTTATTCGCATGACGTCGAGGATAGTTGTTGAATCCTCAACGTGAGCGAGGACAGCCGCTCTCAGCCACGCCATCTTCACTGAGGGAAGAACCTGGATTACTCGAACCCTGACGACTCTCTAGCCGCAGTATGTGGGCGTCTTTATTATTTCATCACTGCGGAGTGGCGCAATGGAGTGTGCTCTGGCCTCTTCCGGAGTAGCGAAGAGCACATCCACAGTGCCATACCTCGATCCTCGGGCTATGTATGGTTTCTGTGCCCAGCATCCATAGCCCTTTGGACCTGGGACTTCGTTGCCCGTTCGACTCGGTACGATTTTACACCAATTGTGCGATAACTGACCGAACACAAAAGCTTGTTTTTCATTGTGTTAGCTGGGCGGGTGAGACTTACCCTGTGTCCGGTCTTTTTAATCAAGATCTTGGGATGCTTTATCTCCGCGTTGGTGATGTGTACCCATTCGACATTGTTTGCCGCTTTAGCGAACGATATCGTTGTCGTCTGCTGGGCTGACTCATCGCTAGTCTTGTCTTTGTTGTTGTTGTTGTTATTGGTGGTGGTGGTGGTGGTCTTGTTAGTTTGTTTTCTTCTGTGTTGCTGCTGTTACAGTTGCTGCTCCCTGGGCACTTTATGGCTGTTGCTGATGTTGTTGTTGCTACCAAGATGGAGGTGTTGGTGATGCTTGCCGATCCTTCTAATGACGGAAAATGTTCGTGTGGTAGTTTGACATTGCGCTGCTGGTGCTACTGTTCAAGTGGCTGCTGCTGCTGTTGTCACCACCACTGCCACTGTCACCGCTGTTGCTGTTGTTATCATTGTTGTTGTTGCTGCTGCTGTTTATTTCTTACCACAGGCGCCTGAGGATTACCCTCAGTAGCGCTAGACTGGCGTGTGGGAGACGCACGAGTTCATCCATGCTGGAGCCGAGTTGGTGGTGATAACAATCCACCATCAAGGCCGGACATCTCATCCAAAGATGTTCGGAGGATTCTTCCTCCTTTCCGCACAGACGGCATGTGTTGATTTCTGCTTGGCCGATCATATGGAGCCATCTCCTTAATGACGTGTGATGTCCACTGCGGAAGCGGACGAGATGGTTCCTATCTGCTTTGGAGAGAGTTTGCTCATTCTCTTCATTTGGGTGGCGGCTAAAGACTGATTGTAGATGTTGATGCTGGATCGGTGGTGGGCGAAATTCCCGGCGAATGACGGCGCGTCGGGTGGCGGCATCGATTGAACTTTCCAGTTGAGTAGATGCTGAGCCTTGTTTCGCCTGGGCGTCCGCCAGTTCATTCCCTTTGATGCTGCAGTGCCCCGGGACCCAGATAGCTGCTAAGGTTCTCCCCTTTGTGATTTTTTTAGCGATCCCTTGCAGCTCGGTAATGAAAGGGTCATGGGGGAATGGGTTGTGGACTGCTTGAACCAGCGACTTGCAGTCACAGATGACATTGAAGGACTCCCAGCTGATGTCTGCCTGTAACCATAGGAGGGCTTGTTTGAATGCAATTCGTTCGGAATGAAAGGAACTGCTATGAGCGCCCGTCAGCGCGTGCCACTCGTGAACTAACTCTTAATTTTGGATGATTACGAGACCGGCACCGTCATCGGTTGTACCGTCGCATGTTGATACATCTGTATACACGCAAATGTCGACCGGGGGGAGTGTCAATAGATGATTCAGTGCCGCTTTAAGTTGTAGTGCTACTGGCATTGATTTGCTCACCGGTGTAAAGGTAGCAGGGATTGGTGGTAGTAATTCCCACAGCGGCTTCTTATGTGGTAGTTGGGTGTCTGTTGTCGAGGATATGCTGCTGTTCTGGTTGTCACTCTTGTTGATATTGTTGTCTTTGTTGTTGTTCTTTCTGTTGTTGGTGTTGTTGTCATTATTGCAGCTGTTGTTGGTTTTGCTGTCATTGTTGCTGGTGCTGTTTTTTTTTTTACTGTTTTTGGTAATGTCGCTGTGGCTGCTGTTGTCATTTTTATTCATATTAGTGTTCTCACTGTTGTTGGTGCTGGTGTTGGCGATATTGCCTGATGTGTTGTTACATTTTAAAATTGTTGCGGGAGGAGCAGCGTTATCAGCCTCGACGTTTGACTCGCTGTCGCTAGACAGCAAACTCAAAGTTGGGGGCGTGGCTCCGCCATGTTTTTTTTTTTCGATAACATTTTCTTTTAAACACACAAAGGTTTTGGGGCAAAAGGTCCAAATATAATGGGGAGTCCTTCCTTTCTTGGGGGCAAAGACTGAAGTCTTATTCCCCGTTTGAAACAAAAATATTAATAACAAACGTATTTCAAACCGTAGAAAAAACAAACTTACTCGAGCTCACGATAGTACGTCCATTTGCTTCAGCGACCAATAATAATAATAATAATAATAATAATAATAATAATAATAATAATAATAATGTTTTCTTTATTAACCACAAGGGTTTACATAAAGTAGACATTAAGGACAGTACAGGACAATACAGGACGGTACAAATGGGCATTTCTGCGTGTAAAAAAACGGAGGTTGAAATAAAATAACAAAGAAAAATTCCCCAATAGGGGGGAGACTTCCAAGGGACATTTGTGGAGAAAGCCCATTAAAAGACCACAGTGGCCCTGACCACCAGGGCAAGTGCCCTCTCCCAGTTTTCCACCTTTAATTTACAGACACATACTCAGAGAAGGCCCATTCATTCGGGCCATACTTGCTTCTCTCACCCATCTTTCAACAAAATGCTGGGAAGAGAGCAATTCCCTCTCTACCCTGATTTTCCTTTTCAAATGAAATTTGAAAAAGTTAATCAGGGCATCACCGAAGAGGTAAGTGCTCGTCTTCAGCCCTTTCAAACGTGTCCACCATACTATCTCTTTCGCCATGGCCACCAGACAGATAAAAACTGCCTGCCCTTCCCGGCTAAAGGAGGAGGGCGGTGCAATCCTCACAATGAACTCAGCTGATAGCTGGATCCGTCCTACACGTGACAGCAGGTGTTCGACATAAACCCACAAGTCAGCAATGCTCGGACACTGGACGAATGCGTGCAGGACGGTTTCGTCGCCCTGTGCGCATCTCGGACATGCCCGGCTGACGGCACCTCCATGCTTGTAGAGTTTATCCCGAAATGGTAAAGCACCCCGGTAGCACTGCCAGGCCAGGGATTTCTGGAAGTTGTCCATAGGCCCCGGCCCGAGAGTCATTCCGAAGAGATTGGCTAGTTGATTTTCGTCGACGCCTAGAGTTTCTCCAAGTACGTCGTCGCTCTTACCCTCCACTAATCCCCTATAGAACGCCAAGGTGGAGTTTCCACCGATCACATTGCCCGATTGGTCGAGGGATGTGAGCGCCTGAAGACATTCCAGTCTCCAAGCGCTCCCTCTCGGTCTTCGCTTGACCCAGGACTGCAGCTCCGTCAAGGAGACGAGCTGGGGGAAAACGTGTCTAGCAAACGGCGACCACACCTGATCACCGTCGAGGAAGAGGTGGAGATGTCGTAGCCTGAGCGCGTGTCTGCGCATCTTCAGCCACGGCATGCCCAGCCCTCCACGTAGCGGGTGTTGACAGCAGATGGACCGCCTGACCATCGGAGCGCGTCCCTTCCACAAGAAGCGAAAGAGCAAACGCTCCAGCGCAGTCAGGCGGGGCTTAGGACAAGGTACGACGGTCAGGCGGTAGTAGATGACGGACGTGATGTACGCGTTAGCCACCTCCGCTCGACCTTTCAGGGATAGCTTCCTCTCGGCCCATTTCTGGGTGAGAGAAGCCACCCTGCTCGTCACCTCGTCCCAGTTTTTGTTCGTCTGGAGGTCTGGACCGAACCAGACCCCTAGCAATTTAACCGGTCCGTCCGCCCAGCGCCCGACGACGCTGTTGGACGGCATGGACCTGCCTCTCCAGGTGCCGAGCTGCAGGCCCACTGACTTTTCCTGGTTGATCATTGCTCCTGTCACCGCTTCGTATTCTCTTAGTGTAGTGCCGATCGCCTCGATGTGTTTGGCGTTCGACACCACTACGGTGACATCGTCCACATATGCTGACACGGATCTTCCGCATCCTAGTTCGCGCGGGACCCCCCTCAACGTCTCCAGTTTGTGCAGTAATGGCTCGAGAGTCAATACGTACAATAGGGACGAGAGGGGACATCCTTGGCGGACCGAGCGCATGATGTTGAACGGTTCCGAAAGGTGACCGTTCACTCTCACTACAGAGCAGATGTCGCTGTGCATGGCAGCGATCCAGCCTCTGAAGACGGGCCCAAAGCTAGCCGCCCTCAGGACTGCCTCTAGGTAACGATGGTCGACCCTATCGAAGGCTTTCGACTGATCTAAATTGATCAAAGACCCACCCGTGCCAGGTTCCCTAGCTACCCTCTCTGTGATGTATCGCATGAGGTGGAGGTTGTCGTGGATTGATCTGTCGGGAATAGCGCATGTCTGTGCCTCTCCCACCAGACCACCAACGACAAGCGCCAACCTCTTTGCTAGCACCTTGACCAAAATCTTGAAATCTGTGTTTAGCAGAGTTATGGGCCTAAAATTATGTATGTTATCCCCCTTGTTCGGATCCTTTCTCAGCAGCGCCACCGCTCCTCGGCTCACGGAGCTGGGAATTCTCCCGTTCTGTTGCCAGTTGCAGTAGACGTCCGCCAAGAGGCCTCCGAACAAGTCTGGCATCTGTACGTAAAGTTCATAGGGCAGACCATCCAAACCAGGCGATTTACCCCTTGTGCAGCCAGTCATTGCCTCCCGTACTTCAGCGGCTGTTATCGGCTTTTCGCAACACTCTGCCTAAGTGGCCGAGAGCCGCGGCAGTCCGTCGAGGTAGACACTAAAGTCCATCCCTCGACCCGGCCCACCGCTGCCCCCGAACAGCTGAGCGAAGTGTCGCTGAAAAGCTTCACACATTTGCCCGGGATCGAGTAGCATGCGCCCATCGTGGTCCACCAAAGACCGGATCGTGGCTTTGTTGCCACGACGCGCCTCCACCACTAGGGCCCATTGAACGGCTTTCGTCCCCTCGTATCTGAGAGCACGCACCCTAGCTCTGACAACTCAGTCTTCGTGCTTTGCATTGAAGAATTGGTGAAGGGCCAATTTCGCCGCAAGTACGTCGGTCGCGATTTCTTTGCAAAGCGCCTCGTCTAATTTTCTAACTAATTCTCTCTCTGTTCTATTTTTCTCTATTGCTAAAGCCTTACTAAACCTAATGGACTCTATTCTAATTGCTCTTTTCAGAGCAAACCACCACTTGTTGTTGACGATGGCCCCCGTCAACGCCCGCTTAACTAGTTCGCTAATCCGGTCTCTGTAGGCCTTGCGCGCTGGTAAGGACGCGTTTAGCTTCCAGTAGCCCAGATCACGAATTTGTGGTCCGTGTAGCTGACTATTTTGAATTGTGGACAGCCTATGCTAGACCTATCTATTTCCCTACAAAATACTCTATCTAGATATGATCTGGATGACCCTATGCGATTTGTCCAAGTCCACATTGGCACATTCGGGAAATCCAATCGGTACCTGTCAGACAGTTCAAAACGCCTGAGCAGGTTGGGGAAATCCAATCGGTACCTGTCAGACAGTTCAAAACGCCTGAGCAGGTTGGTGAGGCTCTTGCACCCTCCACCCCTATCTGCTAATCCCACACAGTCCCAGCGGGCATCTAAGATCCCGTTACAGTCGCCCAATAACACTAAAGAGCGGGACGTTCCAAGAAAGGTCTCCAGACGCCGGAAGAAATCAGGCCTCCCTGCTCCTGTCGGGGCATAGACGGCCACTAGCCTGAAAGCTTGCCCGTCTCCGCTGGTCACGTCCAGCACCACCAACTTACCCTCTGGGTCCAGAAAGATGGCCCGTATGGCGAGATCCAAACCTCTCCGAAAAAGCACAGCAACTCCTTCCCCCGATCCAGGACGGCTGGGAAATGCGTACACATCTTAGCCGCCGAAGATCGGTGCGAAGGCCCGTGCTTCGGAGATTCTGGTCTCGCTGATGGCCACTACATTTATGTTTAGTGACCTGACGTCGTTGAGCAGGTGACCCTGCTTCCATGACGACCCCAATCCACGCGCATTTATGCTGCCTATTCTGAGTGAGGTCATGTTTAAAATAGAGTGGAAAAGATGGGAAAGACCACTTACCGTACTTTTCGTAGAGGAAGGATGGTTTCTCCATCCCTTTTCACTTGATCGTCTGGTGAAGGGACCGTTGAATCATCTCTTCGGCTGGTCGTCGGCTCTTCTATGAGTATGTCCGAATATACTCTCCGGTTGAGAGTCCCTCCTAGGTCTCTGAAATCACCAACTGCGTTGGGGAATTTCGTTTTAATGTTTGTGTATTGTTTCTGTGCTATTTTTAGCAGTCTTATGTTATTTGGCGTTTTGATTGGTGCTGGTATTATGTAGTCGTGCTGTGAAATGTCTGTGTGTTCAATTATGTAAGTCATTAGTTTCTTGTTGTGTGTATTTATTGCCGTGCATTTGTTTTTCTGGGGGTGGGGTGTGGTTCTGCTGTTCTTGTCGTTGTTGCAGGGTGTGTGTGTTTTGTTGTTGTGTTTGCGATGTTGGTGCTTGTGGTGGTGGTGTTGAAGGTGTTGTTGTTGTTGGCGGTGGGGTTGTCGCCGGTGGTGATGGTGTTGGTGGTGTTGCTACTGTGAGTCTCTTTGCAGTAGCTTTTACCTTTTTTCATTTCTTTCCTCCCTTTTCGAAGGCGATGATGCGCTGCTTCTGCGTTTGTGCCTTCTTACGACCTTTTGCCATCCCTCTCCCACCTCACACCCCATGTCTGATTCTGTGAGGTCGGGGAGGGGTACCAGCTCCACTCTTTCACTTGTTGTTGTTGGTGATGTTTGCACTGGAGTCTCTGTTGCAGCTGCATTTGGTATTGCTGTTGTTGTTAATACTTCCACTGCTGCTGCTGTTCTTGATTTCCGTGGCGTGGGTATGGGTGCCACGGACCTATCGTTCCTGGTTGCCGCTTGTCCTGTTTCTGGTAGCCGTGGAGCCGGTTTCGGAAGGAGGGGGTTTTCTCCTTTCTCAGGGTCTTCTCGTTGCAGAAGGCCCCGAGGTGAGTCTTCGATCCACAGCGAAAGCATTTTGGGCGTTTTCCATCAACACTTATGGGCAGTTGAGTGCCGTTATCGAAGTCTATCACATCCGGGATAGCTTCGATGCACTCCTGGTTGGTTTTGATTAACATCGCAATGGAGGTGCCGACCCAATCTTCTCTTACTTTTTTCTGTACTTGCAGTACAGTTGTTTTGTCCTCGATTCCGACGAGGACAGACGCGGCCAACCAAGAAGGGGCCATCCCGGGGGGGGGGGGGGGGGGCGTGGGTCAGTGTGACCCTCACAATTTTTTGCCCGCAGTAGGAGGGCACCAATACCATTTCCTCGCTCCTTAGGGTCACTAAGGATTGAGCCTTTGCCTCCTGGGTGTGGCAAAAAGCACGTCTACGGTGGCATATTTCTTGCCTCGGGTGATGTGCGTTTTTCGCTGCCACACAGACCCTAAGGCTTTTTGTATTTGAGCCTCTGTGGCTCTTTCAACCCTACGGGATTTTGTGCTTACTGCACGGTACGTGACCGTACAGTGCTGTTGAGTTTCGAAAAATGTTTCGGCTGCCTTGCAGATTGCTCGGTGTCCGGTTTTCGTCACCATCTTCTTCGCTTCCTCTAATTCCTCATTTGTTATGAGGATGGTTTCCAGGTTCTTTGCGATACCTGCAAATGAGATTGGTTTTTCTTTGCTGCTGCTGTTGTTGTTGTTGTTGTTGTCGTCAGAGCTGCTGTTACTTTTGTTGTTGTTGCTGCAGGTACTACGACTACTGCCGCCGCCGCTGTTGCTGTGGTTGTTGTTGTTGTTGTTGTTGCTGCTGCTGCTGTTGTTGTTGCTGTTGCTGCTAATGCTGTTGTTGTTTATGCTGATGCTGATGCTGTTGCAGCTGCTACTGTTGTTTTCCTTGTCACTGTTGCTGCTGCTGCTGTTATTACGGCTGCTACTGCTATTATTCCTGACGTCAGACGAATGAAATGGGTTTTCGTATTTCCCGCACACCTTTTTCGTCGTTGTCGTCGTCGTCGTGGAGAAATTTTGCACGCCTTGCACGTGATTTTTCTTTTCTGGCGTCGCTTGCGAAAGAGAAGGGAGGGAGAGAGACACATTTAGAGAAGGGAGGGAGAGAGACAACCTTCTGTCTGTTGTAGTGACGATTGAGAAAGAAGAAGACGGAATGAGTGGGAGTGACCTATGAAAATTCTTTTTCGCAGCCATTTTTTTTTTGTTTAAAATAAATATTGGGCACAAAACCCCAATAAGCGGTTATTTAACCCGAAGGGCCAAATAACGGGCAGAAAGACCCCTCTCACGAGAAGGAGGGTATTTTTGTCTACAATTTGGTTAAAGTTTTAAACAATTTACAATTGTTATAGCGGTCAAAATTTACAATACCTTACAGAGCCGAGCCTCCGTCAACCATAGCATTCAATAATAATAATAATGCTTTCTTTATTAACCACAAGGGTTGACACAAAGTATAACATTAAGGACAACACATGGCAATATAGGACGGTACAAATGGGCATTTCTGCGTGTAAAAAACAAAAACAGAGTATGTGACAAAAAAAAAGAAACAAAGAAAAATTCTCCAATAGAGGGGAGACTTCCGAGGGTCGCTCGTGGAAAAAGCCCACAAAAAATCCACGGTTTCCTTGACCGCTAAGGCAAATGCCCTCTTCCAGTTTTCCTCCTACGATGCTACAGGCACACGCTCAGGGTAGGCCCATTCACACGGGCCATTCTTGCCTCTCTCACCCAACTTTCAACAAACTGGCTGGAAAGCAGCACTTCCCTCTCCACCCTGATTTTCCTTTTCAGGTGAAACCTGAAAAAGTTAATCAGGGCATCACCGAAGAGGTAAGTACTCGTCTTCAGCCCTTTCAAACGCATCCACCACATTATCTCTTTCGCCATGGCCACCAGAGAGATAAAAACTTCCTGCCCTTCCCGGCTAAAGGAAGGTGGCGGGGCAATCCTCACGATGGACTCAGCTGATAGCCAGATCTGACCTACACGCGACAGTAGGTGTTCGACATAAACCCACAAGTCAGCAATGCTCGGACACTGGACGAGTGCGTGCAGGACGGTTTCGTCGCCCTGTGCGCATCTCGGACATGCCCGGCTGACGGCACTTCCATGCCAGTAGAGTTTATCCCGAACTGGTAAGGCTCCTCGGTAGCATTGCCAGGCCAGGGATTTCTGGAAGTTGTCCATGGACCCCGGCCCGAAAGTTCTCCCGAAGAGATTGGTTAGTTCAATAATGGGTTCAGGTCATTCTTGAGCCCTTCTGGTACATGTAACCCAATTCAACCCGCAGCATAGTCGAGTCGCCGGTGACTACACCGGCAACCCCACCAAACTTGCATAGTGAGGAGGAGGATTTTTGGACATCCTGCGTGGTGGAAAGCAAAACCCGTCAAAGGGCGAAGGAACTCGAGGAGAATCAACGACCATCCAAAAATATGTAATATCTGCAGCTGTGGAGTATAAACTACTGGTTTGGTGACCCGTGCAAGATAGCTCACTTCAATTTTAAGGTTTGTGACCCCTCAAAGTCATTTACGTCACCCTCTAGAGATGGTCTCTCAAAAAAAAAAAGAAAATACCATTCATACTAACATAAATGAGTGAAATGAGCCAAAACAATTGTTTACACAAAGACGTGAATGGTGCTGAAGATTCTAGCGAACGTGCTTCGTCCGGCAGGTGTTTTGTAGTTGATCAGCGCAGATCCGGTCGTCATCAAGACACAGCTAGAATGAAGTGGAGTAAGGAGGTAAACGAGGCTGTTATGGAATGTTATTTTAGAAGCAAGTCTGTGAATGAAAATGGTGTGCCAGGATATAGAAAAAGGATGTTACGAGTATGGCAGGGATGGGGCTCGTTGAATCAACTAAACAGAGTATTTGAGATTTGGCAAGGGGAAATACGCAAAAACGGATGGCTATCTAAGATGGAGATTGGAATGATAAAGATAAGCCAAGAAGGTGTGGAAGATATAGAAGCTCAAATAGAGAAGAGAGTATGGAAAATGAATTCAATAAGAAGAGGCGGAACTGAATACTCGAGATGATTCTGGGGGTGTTATTAACATTAATGAACTGAAGGATATATTGGAAAAAAACAGACGGATGATTACTGATATATTGGAGATCTCGAAATCAGGAGGCAGGAATCCAATAAATTTTACAAAAGCAAATCAACGTCAGTTAGAAGAAATAGCCAACAAAGTAAACAACATCCTTGACAAGGTGCCAACTAGAACCATCGCAGAAATCAACAATCTCACTGCAAATATCTACATTGCTAAAGAGTTATGTCTGAAACAGACTACACAAAAGCAGATCAAAGAACCATGGTGAAAGAGGAGAATTGAATGGGACTCAAAATGATTAGGAAAGATATTAATATACTGGAAAGGTGAATTAAGAAAAGGGGGAAATATTGAACAACTTACAGGGAAGTACAATTTCAAGAGAAAGAAAATTACTACGGTAATTGAGAAGCTGAAACAAAAGATACTTGCTAAATCAGCAAAAAAAAAAATAGGTTTGAACAACAGGTCCTGCAGTATAAATAGAATGTACGTTTCCAACTAAATCAGGAGAGATTCTATCAAGAGGTAAATAGCATGGTTATGAATGATCCCTGATTCAGATGAAAGTAAGAAGTTTTGGAGCGATATCTGGAGTGTAGGAAAAGGGCACAATAGAAGTGCGGGGTGGCCGACTAACATAAAAAAAAATTTGGGGATAATCAACAGAGAGCATTCGAGATGACCATTGATATGGTAACTATCCAGTGTAGAAAGATACCAAATTGGAAACCTCCCAACAGGGACGGAGGTGGGGGTGCAAGAGTTCTAATTAAAAAAAGCTGAAGACCCTTCATGGGAGAATTGCTGAGCAGCTGAATAATATCGTGAATGGAGAAGATATGTGTTAATACTGAAACGAGATAGAATTGATAAGATAGAAGGAATTGTATTAGCAGATGGACAAGTTACGAAGGAAATTGATGACAACGGGTATAAGTATTTTTTTTTAGTCATCCTGGAAACAGACCGAATGAAAGAGAAGGAAATGAAATAGTAGGAATGTCGTAAGTGCAGTGAATTCCCGAGCTGTTTCTATTATTAGGTACAGTGCTGGAATTCAGAAATGGAATGTTGCTGAACAACAAGAAATGGATAGGAAGACTAGGAAGCTATTGACTATCTACAACATGTTCCACAAGAGGAGTGATGTCGATAGACTCTACTTAAAGAGATCTGAAAGGTGGAAGAGGTCTTATCAGCATAGAGGACTGTGTTCAGATGGAGAAAAACAATTTGCACAAATACGTGACTGACAGTAGGGAGCCAATGCTCGAAATTGTACTGAAGGATAGGACAATAGACCAGGGCATGTCCAAAGAGGAAATAACAACAAGGAGGAAGAGCAACCTTCATGACAAATCCCTTCATAGTACCTTCTTTAAGAAAACTGAATTTAGAAATCCACAGACATAGAACTGGTTAAAAAGAGGAGACCTTAAAAAGGCTACAGAAGGAATTCTAATGGCTGCGCAAGAGCAGGCCCCCAGAACGATGTGGCTGAAACACCATATTTACAAGAAGGAGGCTAGCCCAGTGTGTAGGATCTGTGGAGAGAGAGAGGAGACTGTGGCTCACATTGTATCCGAGTGTAAACACCTAGCCCAGACTCACTATAAAGGCTGGAGACATGATGTGATGGGCAGGGTGATCCACTGGCACATATGCAAAGTAAACAATTTACCACATTCTGATAAGTGGTATGAGCATAAGCCAGAGTCGGTAATAGAAAACGATCAGGTGAAGGTGCTATGAGATTTTAGGATAAAGATGGACAAGAAATTAGAACACAATAGGCCTGACCTGGTGGTTTTGGACAAGGAAAAAAGATCGTGCCTGATTGTAGATATAACCTGCCCATTTGACACGAGAGTGCAAGAAAAGGAGAGAAAGGATTTGGAACTGCCATGAAGTCAGAGTCGTCCCGATTGTCATAGGCGCACTAGGTACTATCTCAAAGAGTTTCCAAGGATGTTTAAAGAAGATTAGTCAAGCCCCGCTTTTTGGAACACTTCAAAGAGCATGCTTGCTGGGAACAGCAAGAACCCTCTGATACGTCCTGAATATCTGAGGCTGCAGGTAGCGGCTTGATATTTATTTCAACAAACTTTTCAGTTAAAAAACATCAATGACTGAGACTCAAAGAATAATAATAATAATAATAATTGTTTCTACTTTAGGCACAAGGCCAGCAATTACCCAGTACATTACTGGTACTTGATTTTATCGACGCCGTAAGGATGAAAGGCAAAGTTAACCTCGGCGGGATTTGAACTCAGAATGATAAGGGCCGTAACTCTATGCGTCAAAGCATGGCGTCTGATCCTCTACCAATACTGCCAATCCACCGCCCGCAATAATAATAATAATAATAATAATAATAATAATAATAATAATAATGTTTTCTTTATTAACCACAAGGGTTCACATAAAGTAGACATTAAGGACAGTACAGGACAATACAGGACGGTACAAATGGGCATTTCTGCGTGTAAAAAAACAGAGGTTGAAATAAAATAACAAAGAAAAATTCCCCAATAGGGGGGAGACTTCCAAGGGACATTTGTGGAGAAAGCCCATTAAAAGACCACAGTGGCCCTGACCACCAGGGCAAGTGCCCTCTCCCAGTTTTCCACCTTTAATTTACAGACACATACTCAGAGAAGGCCCATTCATTCGGGCCATACTTGCTTCTCTCACCCATCTTTCAACAAAATGCTGGGAAGAGAGCAATTCCCTCTCTACCCTGATTTTCCTTTTCAAATGAAATTTGAAAAAGTTAATCAGGGCATCACCGAAGAGGTAAGTGCTCGTCTTCAGCCCTTTCAAACGTGTCCACCATACTATCTCTTTCGCCATGGCCACCAGACAGATAAAAACTGCCTGCCCTTCCCGGCTAAAGGAAGGGGGTGGGGCAATCCTCACGATGGACTCAGCTGACAGCTGGATCCGTCCTACACGTGACAGCAGGTGTTCGACATAAACCCACAAGTCAGCAATGCTGACGATGGACTCAGCTGACAGCTGGATCCGTCCTACACGTGACAGCAGGTGTTCGACATAAACCCACAAGTCAGCAATGCACGAGTGCGTGCAGGACGGTTTCGTCGCCCTGCGCGCATCTCGGACATGCCCGGCTGACGGCACCTCCATGCCTGTAGAGTTTATCCCGAACTGGCAAAGCTCCTCGGTAGCACTGCCAGGCCAGGGATTTCTGGAAGTTGTCCATAGGCCCCGGCCCGAAAGTCCTTCCGAAGAGATTGGCTAGTTGATTTTCGTCGACGCCTAGAGTTTCTCCAAGTACGTCGTCGCTCTTCCCCTCCACTAATCCCCTATAGAACGCCAAGGTGGAGTTTCCACCGATCACATTGCCCGATTGGTCGAGGGCTGTGAGCGCCTGAAGACATTCCAGTCTCCAAGCGCTCCCTCTCGGTCTTCGCTTGACCCAGGACTGCAGCTCCGTCAAGGAGACGAGCTGGGGAAAAACGTGTCTTGCAAACGGCGACCACACCTGATCACCGTCGAGGAAGAGGTGGAGATGTCGTAGCCTGAGCGCGTGTCTGCGCATCATCAGCCACGGCATGCCCAGCCCTCCACGTAGCGGGTGTTGACAGCAGATGGACCGCCTGACCATCGGAGCGCGTCCCTTCCACAAGAAGCGAAAGAGCAAACGCTCCAGCGCAGTCAGGCGGGGCTTAGGACAAGGTACGACGGTCAGGCGGTAGTAGATGACGGATGCGATGTACGCGTTCGCCACCTCCGCTCGACCTTTTAGGGATAGCTTCCTCTCCGCCCATTTCTGGGTGAGAGAAGCCACCCTGCTCGTCACCTCGTCCCAGTTTTTGTCCGTCTGGAGGTCTGGACCGAACCAGACCCCTAGCAATTTAACCGGCCCGTCCGTCCAGCGCCCGACGACGCTGTTGGACGGCATGGACCTGCCTCTCCAGGTGCCGAGCTGCAGGCCCACTGACTTTTCCTGGTTGATCATTGCTCCTGTCACCGCTTCGTATTCTCTTAGTGTAGTGCCGATCGCCTCGATGTGTTTGGCGTTCGACACCACTACGGTGACATCGTCGGCATATGCTGACACGGATCTTCCGCATCCTAGTTCGCGCGGGACCCCCCTCAACGTCTCCAGTTTGTGCAGTAATGGCTCGAGAGTCAATACGTACAATAGGGACGAGAGGGGACATCCTTGGCGGACCGAGCGCATGATGTTGAACGGTTCCGAAAGGTGACCGTTCACTCTCACTACAGAGCAGATGTCGCTGTGCATGGCAGCGATCCAGCCTCTGAAGACGGGCCCAAAGCCAGCCGCCCTCAGGACTGCCGCTAGGTAACGATGGTCGACCCTATCGAAGGCTTTCGACTGATCTAAATTGATCAAAGACCCACCCGTGCCAGGTTCCCTAGCTACCCTCTCTACGATGTATCGCATGAGGTGGAGGTTGTCGTGGATGGATCTGTCGGGAATGGCGCATATCTGTGCCTCTCCCACCAGACCACCAACGACAAGCGCCAACCTCTTTGCTAGCACCTTGGCCAAAATCTTGAACTCTGTGTTTAGCAGAGTTATGGGCCTAAAATTATCTATGTTATCCCCCTTGTTCGGATCCTTTCTCAGCAGCGCCACCGCTCCTCGGCTCACAGAGCTGGGAATTCTCCCGTTCTGTTGCCAGTTGCAGTAGACGTCCGCCAAGAGGCCTCCGAACAAGTTTGGCATTTGTACGTAAAGTTCATAGGGCAGACCATCCAAACCAGGCGATTTGCCCCTTGTGCAACTAGTCATTGCATCCCGTACTTCAGCGGTTGTTATCGGCTTTTCGCAACACTCCACCTCAGTGGCCGAAAGCCGCGGCAGTCCGTCGAGGTAGACACTAAAGTCCATCCCTCGATCCGGCCGGCCACTGCCCCCGAACAGTTGAGCGAAGTGTCGCTGAAAAGCTTCACACATTTGCCCGGGATCGAGTAGCATGCGCCCGTCGTGGTCCACGAAAGACCGGATCGTGGCTTTGTTGCCACGACGCGCCTCCGCCACTCGGGCCCATTCAACGGCTTTCGTCCCCTCGTGTCTGAGAGCACGCACCCTAGCTCTGACAACGCAGCCTTCGTGCTTTGCATTGAAGAATTGGTCAAGGGCCAATTTCGCCGCAAGTACGTCGGTCGCGATGCCTTTGCTAAGCGCCTCATCTAATTTTCTAACTAATTCTCCCTCTGCTCTATTTTTCTCTATTGCTAAAGTCTTACTAAACCTAATGGACTCTATTCTAATTGCTCTTTTCAGAGCAAACCACCACTTGTTGTTGACGATGGCCCCCGTCAACGCCCGCTTAACTAGTTCGCTAATCCGGTCTCTGTAGGCCTTGCGCGCTGGTAAGGACGCGTTTAGCTTCCAGTAGCCGGGTCCTCGTCTATGAAGCCTATCTAAGTCAAGCACACAGATCACGAATTTGTGGTCCGTGTAGCTGACTATCTTGAATTGTGGACAGCCTATGCTAGACCTATCTATTTCTCTACAAAATACTCTATCTAGATATGATCTGGATGACCCTATGCGATTTGTCCAAGTCCACATTGGTACATTCGGGAAATCCATTCGGTACCTGTCAGACAGTTCAAAACGTCTGAGCAGGTTGGTGAGACTATTGCACCCTCCTTCCCTATCCACTAATCCCACACAATCCCAGCGTGCATCTAAGATCCCGTTCCAGTCGCCCACTAACACTAAAGAGCGGGACGTTCCAAGAAAGGTCTCCAGACGCCGGAAGAAATCAGGCCGCCCTGCTCCTGTCGGGGCATAGACGGCCACTAACCTGAAAGCTTGCCCGTCTCCGCTGGTCACGTCCAGCACCACCAACTTACCTTCTGGGTCCAGGAAGATGGCCCGTATGGCAAGATCCAAACCTCTCCGAAAAAGCACAGCAACTCCTCCCCCCGATCCCGGACGGCTGGGAGATGCGTACACATCGTAGCCGCCGAAGATCGGTGCGAAAGCCTGTGCTTCGGAGATTCTGGTCTCGCTGATGGCCACTACATCTATGTTTAGTGACCTGAGGTCGTTGAGCAGGTGGCCCTGCTTCCATGACGACCCCAAGCCACGCGCATTTATGCTGCCTATTCTGAGTGAGGTCATGTTGAAAAGGAGTGGAAAAGATGGGAAAGACCACTTACCTTACTTCTCGTAGGGGAAGGACGGCTTTTCCATCCTTTTCACTGCTTGTGGCCTCCTCAGGAAGGATGTCCTTATAAATCCTCCTGGAGAGTGCTTGTCGGAAGTCTCCGATGTCTTTGGGGAATTTTTGTTTTAGTGTCATGTACGTTTTCTGTGTGATGCGAGTGATTTGTATGTGTGGAGGTGGTGTGAATTTTGGGGTTGTTGTGTAGTCTTTTTCTGTGATGCTGGTGTTGTGTTGGATGTAGTGTAATAATTGCTTGTTGTTCAAATTTAATGCTGTGTAGTGTGTATCGTTTTGGTTGTTTTGTTTTGTTTGCGTTTGTTGTGGGTTTGTTTCTGTTTCGCTTTTTGGTGACTTTTGTGGTGTAGGTGATGGTGGTGCTGGGGATGATGATGGTGATGGTGTTGGTGTTTGGGTTGATGGGGTTGGTGATGCTGGTGTGGATGGTGGCATATCTGTCCTAACTTTTTTGTTTCTTAGTTTATTTGTTTCCCTCTGTATTTTGTTTTTGGAGGGGGAAGGAGGAGAATTTTTTCTTTTTTGGTTTCTTTTTTTTTTTCCGGATATCGTTTCCCACTCCTCGTCGTCACAATCTGTCTCCAGTTGTGATAGGCCGGGGAGTGGAAAATCCTCCACAGTCGTTAGTTTTGGTTGTGGTGTGGTGGATGGTGTAGGCGCTGGTGCTAGTTCTGAAGCGTTGGGTGGTGGTGGTGTTGGTTTTGCTGGTGGTGGTAGTGGTGTTGGTTTTGCTACTGTTGCTGGGGTTGTTGCTGTTATAGTTGCTTCTGTTGTTGCTGCTACAGTTGTTGCTGCCATCTCTGCTACTGGTGGTGTTGATGGTTTTGTCACTGGGGTGGGTAGGAGAGGTGGCCTCAACCTTTTAGCCTGAGGGCAGAAAGCCCTTAGGTGGGTTCCTTCACCACAAACGACACACCTAGGTCTTCTGCCCTCGACAATTACCGTGAGGTGGCTGCCGTCAGTGAGGTCTATTACCTCTGGGATCTCCTCAATGCTTTTTTGGTCCGCTTGGATCAGGAGCTCCATCCCAGATCCGGACCAGTTTTCCTGCTTTTCTTTTGCTACTGCTATTATTTTCGTGTTGGCTTCGATGCCGGTGAGGACAGCCGCTATTAGCCAGGGAATTTCGATGGCCGGTGGAACGTGGGTCACCCTGATCTTTACGAGTCTCTGGCCACAATAGCTTGGGACGAGTGTGAGGTCGTCACTTTTTAATGGGGCCATGGAGTGTTCTCTAGCCTCCTCTGGTGTTTCAAAGAACACATCCACGGTTCCATACTTTTGCCCACGTCTGATGTGGGTTCTTCTTGCCCACACATGTCCCAAAGCTTTTTGGATTTGGGACTCGGATGCCCGTTCCACTCGGCGCGATTTTACATTTATTGTTCTATACGACACGGTGCACAGGCGCCGATGCTCCATTTTATTAGGTGGGGGGGGGGGGGGTGAGGCTGACCCTGTACCCATCTTTCTTTACCATTTGTTTGGCATTTTCTAAATCTTCTTGGGTTACCGTGAACGCTTCGAATTGTTTTGCTACGATGGCGAAACTGAGGGTCGGTTTTATAATGTCATTGTTGTTGTTGTTGCTATCGTTAATATTAATTTTATTTTCAGTTGTGGTGGTTGTGACGTCAGTCGTCTTTGGTGGGGAAGAGTCCATTTTGCTTGATTTCATTTCGACGTCACGAGTTAATTTATTTTTTTCTTCTTTTGTTTCTGTTGTCGCGGTGGTGGTGGTGGTGGTGGTGGTTGTCGCGGTGGTGGTGGTGGTGGAGGGTTTAACACCTGCAGTCATTGGTAATGGCGGGAAATGAATGTCTGCCTGAGACAAATTTAAAATATTGCTACTGCTTATATTTTTTTTTGTGTTGGCAAACGTAGTAACATTTACAATGGTGGTGTCGGTGTGAGGTGTTATTTTGTGAGGAAGGCTTTCAGCTGCTTCGTGCAGAGGGGAATTAGCCATTTTTTTTCAAAGAAATTTTTGGATAATAATAAAAGTTAAAATTTTGGGCACAAGGCCCCAATCTTTTTGGGTGTCCTTTTCGGAAAACAATGTATGTGTGCTTATAAACAGTTTACAATAAAATTTTCCATAAATGGCAATTTTTAAACAAACGGAAATAACAAACCTTTGCGGAGCTCACGATAATACGATTTCCTACGTAGGTCGCCAATAATAATAATAATAATAATGTTTTCTTTATTAACCACAAGGGTTCACATAAAGTAGACATTAAGGACAGTACAGGACAATACAGGACGGTACAAATGGGCATTTATGCGTGTAAAAAACAAAAACAGAGGATGTAACAAAAATAACAATGAAAATAACAATTAAAAATTCCCCAATAGGGGGGAGACTTCGGAGGGACATTTGTGGAGAAAGCCCAGTAAAAAGCCATAATGACCCT
The DNA here is from genome assembly GCA_964016885.1 of Eledone cirrhosa. Lineage (NCBI taxonomy): Eukaryota > Metazoa > Mollusca > Cephalopoda > Octopoda > Eledonidae > Eledone > Eledone cirrhosa. The sequence continues at coordinate 352,935,035 of OZ024743.1, read as the reverse complement.
GACCACCAAGGCAAGTGCCCTCTCCCAGTTTTCCACCTTTAATTTACAGATATATACTCAGAGTAGGCCCATTCACTCGGGCCATTCTTGCTTCTCTCACCCATCTTTCAACAAAATGCTGGGAAGAGAGCACTTCCCTCTCTACTCTGATTTTCCTTTTCAAATGAAATTTGAAAAAGTCAATCAGAGCATCACCGAAGAGGTAAGTGCTCGTCTTCAGCCCTTTCAAACGTGTCCACCATACTATCTCTTTCGCCATGGCCACCAGACAGATAAAAACTGCCTGCCCTTCCCGGCTAAAGGAGGAGGGCGGGGCAATCCTCACGATGGACTCAGATGATAGCCGGATCCGTCCTAAACGCGACAGCAGGTGTTCGACATAAATCCACAAGTCAGCAATTTTCGGACACTGGACGAGTGCGTGCAGGACGGTTTCGTCGCCCTGCGCGCATCTCGGACATGCCCGGCTGACGGCACCTCGATGCCTGTAGAGTTTATCCCGAACTGGCAAGACTCCTCGGTAGCACTGCCAGGCCAGAGATTTCTGGAAGTTGTCCATAGGCCCCGGCCCGAAAGTTCTTTCGAAGAGATTGGCTAGTTGATTTTCGTCGACGCCTAGAGTTTCCCCAAGTACGACGTCGCTCTTACCCTCCACTAATCCTCTATAGAACGCCGAGGTGGAGTTTCCACCGATCACATTGCCCGATTGGTCGAGGGCTGTGAGCGCCTGAAGACATTCCAGTCTCCAGGCGCTCCCTCTCGGTCTTCGCTTGACCCAGGACTGCAGCTCCGTCAAGGAAACGAGCTGGGGAAATACGCGCCTAGCAAACGGCGACCACACCTGATCACCGTCGAGGAAGAGGTGGAGATGTTGTAGCCTGAGCGCGTGCCTGCGCATCATCAGCCACGGCATGCCCAGCCCTCCACGTAGCGGGTGTTGACAACAGATGGACCGCCTGACCATCGGAGCGCGTCCCTTCCACAAAAAGCAAAAGAGCAAACGCTCCAGCGCAGTCAGGCGAGGCTTAGGACAAGGTACGACGGTCAGGCGGTAGCAGATGACAGACGCGATGTACGCGTTAGCCACCTCCGCTCGACCTTTCAGGGATAGCTTCCTCTCCGCCCATTTCTGGGTAAGAGAAGCCACCCTGCTCGTCACCTCGTCCCAGTTTTTGTCCGTCTGGAGGTCCGGACCGAACCAGACCCCTAGCAATTTAACCGGTCCGTCCGTCCAGCGTCCGACGACGCTGTTGGACGGCATGGACCTGCCTCTCCAGGTGCCGAGCTGCAGGCCCACTGACTTTTCCTGGTTGATCATTGCTCCTGTCACCGCTTCGTATTCTCTTAGTGTAGTGCCGATCGCCTCGATGTGTTTGGCGTTCGACACCACTACGGTGACATCGTCCGCATATGCTGACACGGATCTTCCGCATCCTAGTTCGCGCGGGACTCCCCTCAACGTCTCCAGTTTGTGCAGTAATGGCTCGAGAGTCAATACGTACAAGAGGGACGAGAGGGGACATCCTTGGCGGACCAAGCGCATGATGTTGAACGGTTCCTACAGGTGACCGTTCACTCTCACCACAGAGCAGATGTCGCTGTGCATGGCAGCGATCCAGCCTCTGAAGACGGGCCCAAAGCCAGCCGCCCTCAGGACTGCCGCTAGGTAACGATGGTCGACCCTATCGAAAGCTTTCGTCGGATCTAAATTGATCAAGGACCCACCCGTGCCAGGTTCCTTAGCTACCCTCTCTATGATGTATCGCATGAGGTGGAGGTTGTCGTGGATGGATCTGTCGGGAATGGCGCATGTCTGCGCCTCTCCCACCAGACCACCAACCTCTTTGCTAGCACCTTGGCCAAAATCTTAAACTCTGTGTTTAGCAGAGTTATGGGCCGGAAATTTTCTATGTTATCCCCCTTGTTCGGATCCTTTCTCAGCAGTGCCACCGCTCCTCGGCTCACAGAACTGGGAATTCTCCCGTTCTGTTGCCAGTTGCAGTAGACGTCCGCCAAGAGGCCTCCGAACAAGTCTGGCATCTGTACGTAAAGTTCATAGGGCAGACCATCCAAACCAGGCGATTTACCCCTTGTGCAGCCAGTCATTGCCTCCCTTACTTCAGCGGCTGTTATCGGCTTTTCGCAACACTTCGCCTCAGTGGCCGAGAGCCGCGGCAGTCCGTCGAGGTAGACACTAAAGTCCATCCCTCTACCCAGCCCACCGCTGCCCCCGAACAGCTGAGCGAAGTGTCGCTGAAAAGCTTCACACATTTGCCCGGGATCGAGTAGCATGCGCCCGTCGTGGTCCACCAAAGACCGGATCGTGGCTTTGTTGCCACGACGCGCCTCCGCCACTCGGGCCCATTGAACGGCTTTCGTCCCCTCGTGTCTGAGAGCACGCACCCTTGCTCTGACAACGCAGCCTTCGTGCTTTGCATTGAAGAATTGGTCAAGGGCCAATTTCGCCGCAAGCACGTCGGTCGCAATGCCTTTGCTAAGCGCCTCGTCTAATTTTCTAACTAGTTCTCCCTCTGCTCTATTTTTCTCTATTGCTAAAGCCTTACTAAACCTAATCGATTCTATTCTAATCGCTCTTTTCAGAGCAAACCACCACTTGTTGTTGACGATGGCCCCCGTCAACGCCCGCTTAACTAGTTCGCTAATCCGGTCTCTGTAGGCCTTGCGCGCTGGTAAGGACGCGTTTAGCTTCCAGTAGCCGGGTCCTCGTCTATGAAGCCTATCTAAGTCAAGCACACAGATCACGAATTTGTGGTCCGTGTAGCTGACTATCTTGAATTGTGGACAGCCTATGCTAGACCTATCTATTTCCCTACAAAATACTCTATCTAGATATGATCTGGATGACCCTATGCGGTTTGTCCAAGTCCACATTGGCACATTCGGGAAATCCAATCGGTACCTGTCAGACAGTTCAAAACGCCTGAGCAGGTTGGTGAGGCTCTTGCACCCTCCACCCCTATCCGCTAATCCCACACAGTCCCAGCGTGCATCTAAGATCCCGTTCCAGTCGCCCACTAACACTAAAGAGCGGGACGTTCCAAGAAAGGTCTCCAGACGCCGGAAGAAATCAGGCCGCCCTGCTCCTGTCGGGGCATAGACGGCCACTAGCCTGAAAGCTTGCCCGTCTCCGCTGGTCACGTCCAGCACCACCAGCTTACCCTCTGGGTCCAGGAAGATGGCCCGTATGGCGAGATCCAAACCTCTCCGAAAAAGCACAGCAACTCCTCCACCCGATCCAGGATGGCTGGGAGATGCGTACACATCGTAGCCGCCGAAGATCGGTGCGAAGGCCCGTGCTTCGGAGATTCTGGTCTCGCTGATGGCCACTACATCTATGTTTAGTGACCTGAGGTCGTTGAGCAGGTGACCCTGCTTCCATGACGACCCCAAGCCACGCGCATTTATGCTGCTTATTCTGAGTGAGGTCATGTTTAAAATAGAGTGGAAAAGATGGGAAAGACCACTTACCGTACTTTTGGTAGAGGAGGGATGGTTTTTACATCCCTTTTCACTTGATCGTCTGGTGAAGGGACCGTTGAATCGTCCCTTCGGCTGGTTGTCGGTTCTTCTAAGAGAATGTCTGAATATACTCTTCGATTGATGGTTCCTCCTAGGTCCCTGAAATCACCAACTGCGTTGGGGAATTTCGTTTTAATGTTTGTGTATTGTTTCTGTGCTATTTTTAGCAGTCTTATGTTAGTTGGCGTTTTGATTGGTGCTGGTATTATGTAGTCCTGTTGTGAAATGTCTGTGTTCAATTATGTAAGTCATTAGTTTCTTGTTGTGTGTGTTTATTGCCGTGCATTTGTTTTTATGGGGGTGGGGTGTGGTTCTGCTATTTTCTTGTCGTTGTTGCTGGGTGTGTGTGTTTTGTTGTTGTGTTTGCGATGTTGGTGCTTGTGGTGGTGGTGTTGAAGGTGTTGTTGGCGGTGGGGTTGTCGCCGGTGGTGATGATGGTGCTAGTGTGGGTGGTGATGGTGTTGGTGGTTGTTGCTGCTGTGTGTCTCTTTGCAGTAGACTTTACCCTTTTCTCATTTCTTTCCTCCCTTTTCAAAGGCGACGATGCGCTGCTTCTGCGTTTGTGCCTTCTTACGACCTTTTGCCATCCCTCTCCCACCTCACACTCCATGTCTGATTCTGTGAGGTCGGGGAGGGGTACCAACTCCACTCTTTCACTTGTTGTTGTTGGTGATGTTTGCACTGGAGTCTCTGTTGCAGCTGCATTTGGTATTGCTGTTGTTGTTGTTAATATTTCCACTGCTGCTGCTGTTTTTGATTTCCGTGGAGTGGGTATGGGTGCCACGGACCTATCGTTCCTGGTTGCCGCTTGTCCTGTTGCTGGTAGCTGTGGAGCCGGATTCGGAAGGAGGGGGGTTTTCTCCTTTCTCAGGGTCTTCTCGTTGCAGAAGGCCCTGAGGTGAGTCTTCGATCCACAGCGAAAGCATTTCGGGCGTTTGCCCTCAACACTTATGGGCAGTTGAGTGCCGTTATCGAAGTCTATCACATCCGGGATAGCTTCGATGCACTCCTGGTTGGTTTGGATTAGCATCTCAATGGAGGTGCCTACCCAATCTTCTCTTACTTTTTTCTGTACTTGCAGTACAGTTGTTTTGTCCTCGATTCCGACGAGGACAGACGCGGCCAGCCAAGAAGGGGCCATTCCGGGGGGGACGTGGGTCAGTTTGACCCTCACAATTTTTTGCCCGCAGTAGGAGGGCACCAACACCATTTCCTCGCTCCTTAGGGTCACTACTGATTGGGCCTTTGCCTCCTGGGGTGTGGCAAAAAGTACGTCTACGGTGGCATATTTTTTGCCTCGGGTGATGTGCGTTTTCCGCTGCCACACAGACCCCAAGGCTTTTTGTATTTGGGCCTCTGTGGCTCTTTCCACCCTACGGGATTTTGTACTTACTGTACGGTACGTGACCGTACAGTGCTCTTGGGTTTCGAAAAATTTTTCCGCTGCCTTGCAGATTGCTCGGTGTCCATTCTTTGTCACCATCTTCTTCGCTTCCTCTAATTCCTCATTTGTTATGAGGATTGATTCCAAGTTTTTCGCAATACCTGCAAATGAGATTGGTTTTTCTCTGCTGCTGCTGTTGTTGTTGTCGTCAGAGCTGCTGGTACTTTTGTTGTTGCTGCAGGTACTACGACTACTGCCTCCGCCGCTGTTGCTGTGGTTGTTGTTGGTGTTGCTGCTGCTAATGCTGTTGTTGTTTATGCTGCTGGTGATGCTGTTGCGGCTGCTACTGTTGTTTTCATTGTCACTGTTGCTGTTGTTATTACGGCTGCTACTGCTATTATTCCTGACGTCAGACGAATGAACTGGGTTTTCGTATTTCCCGCACACCTGTTTCGTCGCTGTCGTCGTCGTCGTGGAGAAACCTTGTACGCTTTGCACGAGACTTTTCTTTTCTTTCGTCACTTGCGAAAGAGAAGGGAGGGAGAGAGACACATTTAAAGAAGGGAGGGAGAGAGACAATCTTCTCTCTGCTGTAGTGATGATTGAGGAAGAAGACGGAATGAGTGGGAGTGACGTATGAAATTTCTTTTTCGTAGCCATGTTGTTTTTTGTTTAAAATGAATATTGGGTACAAAACCCCAATAACTGGTTATTTAACCCCGAACGGCCAAATAACGGACAGAAAGACCCCTCTCACGAGGAGGAGGGTGTCTTTATCAACAATTTGGTTCAAGTTTTAAACAATTTACAATTGTTTTAACGGTTAAAAATTACTATACCTTACAGAGCCGAGCCTCCGTCAACCATGGCATTCAATAATGATAATAATAATGTTTTCTTTATTAACCACAAGGGTTTACATAAAGTAGACATTAAGGACAGTACAGGACAATACAGGACGGTACAAATGGGCATTTCTGCGTGTAAAAAACAAAAACAGAGGATGTAACAAAAAAAATAACAATGAAAAATTCCCCAATACGGGGGAGAGTTCCGAGGGACATTCGTGGAGAAAGCCCATTAAAAAGCTACAGTGACCCTGACCACCAGGGCAAGTGCCCTCTCCCAGTTTTCCACCTTTAATTTACAGACACATACTCAGAGTAGGCCCATTCACTCGGGCCATTCTTGCTTCTCTCACCCATCTTTCAACAAAATGCTGGAAAGAGAGCACTTCCCTCTCTACCCTGATTTTCCTTTTCAAATGAAAAAGTTAATCAGGGCATCACAGAAGAAGTAAGTGCTCGTCTTCAGCCCTTTCAAACGTGTCCACCATACTATCTCTTTCGCCATGGCCACCAGACAGATAAAAACTGCCTGCCCTTCCCGGCTAAAGGAAGAGGGCGGGGCGATCCTCACGATGGACTCAGCAGATAGCTGGATCCGTCCTACACGCGACAGCAGGTGTTCGACATAAACCCATAAGTCAGCAATGCTCGGACACTGGACGAGTGCGTGCAGCAAAGCTCCTCGGTAGCACTGCCAGGCCAGGGATTTCTGGAAGTTGTCCATAGGTCCCGGCCTGAGATTTCTTCCAAGTACGTCGTCGCTCTTCCCCTCCACTAATCCTCTATAGAACGCCAATGTTAAGTTTCCACCGATCACATTGCCCGATTGGTCGAGGGCTGTGAGCGCCTGAAGACATTCCAGGCTCCAAGCGCTCCCTCTCGGTCTAGGCTTGACCCAGGACTGCAGCTCCGGAGACGAGCTGGGGAAAGACGCGCCTAGCAAACGGCGACCACACCTGATCACCGTCGAGGAAGAGGTGGAGATGTTGTAGCTTAAGCGCGTGTCTGCGCATCATGAGCCACGGCATGCCCAGCCCTCCACGTAGCGGGTGTTGACAGCAGATGGACCGCCTGACCATCGGAGCGCGTCCCTTCCACAAAAAGCGAAAGAGCAAACGCTCCAGCGCAGTCAGGCGGGGCTTAGGACAAGGTACGACGGTCAGGCGGAGGTAGATGACGGACGCGATGTACGCGTTAGCCACCTCCGCTCGACCTTTCAGGGATAGCTTCCTCTCCGCCCATTTCTGGGTGAGAGAAGCCACCCTGCTCGTCACCTTAGCGGACCGAGCGCATGATGTTGAACGGTTCCGAAAGGTGACCGTTCACTCGCACCACAGAGCAGATGTCGCTGTGCATGGCAGCGATCCAGCCTCTGAAGACGGGCCCAAAGCCAGCCGCCCTCAGGACTGCCGCTAGGTAACGATGGTCGAGCCTATCGAAAGCTTTCGACTGATCTAAATTGATCAAGGACCCACCCGTGCCAGGTTCCCTAGCTACCCTCTCTAAGATGTATCGCATAAGGTGGAGATTGTCGTGGATGGATCTGTCGGGAATGGCGCATGTCTGCGCCTCTCCCACCAGACCACCAACGACAAGCGCCAACCTCTTTGCTAGCACCTTGGCCAAAATCTTGAACTCTGTGTTTAGCAGAGTTATGGGCCTGAAATTATCTATGTTATCCCCCGTTCTGTTGCCAATTGCAGTAGACGTCTGCCAAGAGGCCTCCGAACAAGTCTGGCATCTGTACGTAAAGTTCATACGGCAGACCAACCAAACCAGGCGATTTACCCCTTGTGCAGCCAGTCATTGCCTCCCGTACTTCAGCGGCTGTTATCGGCTTTTCGCAACACTCCGCCTCAGTGGCCGAGAGCCGCGGTAGTCCGTCGAGGTAGACACTTAAGTCCATCCCTCGACCCGGCTCGCCGCTGCCACCGAACAGCTGAGCGAAGTGTCGCTGAAAAGCTTCACACATTTGCCCGGGATCGAGTAGCATGCGCCCGTCGTGGTCCACCAAAGACCGGATCGTGGCTTTGTTGCCACGACGCGCCTCCGCCACTCGGGCCAATTGAACGGCTTTCGTCCCCTCGTGTCTGAGAGCACGCACCCTAGCTCTGACAACGCAGCCTTCGTGCTTTGCATTGAAGAATTGGTCAAGGGCCAACTTCGCCGAAAGTACGTCGGTTGCGATGCCTTTGCTAAGCGCCTCGTCTAATTTTTTAACTAGTTCTCCCTCTGCTCTATTTTTCTCTATTGCTAAAGCCTTACTAAACCTAATGGACTCTATTCTAATCGATCTTTTCAGAGCAAACCACCACTTGTTGTTGACGATGGCCCCCGTCAACGCCCGCTTAACTAGTTCGCTAATCCGGTCTCTGTAGGCCTTGCGCGCTTGTAAGGACGCGTTTAGCTTCCATTAACCGGGTCCTCGTCTATGAATCCTATCTAAGTCAAGCACACAAATCACGAACTTGTGGTCCGTGTAGCTGACTATCTTGAATTGTGAACAGCCTATGCTAGACCTATCTATTTCCCTACAAAATACTCTATCTAGATATGATCTGGATGACCCTATGCGGTTTGTCCAAGTCCACATTGGCACATTCGGGAAATCCAATCGGTACATGTCAGACAGTTCAAAACGCCTGAGCAGGTTGGTGAGGCTCTTGCACCCTCCACCCCTATCCGTTAATCCCACACAGTCCCAGCGTGCATCTAAGATCCCGTTCCAGTCGCCCACTAACACTAAAGAGCGGGACGTTCCAAGAAAGGTCTCCAGACGCTGGAAGAAATCAGGCTGTCCTGCTCCTGTCGGAGCATAGACGGCCACTAGCCTGAAAGCTTGCCCTTCTCCGCTGGTCACGTCCAGCGCCACCAACTTATATTCTGGGTCCAGGAAGATGGCCCGTATGGCGAGATCTACACCTCTCCGAAAAAGCACAGCAACTCCTCTCCCCGATCCCGGACGGCTGGGAGATGCGTACAGATCGTAGCTGCCGAAGATCGTTGCGAAGGCCCGTGCTTCAGAGATTCTGGTCTCGCTGATGGCCACCACATCTATGTTTAGCGACCTGAGGTCGTTGAGCAGGTGGCCCTGCTACCATGACGACCCCAATCCACGCGCATTTATACTGAGTGAGGTCATGTTGAAATGGAGTGGAAAAGATGGGAAAGACCACTTACCTTACTTCTCGTATATGAAGGATGGTTTCTCCACCATTTTCACTGCTTGTGGCCTTCTCAGGAAGGATGTCCTTATAAATCCTCCCGGAGAGTGCTTGTCGGAAGTCTCCGATGTCTTTGGGGAATTTTTGTTTTAGTGTCATGTACGTTATCTGTGTGATGCGAGTGATTTGTATGTGTGGAGTTCGTCTGAACTTTTGGGTTGTTGTGTAGTCTTTTTCTGTGATGCTGGTGTTGTGTTGGATGTAGTGTAATAATTGGTTGTTGTTCAAATTTAATGCTGTGTAGTGTGTATCGTTTTGGTTGTTTTGTTTTGTTTGCGTTTGTTGTGGGTTGTTTCTGTTTCGCTTTTTGGTGACTTTTGTGGTGTTAGTGATGGTGGTGTTGGGGTTAATGATGGTGATGGTGTTGGTGTTTGTGGTGATGGGGTTGGTGATGCTGGTGTGGATGGTGGCATATCTGTCCTAACTTTTTTGTTTGATAGTTTATTTGTATCCCTCTGTATTTTGTTTTTGGAGGGGGAAGGAAGAGAATTTTTCTTTTTTGGTTTCTTTTTTTCTTTTTTCCTGATACCGTTTCCCACTCCTCGTCGTCACAATCTGTCTCCAGATGTGATAGGCCGGGGAGTGGAAAATCCTCCACAGGCGTTAGTTTTGGTTGTGGCGTGGTGGATGGTGTAGGCGCTGGTGCTAGTTCTTAAGCGTTGGGTGGTGGTGGTGTTGGTTTTGCTACTGTTGCTGGGGGTTTTGCTGTTACAGTTGCTTCTGTTGTTGCTGCTACAGTTGTTGCGGCCATCTCTGCTGCTGGTGGTGTTGATGGTTGAGTCACTGGGGTGAGTAGGAGAGGTGGCCTCAACCTTTTAGCCTGAGGGCAGAAAGCCCTTAGGTGGGTTCCTTCACCATAAACGACACACCTAGGCCTTCTGCCCTCGACAATTACGGTGAGTTGGCTGCCGTCAGTGAGGTCTATTACCTCTGGGATCTCCTCAATGCTTTTTTGGTCCGCTTGGATCAGGAGCTCCATCCCAGATCCGGACCAGTTCTCCTGCTTTTCTTTCGCTATTTCGATTATCTTGGTGATGGCTTCGATGCCGGCGAGGTGGGCAACCATTAGCCAGGGAATTTCGATGGCCGGTGGAACGTGGGTCACCCTGATCTTCACGAGTCTCTGGCCACAATAGCTTGGGACGAGTGTGAAGTCGTCACTTCTTAATGGGGCCATGGAGTGTTCTCTACCCTCCTGTGGTGTTTCAAAGAACACGTCCACGGTTCCATATTTTTGCCCACGTCTGATGTGGGTTTTTTTTGCCCACACATGTCCCAAAGCTTTTTGGATTTGGGACTCGGATGCCCGTTCCACTCGGCGCGATTTTATGTTAATCGTCCGATAAGACACGGTGCATAGGCGCCGATGCTCCATTTTATTAGGTGGTGGTGGTGGGGCTGGGAGGGGGGGGGGGGCTGACCCTGTACCCATCTTTCTTTACCATTTATTTGGCTTCTTCTAATTCATCCTGAGTTACCTGGAATGTTTCGCACTTTTTTGCTACTCTGGCAAAAGACAGGGTGGTTTTCTTATTCTAATTGTTGCTGTTGTTGTTATCGTTATTTTTGTTATTGTTAATTTTAGTTTCAGTTGTAGTGGTGGTGGCGTCAGTGGTGTTCGGTGTGGAAGAGTTCATTCTGGGTGAAATCATTTCGATATCACGAGATAATTTATTTTTTTCTTTTGTTTCTGTTGTCGCTGTGGTGGTGGTGGAGGTGGCGGCTTCAACACCTGCAGTCATTGGTAATAGCAGGAAATGAATGTCTGCCTGAGACAAATTAAAAATATTGCTACTGCTTATATTTTTAGTGTTGGCAAACGTAGTAATATTTACAAAGGTGGTGTCGGTGTGAGGTGTTACTTTGTAGTAAGCCTCTCAGCTACTGGGTTCAGCTGTGAGTCGGCCATGACTTTTCAAATGTTTTTTTTTGATAATTATAAAAGTTTAAAATTTGGGCTCAAGGCCCCAATCTTTTTGAGTGTCCTTTTCAGAAAACAATGTATGTGCACTTATATACAATCAACAATAAAAATTTTCTATAAATGGCAATTTTAAACAACTGAAAACAACAAACCTTTGCGGAGCTCACGATGATACGTTTTACTACGTAGGTCGCCAATAATAATAATAATAATAATAATCAGCCTTCAGGAAAAATCCCTTCATAGTACCTTCTTTGAGAAAACTGAATTTAGAGATCCACAGACATGGAACTGGTTGAGAAGAGGAGACCTTAAAAAGGCTACAGAAGGAATTCTAATGGCTGCGCAAGAGCAGGCCCTCAGAACGATGTGGGTGAAACACCATATTTACAAGGAGGAGGCTAGCCCACTGTGCAGGATCTGTGGAGAGAGAGAGAGAGGAGACTGTGGCTCACATTGTATCCGAGTGTAAACACCTAGCCCAGACTCACTATAAGGTCTGGAGACATGATGTGATGGGCAGGGTGATCCACTGGCACCTATGCAAAGTAAACAATTTACCACATTCTGAGGAGTGGTATGAGCATAAGCCAGAGTCGGTGATAGAAAACGATCAGGTGAAGGTGCTGTGGGATTTTAGGATACAGACGGACAAGAAACTGGAACACAATAGATGACATCATGATGACATCAAGAACAAACAAATGAAGGAATTGATAAGAACTGAATACATTCGGAGAGTAAGGAGCGTATTAAAGTCACATCTGAACAGTAGGAATGCCATAAGTGCAGTAAATTCCCGAGCTGTCTCTATTATTAGGTACAGTGCGGGAATTCTGAGATGGAATGTTGCTGAACAAAAAGAAATGGATAGGAAGACTAGGAAGCTAATCACTATCTACAACATGTTCCACAAGAGGAGTGATGTCGATAGACTCTACTTAAGAAGATCTGAAGGTGGAAGAGGTCTTATCAACATAGAGGACTGTGTTCAGATGGAGAAAAACAACCTACACAAATACTTGACTGATAGTAAGGAGCCAATGCTCAGAACTGTACTGAAGGATGGGACAGTAGGCCAGGGGATGTCCAAGGAGGAAATAACATCAAGGAGAAAGAGCAGCCTTCAGGGAAAATCCCTTCATAGTACCTTCTTTGAGAAAACTGAATTTAGAGATCCACAGACATGGAACTGGTTGAGAAGAGGAGACCTCAAAAAGGCTACAGAAGGAATGTTAATGGCTGCGCAGGAGCAGGCCCTCAAAACGGAGTGGTTGAAACACCATATTTACAAGGAGGAGGCTAGCCCACTGTGCAGGATCTGTGGAGAGAGAGAGGAGACTGTGGCTCACATTGTATCCGAGTGTAAACACCTAGCCCAGACCCACTATAAGGGCTGGAGACATGATGTGATGGGCAGGGTGATCCACTGGCACCTGTGCAAAGTAAACAATTTACCACATTCTGAGAAATGGTATGAGCATAGGCCAGAGGCGGTGATGGAGAACGATCAGGTGAAGGTGCTGTGGGATTTTAGGATACAGACGGACAAGAAACTGGAACACAATTGACCTGACCTGGTGGTTGTGGACAAAGAAAAAAGAGCGTGTCTGATTGTGGATGTGACCTGCCCATTCGACACGAGAGTGCAAGAGAAGGAGAGGGAGAAAATTAACCGATACTAGGACTTAAAGTGGGAGGTAAAAAGGATTTGGAACTGCCATGAAGTCAAAGTGATCCCGATTGTCATAGGCGCACTGGGGACTATCTCAAAAAGTTTCCAGGGATGGTTAAAGAAAATCGGCCCCTTCACGCTTTTTGGAACGCTTCAAAAGGCATGCTTGCTGGGAACAGCAAGAACCCTCCGAACCGTCCTGAATATCTGAGGATATAGGTAATGGCTTGATATTCATTCCAACGGACTTACCAGTTAACCAACATCAATGACTGAGATTCAAGGAATAATAATAACAATAATAATAATAATAATAATAATAATAATAATAATAATAATAACAATAATGTTTTCTTTATTAACCACAAGGGTTCACATAAAGTAGACATTAAGGACAGTACAGGACAATACAGGACGGTACAAATGGGCATTTCTGCGTGTAAAAAAACAGAGGTTGAAATAAAATAACAAAGAAAAATTCCCCAATAGGGGGGAGACTTCCAAGGGACATTTGTGGAGAAAGCCCATTAAAAGACCACAGTGGCCCTGACCACCAGGGCAAGTGCCCTCTCCCAGTTTTCCACCTTTAATTTACAGACACATACTCAGAGAAGGCCCATTCATTCGGGCCATACTTGCTTCTCTCACCCATCTTTCAACAAAATGCTGGGAAGAGAGCACTTCCCTCTCTACTCTGATTTTCCTTTTCAAATGAAATTTGAAAAAGTCAATCAGAGCATCACCGAAGAGGTAAGTGCTCGTCTTCAGCCCTTTCAAACGTGTCCACCATACTATCTCTTTCGCCATGGCCACCAGACAGATAAAAACTGCCTGCCCTTCCCGGCTAAAGGAGGAGGGCGGGGCAATCCTCACGATGGACTCAGCTGACAGCTGGATCCGTCCTACACGTGACAGCAGGTGTTCGACATAAACCCACAAGTCAGCAATGCTCGGACACTGGACGAGTGCGTGCAGGACGGTTTCGTCGCCCTGCGCGCATCTCGGACATGCCCGGCTGACGGCACCTCCATGCCTGTAGAGTTTATCCCGAACTGGCAAGGCTCCTCGGTAGCACTGCCAGGCCAGAGATTTCTGGAAGTTGTCCATAGGCCCCGGCCCGAAAGTCCTTCCGAAGAGATTGGCTAGTTGATTTTCGTCGACGCCTAGAGTTTCCCCAAGTACGTCGTCGCTCTTACCCTCCACTAATCCTCTATAGAACGCCGAGGTGGAGTTTCCACCGATCACATTGCCCGATTGGTCGAGGGCTGTGAGCGCCTGAAGACATTCCAGTCTCCAGGCGCTCCCTCTCGGTCTTCGCTTGACCCAGGACTGCAGCTCCGTCAAGGAAACGAGCTGGGGAAATACGCGCCTAGCAAACGGCGACCACACCTGATCACCGTCGAGGAATAGGTGGAGATGTCGTAGCCTGAGCGCGTGCCTGCGCATCATCAGCCACGGCATGCCCAGCCCTCCACGTAGCGGGTGTTGACAACAGATGGACCGCCTGACCATCGGAGCACGTCCCTTCCACAAAAAGCGAAAGAGCAAACGCTCCAGCGCAGTCAGGCGAGGCTTAGGACAAGGTACGACGGTCAGGCGGTAGCAGATGACAGACGCGATGTACGCGTTAGCCACCTCCGCTCGACCGTTCAGGGATAGCTTCCTCTCCGCCCATTTCTGGGTGAGAGAAGCCACCCTGCTCGTCACCTCGTCCCGGTTTTTGTCCGTCTGGAGGTCCGGACCGAACCAGACCCCTAGCAATTTAACCGGTCCGTCCGTCCAGCGTCCGACGACGCTGTTGAACGGCATGGACCTGCCTCTCCAGGTGCCGAGCTGCAGGCCCACTGACTTTTCCTGGTTGATCATTGCTCCTGCCACCGCTTCGTATTCTCTTAGTGTAGTGCCGATCGCCTCGATGTGTTTGGCGTTCGACACCACTACGGTGACATCGTCCGCATATGCTGACACGGATCTTCCGCATCCTAGTTCGCGCGGGACTCCCCTCAACGTCTCCAGTTTGTGCAGTAATGGCTCGAGAGTCAATACGTACAAGAGGGACGAGAGGGGACATCCTTGGCGGACCGAGCGCATGATGTTGAACGGTTCCGACAGGTGACCGTTTACTCTCACCACAGAGCAGATGTCGCTGTGCATGGCAGTGATCCAGCCTCTGAAGAAGGGGCCCAAAGCCAGCCGCCCTCAGGACTGCCGCTAGGTAACGATGGTCGACCCTATCGAAAGCTTTCGACTGATCTAAATTGATCAAGGACCCACCCGCGCCAGGTTCCCTATCTACCCTCTCTACGATGTATCGCATGAGGTGGAGGTTGTCGTGGATGGATCTGTCGGGAATGGCGCATGTCTGCGCCTCTCCCACCAGACCACTAACGACAAGCGCCAACCTCTTTGCTAGCACCTTGGCCAAAATCTTAAACTCTGTGTTTAGCAGAGTTATGGGCCGGAAATTTTCTATGTTATCCCCCTTGTTCGGATCCTTTCTCAGCAGTGCCACCGCTCCTCGGCTCACAGAACTGGGAATTCTCCCGTTCTGTTGCCAGTTGCAGTAGACGTCCGCCAAGAGGCCTCCGAACAAGTCTGGCATCTGTACGTAAAGTTCATAGGGCAGACCATCCAAACCAGGCGATTTACCCCTTGTGCAGCCAGTCATTTCCTCCCTTACTTCAGCGGCTGTTATCGGCTTTTCGCAACACTTCGCCTCAGTGGCCGAGAGCCGCGGCAGTCCGTCGAGGTAGACACTAAAGTCCATCCCTCTACCCAGCCCACCGCTGCCCCCGAACAGCTGAGCGAAGTGTCGCTGAAAAGCTTCACACATTTGCCCGGGATCGAGTAGCATGCGCCCGTCGTGGTCCACCAAAGACCGGATCGTGGCTTTGTTGCCACGACGCGCCTCCGCCACTCGGGCCCATTGAACGGCTTTCGTCCCCTCGTGTCTGAGAGCACGCACCCTTGCTCTGACAACGCAGCCTTCGTGCTTTGCATTGAAGAATTGGTCAAGGGCCAATTTCGCCGCAAGCACGTCGGTCGCAATGCCTTTGCTAAGCGCCTCGTCTAATTTTCTAACTAGTTCTCCCTCTGCTCTATTTTTCTCTATTGCTAAAGCCTTACTAAACCTAATCGATTCTATTCTAATCGCTCTTTTCAGAGCAAACCACCACTTGTTGTTGACGATGGCCCCCGTCAACGCCCGCTTAACTAGTTCGCTAATCCGGTCTCTGTAGGCCTTGCGCGCTGGTAAGGACGCGTTTAGCTTCCAGTAGCCGGGTCCTCGTCTATGAAGCCTATCTAAGTCAAGCACACAGATCACGAATTTGTGGTCCGTGTAGCTGACTATCTTGAATTGTGGACAGCCTATGCTAGACCTATCTATTTCCCTACAAAATACTCTATCTAGATATGATCTGGATGACCCTATGCGGTTTGTCCAAGTCCACATTGGCACATTCGGGAAATCCAATCGGTACCTGTCAGACAGTTCAAAACGCCTGAGCAGGTTGGTGAGGCTCTTGCACCCTCCACCCCTATCCGCTAATCCCACACAGTCCCAGCGTGCATCTAAGATCCCGTTCCAGTCGCCCACTAACACTAAAGAGCGGGACGTTCCAAGAAAGGTCTCCAGACGCCGGAAGAAATCAGGCCGCCCTGCTCCTGTCGGGGCATAGACGGCCACTAGCCTGAAAGCTTGCCCGTCTCCGCTGGTCACGTCCAGCACCACCAGCTTACCCTCTGGGTCCAGGAAGATGGCCCGTATGGCGAGATCCAAACCTCTCCGAAAAAGCACAGCAACTCCTCCACCCGATCCAGGACGGCTGGGAGATGCGTACACATCGTAGCCGCCGAAGATCGGTGCGAAGGCCCGTGCTTCGGAGATTCTGGTCTCGCTGATGGCCACTACATCTATGTTTAGTGACCTGAGGTCGTTGAGCAGGTGACCCTGCTTCCATGACGACCCCAAGCCACGCGCATTTATGCTGCCTATTCTGAGTGAGGTCATGTTTAAAATAGAGTGGAAAAGATGGGAAAGACCACTTACCGTACTTTTGATAGAGGAGGGATGGTTTTTACATCCCTTTTCACTTGATCGTCTGGTGAAGGGACCGTTGAATCGTCCCTTCGGCTGGTCGTCGGCTCTTCTAAGAGAATGTCTGAGTATACTCTTCGATTGATGGTTCCTCCTAGGTCCCTGAAATCACCAACTGCGTTGGGGAATTTCGTTTTAATGTTTGTGTATTGTTTCTGTGCTATTTTTAGCAGTCTTATGTTAGTTGGCGTTTTGATTGGTGCTGGTATTATGTAGTCCTGTTGTGAAATGTCTGTGTGTTCAATTATGTAAGTCATTAGTTTCTTGTTGTGTGTATTTATTGCCGTGCATTTGTTTTTCTGGGGGTGGGGTGTGGTTCTGCTATTTTCTTGTCGTTGTTGCTGGGTGTGTGTGTTTTGTTGTTGTGTTTGCGATGTTGGTGCTTGTGGTGGTGGTGTTGAAGGTGTTGTTGGCGGTGGGGTTGTCGCCGGTGGTGATGGTGGCGCTAGTGTGGGTGGTGATGGTGTTGGTGTTGTTGCTGCTGTGGGTCTCTTTGCAGTAGACTTTACCCTTTTCTCATTTCTTTCCTCCCTTTTCAAAGGCGACGATGCGCTGCTTCTGCGTTTGTGCCTTCTTACGACCTTTTGCCATCCCTCTCCCACCTCACACTCCATGTCTGATTCTGTGAGGTCGGGGAGGGGTACCAGCTTCACTCTTTCACTTGTTGTTGTTGGTGATGTTTGCACTGGAGTCTCTGTTGCAGCTGCATTTGGTATTGCTGTTGTTGTTAATATTTCCACTGCTGCTGCTGTTTTTGATTTCCGTGGAGTGGGTATGGGTGCCACGGGCCTATCGTTCCTGGTTGCCGCTTGTCCTGTTGCTGGTAGCCGTGGAGCCGGATTCGAAAGGAGGGGGGTTTTCTCCTTTCTCAGGGTCTTCTCGTTGCAGAAGGCCCTGAGGTGAGTCTTCGATCCACAGCGAAAGCATTTCGGGCGTTTGCCCTCAACACTTATGGGCAGTTGAGTGCCGTTATCGAAGTCTATCACATCCGGGATAGCTTCGATGCACTCCTGGTTGGTTTGGATTAGCATCTCAATGGAGGAGCCGACCCAATCTTCTCTTACTTTTTTCTGTACTTACAGTACAGTTGTTTTGTCCTCGATTCCGACGAGGACAGACGCGGCCAGCTAAGAAGGGGTCATTCCGGGGGGGACGTGGGTCAGTTTGACCCTCACAATTTTTTGCCCGCAGTAGGAGGGCACCAACACCATTTCCTCGCTCCTTAGGGTCACTACTGATTGGTCCTTTGCCTCCTGGGGTGTGGCAAAAAGTACGTCTACGGTGGCATATTTCTTGCCTCGGGTGATGTGCGTTTTCCGCTGCCACACAGACCCCAAGGCTTTTTGTATTTGGGCCTCTGTGGCTCTTTCCACCCTACGGGATTTTGTACTTACTGTACGGTACGTGACCGTACAGTGCTCTTGGATTTCGAAAAATTTTCCGCTGCCTTGCAGATTGCTCGGTGTCCGTTCTTTGTCACCATCTTCTTCGCTTCCTCTAATTCCTCATTTGTTATGAGGATTGTTTCCAAGTTTTTCGCAATACCTGCAAATGAGATTGGTTTTTTCTCTGCTGTTGTTGTTGTCGTCAGAGCTGCTGGTACTTTTGTTGTTGTTGCAGGTACTACGACTACTGCCTCCGCCGCTGTTGCTGTGGTTGTTGTTGGTGTTGCTGCTGCTAATGCTGTTGTTGTTTATGCTGCTGGTGATGCTGTTGCGGCTGCTACTGTTGTTTTCATTGTCACTGTTGCTGTTGTTATTACGGCTGCTACTGCTATTATTCCTGACGTCAGACGAATGAACTGGGTTTTCGTATTTCCCGCACACCTGTTTCGTCGCTGTCGTCGTTGTCGTGGAGAAACCTTGCACGCTTTGCACGAGACTTTTCTTTTCTTTCGTCACTTGCGAAAGAGAAGGGAGGGAGAGAGACATTTAAAGAAGGGAGGGAGAGAGACAATCTTCTCTCTGCTGTAGTGATGATTGAGGAAGAAGAAGACGGAATGAGTGGGAGTGACGTATGAAATTTCTTTTTCGTAGCCATGCTGTTTTTTTGTTTAAAATGAAATTTTGGGTACAAAACCCCAATAACTGGTTATTTAACCCCGAAGGGCCAAATAACGGACAGAAAGACCCCTCTCACGAGGAGGAGGGTGTCTTTATCAACAATTTGGTTCAAGTTTTAAACAATTTACAATTGTTTTAACGGTTAAAAATTACTATACCTTACAGAGCCGAGCCTCCGTCAACCATGGCATTCAATAATAATAATAATAATGTTTTCTTTATTAACCACAAGGGTTTACATAAAGTAGACATTAAGGACAGTACAGGGCAATACAGGACGGTACAAATGGGCATTTCTGCGTTTAAAAAAAACAGAGGATGATATAAAATAACAAAGAAAAATTACCCAATAGGGGGGAAACTTCCGAGGGACATTTGTGGAGAAAGCCCGTTAAAAGACCACAGTGACCCTGACCACCAGGGCAAGTGCCCTCTCCCAGTTTTCCACCCTTAATTTACAAACACATACTCAGAGAAGGCCCATTCATTCGGGCCATACTTGCTTCTCTCACCCATCTTTCAACAAAATGCTGGGAAGAGAGCACTTCCCTCTCTACCCTGATTTTCCTTTTCAAATGAAATTTGAAAAAGTTAATCAGGGCATCACCGAAGAGGTAAGTGCTCGTCTTCAGCCCTTTCAAACGTGTCCACCATACTATCTCTTTCGCCATGGCCACCAGAGAGATAAAAACTGCCTGCCCTTCCCGGCTAAAGGAAGAGGGCGGGGCAATCCTCACGATGGACTCAGCTGATAGCTGGATCCGTCCTACACGTGACAGCAGGTGTTCGACATAAACCCACAAGTCAGCAATGCTCGGACACTGGACGAGTGCGTGCAGGACGGTTTCGTCGCCCTGCGCGCATCTCGGACATGCCCGGCTGACGGCACCTCGATGCCTGTAGAGTTTATCCCGAACTGGCAAAGCTCCTCGGTAGCACTGTCAGGCCAGGGATTTCTGGAAGTTGTCCATAGGCCCCGGCCCGAAAGTCCTTCCGAAGAGATTGGCTAGTTGATTTTCGTCGACGCCTAGAGTTTCTCCAAGTACGTCGTCGCTCTTCCCCTCCACTAATCCCCTATAGAACGCCAAGGTGGAGTTTCCACCGATCACATTGCCCGATTGGTCGAGGGCTGTGAGCGCCTGAAGACGTTCCAGGCTCCAAGCGCTCCCTCTCGGTCTTCGCTTGACCCAGGACTGCAGCTCCGTCAAGGAGACGAGCTGGGGAAAAACATGTCTAGCAAACGGCGACCACACCTGATCACCGTCGAGGAAGAGGTGGAGATGTCGTAGCCTGAGCACATGTCTGCGCATCATGAGCCACGGCATGCCCAGCCCTCCACGTAGCGGGTGTTGACAAAAGATGGACCGCCTGACCATCGGAGCGCGTCCCTTCCACAAGAAGCGTAAGAGCAAACGCTCCGGCGCAGTCAGGCGGGGCTTAGGACAAGGTACGACGGTCAGGCGGTAGTAGATGACGGACGCGATGTACGCATTCGCCACCTCCGCTCGACCTTTCAGGGATAGCTTCCTCTCCGCCCATTTCTGGGTGAGAGAAGCCACCCTGCTCGTCACCTCGTCCCAGTTTTTGTCCGTCTGGAGGTCTGGACCGAACCAGACCCCTAGCAATTTAACCGGTCCATCCGTCCAGCGCCCGACGACGCTGTTGGACGGCATGGACCTGCCTCTCCAGGTGCCGAGCTGCAGGCCCACTGACTTTTCCTGGTTGATCATTGCTCCTGTCACCGCTTCGTATTCTCTTAGTGTAGTGCCGATCGCCTCGATGTATTTGGCGTTCGACACCACTACGGTGACATCGTCCACATATGCTGACACGGATCTTCCGCATCCTAGTTCGCGCGGGACCCCGCTCAACGTCTCCAGTTTGTGCAGTAATGGCTCGAGAGTCAATACGTACAATAGGGACGAGAGGGGACATCCTTGGCGGACCGAGCGCATGATGTTGAACGGTTCCGAAAGGTGACCGTTCACTCTCACTACAGAGCAGATGTCGCTGTGCATGGCAGCGATCCAGCCTCTGAAGACGGGCCCAAAACCAGCCGCCCTCAGGACTGCCGCTAGGTAACGATGGTCAACCCTATCGAAGGCTTTCGACTGATCTAAATTGATCAAAGACCCACCCGTGCCAGGTTCCCTAGCTACCCTCTCTACGATGTATCGCATGAGGTGGAGGTTGTCGTGGATGGATCTGTCGGGAATGGCGCATGTCTGTGCCTCTCCCACCAGACCACCAACGACAAGCGCCAACCTCTTTGCTAGCACCTTGGCCAAAATCTTGAACTCTGTGTTTAGCAGAGTTATGGGCCTAAAACTATCTATGTTATCCCCCTTGTTCGGATCCTTTCTCAGCAGCGCCACCGCTCCTCGGCTCACAGAGCTGGGAATTCTCCCGTTCTGTTGCCTCCGAACCAGTCTGGCATTTGTACGTAAAGTTAATAGGGCAGACCATCCAAACTAGGCGATTTACCCCTTGTGCAGCCAGTCATTGCCTCCCGTACTTCAGCGGTTGTTATCGGCTTTTCGCAACACTCCGCCTCAGTGGCCGAAAGCCGCGGCAGTCCGTCGAGGTAGACACTAAAGTCCATCCCTCGATCCGGCCCGCCACTGCCCCCGAACAGTTGAGCGAAGTGTCGCTGAAAAGCTTCACACATTTGCCCGGGATCGAGTAGCATGCGCCCGTCGTGGTCCACCAAAGACCGGATCGTGGCTTTATTGCCACGACGCGCCTCCGCCACTCGGGCCCATTGAACGGCTTTCGTCCCCTCGTGTCTGAGAGCACGTACCCTAGCTCTGACAACACAGCCTTCGTGCTTTGCATTGAAGAATTGGTCAAGGGCCAATTTCGCCGCAAGTACGTCGATCGCGATGCCTTTGCTAAGCGCCTCGTCTAATTTTCTAACTAATTCTCCCTCTGCTCTATTTTTCTCTATTGCTAAAGCCTTACTAAACCTAATGGACTCTATTCTAATTGCTCTTTTCAGAGCAAACCACCACTTGTTGTTGACGATGGCCCCCGTCAACGCCCGCTTAACTAGTTCGCTAATCCGGTCTCTGTAGGCCTTGCGCGCTTGTAAGGACGCGTTTAGCTTCCATTAACCGGGTCCTCGTCTATGAAGCCTATCTAAGTCAAGCACACAGATCACGAATTTGTAGTCCGTGTAGCTGACTATCTTGAATTGTGGACAGCCTATGCTAGACCTATCTATTTCCCTACAAAATACTCTATCTAGATATGATCTGGATGACCCTATGTGATTTGTCCAAGTCCACATTGGTACATTCGGGAAATCCATTCGGTACCTGTGAGACAGTTCAAAACGCCTGAGCAGGTTGGTGAGACTCTTGCAGCCTCCTTCCCTATCCACTAATCCCACACAATCCCAGCGTGCATCTAAGATCCCGTTCCAGTCGCCCACTAACACTAAAGAGCGGGACGTTCCAAGAAAGGTTTCCAGACGCCGGAAGAAATCAGGCCGCCCTGCTCCTGTCGGGGCATAGACGGCCACTAGCCTGAAAGCTTGCCCTTCTCCGCTGGTCACGTCCAGCACCACCAACTTACCTTCTGGGTCCAGGAAGATGGCCCGTATGGCAAGATCCGAACCTCTCCGAAAAAGCACAGCAACTCCTCCCCCCGATCCCGGACGGCTGGGAGATGCGTACACATCGTAGCCGTCGAGGATCGGTGCGAAGGCCCGTGCTTCGGAGATTCTGGTCTCGCTGATGGCCACTACATCTATGTTTAGTGACCTGAGGTCGTTGAGCAGGTGGCCCTGCTTCCATGACGATCCCAAGCCACGCGCATTTATGCTGCCTATTCTGAGTGAGGTCATGTTGAAAAGGAGTGGAAAAGATGGGAAAGACCACTTACCTTACTTCTCGTAGGGGGAGGACGGTTTTTCCATCCTTTTCACTGCTTGTGGCCTCCTCAGGAAGGATGTCCTTATAAATCCTCCTAGAGAGTGCTTGTCGGAAGTCTCCGATGTCTTTGTTTAATTTTTGTTTTAGTGTCATGTACGTTTTCTGTGTGATGCGAGTGATTTGTATGTGTGGAGGTGGTGTGAATTTTTGGGTTGTTGTGTAGTCTTTTTCTGTGATGCTGGTTGGTGTTGTGTTGGATGTAGTGTAATAATTGGTTGTTGTTCAAATTTAATGCTGTGTAGTGTGTATCGTTTTGGTTGTTTTGTTTTGTTTGCGTTTGTTGTGGGTTTGTTTCTGTTTCGCATTTTGGTGACTTTTGTGGTGTAGGTGATGGTGGTGTTGGTGTTATTGATGGTGATGGTGTTGGTGTTTGGGTTGATGGGGTTGGTGATGCTGGTGTGGATGGTGGCATATCTGTCCTAACTTTTTTGTTTGTTAATTTATTTGTTTCCCTCTGTATTTTGTTTTTGGAGGGGGAAGGAAGAGAATTTTTTCTTTTTTGGTTTCTTTTTTTTTCCTGATACCGTTTCCCACTCCTCGTCGTCACAATCTGTCTCCAGTTGTGATAGGCCGGGGAGTGGAAAATCCTCCACAGGCGTTAGTTTTGGTTGTGGCGTGGTGGATGGTGTAGGCGCTGGGGCTAGTTCTTAAGCGTTGGGTGGTGGTGGTGTTGGTTTTGCTGGTGGTGGTGGTGTTGGTTTTGCTACTGTTGCTGGGGTTGTTGCTGTTATAGTTGCTTCTGTTGTTGCTGCTACAGTTGTTGCTGCCATCTCTGCTACTGGTGGTGTTGATGGTTGAGTCACTGGGGTGGGTAGGAGAGGTGGCCTCAACCTTTTAGCCTGAGGGCAGAAAGCCCTTAGGTGGGTTCCTTCACCACAAACGACACACCTAGGCCTTCTGCCCTCGACAATTACGGTGAGGTGGCTGCCGTCAGTGAGGTCTATTACCTCTGGGATCTCCTCAATGCTTTTTTGGTCCGCTTGGATCAGGAGCTCCATCCCAGATCCGGACCAGTTCTCCTGCTTTTCTTTTGCTATTGCTATTATCTTTGTGTTGGCTTCGATGCCGGCGAGGACGGCCGCTATTAGCCAGGGAATTTCGATGGCCGGTGGAACGTGGATCACCCTGATCTTTACGAGTCTCTGGCCACAATAGCTTGGGACGAGTGTGAATTCGTCACTTCTTAATGGGGCCATGGAGTGTTCTCTAGCCTCCTCTGGTGTTTCAAAGAACACGTCCACGGTTCCATACTTCTGCCCACGTCTGGTGTGGGTTTTTCTTGCCCACACATGTCCCAAAGCTTTTTGGATTTGGGACTCGGATGCCCGTCCCACTCGGCGCGATTTTACATTTATAGTTCGATACGACACGGTGCATAGGCGCCGATGCTCCATTTTATTTGGTGGTGGGGGGGGAGGCTGACCCTGTACCCATCTTTTTTTACCATTTGTTTGGCATTTTCTAAATCCTCCTGAGTTACCGTAAATGCTTCGCACTGTTTTGCTACTCTGGCAAAACTCAGGGTGGTTTTCTTATTCTAATTGTTGCTGTTGTTGTTATCGTTATTTTTGTTATTGTTAATTTTAGTTTCAGTTGTAGTGGTGGTGGCGTCAGTGGTGTTCGGTGTGGAAGAGTTCATTCTGGGTGAAATCATTTCGATATCACGAGTTAATTTATTTTTTTCTTTTGTTTCTGTTGTTGCGGTGGTGGTGGGGGTGGTAGCGGCTTTAATACCTGCAGTCATTGGTAATGGCGGGAAATGAATGTCTGCCTGAGACAAATTTAAAATATTGCTACTGCTTATATTTTTAGTGTTGGCAAACGAAGAAATATTTACAATGGTGGTGTCGGTGTGAGGTGTTAGTTTGTGAGAAAGGAGTGACTCTGAGTCAGCCATGATGTTTCAAAGAAAAATTTTTGTTTGATAATTATAAAAGTTTAAATTTTGGGCTCAAGGCCCCAATCTTTTTGGGTGTCCTTTTCAGATAACAATGTATGTGCACTTATATACAGTTAACAATAAAATTTTCCATAAATGGCAATTTTGAACAACTGAAAATAACAAACCTTTGCGGAGCTCACGATGATACGATTTACTACGTAGGTCGCCAATAATAATAATAATAATAATAATAATAATAATAATATTGTAATGCACTGGGTGATTGCTGGCCTTGTGCCTGGAGTGGAGACAATTATTAATAATTTCATTCTTAAGCCACGCAATGCTCACATTAAGGAACCACTCATGATAATAACAATTTGAAAAAAACAACAAAAAGAAAACCCCGTGACCAAGAAATACCGGGATGGCGGCCGGCAGGGAATAGCCGTGTCTCTAGGGAAGAACGACCCCTCTAGTCTTGGTTGACACTCGTTCTAGAAGTGGTAACACGAAATGATTACCCCTTGGCGGATAAGGATAAAACGCGACAAAATAAAGTAAATGTCTAATGATAAAATCTCATACCGGATCGGCCGTCACCCGGGTAAAAAAGGGCCGCGTCCCTCAGAGAGGAACCAGACTGGGGTCGAAAAATCAGCTAATGGTTCAAACCTTCCCATCACTTCGGAGCTGGAGACCTCCCATAACCGGAATACTCCTACTGTTGGCCCTCCATGCTCACCACCAAGAAATCCAAAGAAAAAGAGAGAAAAATGGTCAAGGGAAGATAATAAAGAAGTCCTTGAGGCTTTCTACACTGCCATGTACTACCCATCAAATACATCGAATACAGAACAGACATATATCAACTGGAAAAAGAAACATCCCGAAAACAGAGGCTATATTGATAGTAACAAACTAGCCAATATACGAAGAAATATTGTAAGAAAAAAGTTACTAACTGATACAGAAATTGATCAGATCAAGCTATTAGCACAAAGTCAGCGAAGGGAAAATGAAACATGTGTCAGTGAAAACGAGGTAAACTGTAACACTTCGAACCCCAGGGTTGGGGCGGAATCACTGGCAACAGAACAAATTAAAGAAAGGATCGAAAAAGTGGAGGGAGTGCATGCTCAGGATGAAACTCCAAATGAAAATAATGAGATCGTAAATGATAAAGAAATGAATGAGAATGAACTTGCCAACTTGAAGGATGAAATTATGATCGAATGGATGAAAATGAAAGAATCTGACATGGGGCAACGAGACACCCTCCCTAAGATCCAGAACTCCAAACAGAACCAAAAGATAATACACAAGACTAACATAATTCTCAAAAACATTATCATCACAAACAAACTAAACATTACTGATTTAAATCATCTCTATTATGCATCGGCTAAAGTCACCACTCACTTATGTGGAGTGAAGATGAAAAAACAAAGGAATTCCCACAAGAAATCTACTTGGCAAGAGAACATCAATCGCCAAATAAACCTTCTCCGATCTGACATAGAAATTTTAACAAACTATAAAGTAGGTGAACATGTTAAACAAACTAAACTTAGAAAATTGAAAAAAAAGTACAGTATAAAATCAACATGTGACATAGACATGCTGATAGAAATAATCAAGCAAAAAGTGTTGGCCAAAGCTGCTCGTATAAGGCGCTTTGAAAAACGATCTAGATTCTATAAGGACAATAATATGTTCAAAAACAACCAAAGAAACTTCTACAGAAAAATTGGTAAGTCAACAATAACTGCTAAATCAAGACCACCCAAGGAGGAAGTGCAAGAATTCTGGGAAAAGATCTGGGCCGAAGAAAAAGTTCATAACATACATGCCCCATGGATAGACAGACAAATGAAAGATACAGCTCACCTTGAGGAACAAATATGGGAAAATATAACAGTTGAACAGTTGTGCTTGGCTCTAAGAAAAACCAGCAAATGGAAATCCCCAGGAAAAGACAAAATACAAAACTTTTGGATAAATGCCTTCACAGAGTCTCATGAGCTGTTAGCCCAACTTTACAATGAAATAGTTAAGGAGCCAGAAAAGATACCATCATGGCTAGTTAACGGCATTACATTCCTGCTTCCGAAGAATGATGAGACAAACAATCCCAAAAATTACAGACCGATAACTTGCTTGACCACAATGTATAACATTTTAACATCAGTCCTAACTGAATACACATATGACCACCTGATAACAAATGACCTATTTCCCATTGAGCAGAAAGGGTGTAAACGAGGCTCATATGGCTGTAAGGATCAGCTTCTGGTTAACAAAATGATACTGGAAGATTGTCATAATAGACACAAAAATCTATCGATTGCTTGGATAGATTATAAAAAAGCATTCGATAGTTTGCCACACAGTTGGATTGAAAAATGTTTAGAGATTTTCAAAATATCCCCCGTTGTCAGGAGGTTTTTGTCATTCAGTATGAAGACATGGAAAACGACACTCCTTTTGAATAGTGAAACAAAATCACGGGAAGCTGGAGAAGTTAATATTAATTGTGGAATTGTTCAGGGTGACTCTTTATCACCGCTTTTATTCTGCATCGCACTTATACCATTAAGTAAAATGCTCAATGAAACAAAACATGGATATAAAGTCTATGACAAAACCATTAATCACCTGTTCTACATGGATGACCTGAAACTATTTGCAAAAAATGATGAACAATTGCAAGGGCTATTATCCACTGTGGAGCAGTTCAGTGATGACATTAAAATGGAGTTTGGACTAGATAAATGCGCCAAAGCAACGTTCACCAGAGGAAAGCTGCTGAAGAGTTCAGACATTAATCTTGATCGGGGGAACGTGATAAGACAACTTGATCAAGAAAAAACTTACAAATATCTAGGTGTTTGTGAAGGAGACGGAATCAAGCACTCGACAATGAGGGAAAGGATAAGGAAGGAATGTTACCGCAGAGTAAGAGCAATCTTAAGAACGGAATTGAATGCAAGGAATAGGATCGATGCCATAAACACGCTTGCCATACCAGTAGTAACCTACAGTTACAATGTCATCAACTGGTCAAGCACAGAGATCCGTAGGCTCGATACAAAAATTCGAAAATTCTTAACCATGCACAGAATGCATCACCCTAAGGCAGATATAGATAGAATATATCTCCCTAGGAAAGAAGGAGGACGTGGGTTAATCCAGTTAGACATTGCGTTGAAAACTGCGACAATTGGATTATCTACATATCTAAGGGAATCACATGATTGGATGATCAAACTCGTTTTGAAACACGAAAGCATCAAAAGATCATATTCCATTACAAAAGATGCACAAAGATACAGTAATGGACTACAAATTTCAGAAGTCCCATTTACTGCTGAAATGGAAAACACAGAAAAAGCAAAGCAGGTAAAAGTAACTGCAAAGAAAGAACTGCTACAGAAACTGGCTAAGAAATGGCAAGAAAAGCCTCTGTATGGAAAATACCCAGAGCGAGCTAACAATCCTGATGTTGACAAAACTTTAACCCATCAGTGGTTGGCATCCTCTGGACTGAAATCAGAGACTGAAGGACTGATTAGATCAGCACAAGATCAGTGTCTGCCAACAAAAAATTACCAAGCCAACATAATAAAAAATGGATGCAGCCCATTATGCCGTGTATGCAAAAAACAACCAGAGACCATTGACCATATAATTTCAATGTGCAGTCCTATAGCTCCAACCGAATACCTAAACAGGCATGACAGAGCTGCACAATACATACATTGGATAATGTGTAAGCATTTTGACCTGCCCCATCATTTTGACCTGCCCCATCATTTTGACCTGCCCACTTGAAAAAGATCACATCTCAATCCTGTGGAACTTTAGCATCCAAACAGACCGAAAAATAGATGCAAATAGACCTGATATAATATTGAAGGACTTTAAAAAGAGGGTATGCCTGCTAATTGATATGTCTGTTCCAATAGACAAGAATGTATCTATAAAAACATTTGAAAAATTGAGCAAGTATAAGGACCTGGAGATAGAAATTGGAAAAATGTGGAAATTGAGAACTAAAACAATACCACTGGTTGTAGGCGCTCTGGGAATGATACCTAAGGGGTCTATTGATTACTTATCGCAAATCCCAGGAAACCCGCGTATAGGAGAAATACAAAAGATAGTACTAATGGGAACTGCCCATATACTAAGGAAGATTCTGTCAATATAAGTACATCACAAGTCTAAACACTAAAGATGCATGTGTGAGTATATATGTTCTTTCTTGAACATGGCGGACCTTGTTGTCTCTTGAGGTCACTGGTTGTGACTTGGTGATAACTCGTATGAACATAAAGCAAGATAAATGCAACTATAATAATAATAATAATAATATTACATTACAATGAAACTTATGCTTATTCATTTTTTGTTTTTTTTTTGTTTTGCCTGTTTGTTTGTTTGTTTATTTATGTTTGTCTACAGCGTGATAATGCCACACAAAAATCACCGGGAGTGACGAAATCACCGGAGGTGATGAAATTAGCGGTGGTTATGTAACCATACATTCGCCAATCCTCGATAAGAGTGTTTAAATGTCGAACCTAAACAGTTCGAATAACGGTGAAGTGGAGACTAGAATGTCATGTGACAGACTCTCACCCAACAGGTGCTCCCTGGCTCAGCAGCAGGGACCTGGCTGTCAACCAAATACTGCTGGTGTCGGAAGAAGAAGAAGAAGAAGAAGAAGAAGAAGAAGAAGAAGAAGAAGAAGAAGAAGAAGAAGAAGAAGAAGAAGAAGAAGAAGAAGAAGAAGAAGAAGAAGAAGAAGAAGAAGAAGAAGAAGAAGAAGAAGAAGAAGAAGGAAAGGGACCAGAACCAACTGGACGAAAGAATTGAATAGAACTGTTATGCAATATTACCTGAAGAGTAACCCCAAGGAGAAAGGCTATAGGAAACGGATGCATAACATCTGGAACGAGATTGGTCTATTTAAATTAGATGAACAAAAATTGGCCGGGCAGGCTCGGGTAATAAGAACTAATGGGTGGATAAGCGAGCTGGAACTGGAGGAACTGAGCAGAGAGATTAGCTTGGAAATGGAGAGTGGAGTATGCCAGGCAAACGAGCCAGTGGGAAATGAAGGTGAAGAGGTTGAGAGAACAGAGGAACCATCCGAAGCAGACAATGATCTGAATGCTGAAATAAATAATACCTGGAACAAAGATACGGCCACTGAGGAGATGAATACTGACGGGCTAGGACAAGATTTGGTTGATATCCTAAACTTAGTTGTAGATTAATTGAACAATGATAGTGGGAAACCTATGAACCTAAGATTTGTAAACAGGAAAAAGTTAAAAGAAACAACAGCTAAGGTAAACAAAGTCATCCCATACCTTGAGGCGGGGAGCCTTCACCAGTGCAACAATATCCTCAAAGCAACAGCAAATACGGTGAGGAAATTACTTGGTATTAAAGCGAGAGGAAACAACAAACAAGAAAGATCAGAGCCTTGGTGGAAGAAACGACTGAGTGGTCAAATCAGGGAAATGAGAAATGACATTGGAAAGCTTGAGTCCCTACTGAATGGGACACTTAAAAACATAGACACTAAAAATAGACTGGAAATAAAGTACAAAACTAGGAGGAAAAAGCTAAATATTATCATAGAGGAACTGAAGCAACACATTGTAACAAAGAGTGCAAAAATTAGGCGATACGAGAGCAGAGTTAGTCAGTATAGACAGAACCGCATGTTTGACAACAACCAGAAGATGTTGTTTGGACAACTTGAAGGGAAAGAAAGAGGTAACGACTTGATCCCTGAGGCGGAACAAACTAAGACATTCTGGAGAGGAATATGGGAGCAGGATGTTGAACATGATGATCAGGCAGTGTGGATTGAGACAGTACAAAAGGAGATTAGTGAACAGGCACACCAACAAACTGATTTGAGTATTACAGTTGAAACTCTTAAGGGGCAGGCCAAAAAACTAACCAACTGGAAATCACCAGGCCCAGATGGTGTGCAGGGGTATTGGATTAAAAATATAACATCCCTCCACCCGAAACTGACATCCATGTTCAATGACTGCTTGATGTCGGGTGAGGTACCAGAGTGGTTGACAAAAGGTACCACAGTTCTGATAATGAAAGACCGAATCAAGGGTAATGATGTTACCAACTATAGACCTATCACATGTCTGTCCGTAATGTGGAAACTGTTGACAAGCATTATGTCTGAGGAAATCTACCATCACCTCCACACAAACAACTTGTTACCGGACGAACAGAAAGGATGCCGAAAGAAGTCCCGTGGTACAAAGGACCAGTTACTTATTGATAAGATGGTAATGAGGAATTGCAAGAGGAGACACATTGGTCTTGCCATGGGATGGATAGACTACAAAAAGGCATTTGACATGGTGCCTCATTCTTGGATCACCAAAAGCCTAGAGATCTTCAAGGTGGCAGATAACATCAGACAGTTGTTGGGCAAAAGTATGAAGTCCTGGAAAACAAAGTTAACATCAGCTGGAGAATCCTTGGGAGGCGTGAAGATCAAGAGAGGTATCTTCCAGGGAGATAGTTTGTCCCCTCTGTTGTTTGTCCTTGCTCTGATGCCCCTGACCATTATACTGCGAAAAGTGAGAGCAGGATACAGGTTGGGAAAGGGAGAGCTTACCATCAATCACCTCCTCTTCATGGACGATCTTAAGCTCTTCGGGAAGAGTGAGAAGGAGTTTGATGTGCTTGTTGACACTGTCCGTATTTTCAGCAATGATATATATATGCAATTTGGTATTAGTAAGTGTGGAGTCCTTGTGATGAAGAGGGGTAAATTGAGCAGAAGCAACGGAATCCAGGTACCAACAGGTGAGATGATAAAGGAAATTGACACTTAAGAAGGATACAAGTATTTGGGTGTTCTGGAGGCTGATGACATCAAGAACAAACAAATGAAGGAATTGATAAGATCTGAATACATTCGGAGAGTAAGGAGCGTATTAAAGTCACATCTGAACAGTAGGAATGCCATAAGTGCAGTAAATTCCCGCGCTGTGTCTATTATTAGGTACAGTGCGGGAATTCTGAGATGGAATGTTGCTGAACAAAAAGAAATGGATAGGAAGACTAGGAAGCTATTGACTATCTACAACATGTTCCACAAGAGGAATGATGTCGATAGACTCTACTTAAGGAGATCTGAAGGTGGAAAAGGTCTTATCAGCATAGAGGACTGTGTTCAGATGGAGAAAAACAACCTACACAAATACGTGACTGATAGTAAGGAGCCAATGCTCAGAATTGTACTGAAGGAGAGGACAATAGACCAGGGGATGTCCAAGGAGGAAATAACGACAAGGAGAAAGAGCAGCCTTCAGGAAAAATCCCTTCATAGTACCTTCTTTGAGAAAATTGAATTCAGAGATCCACAGACATAGAACTGGTTGAAAAGAGGAGACCTTAAAAAGGCTACAGAAGGAATGCTAATGGCTGCGCAAGAGCAGGCCCTCAAAACGAAGTGGTTGAAACACCATATTTACAAGGAGGAGGCTAGCCCACTGTGCAGGATCTGTGGAGAGAGAGAGAGAGGAGACTGTGGCTCACATTGTATCCGAGTGTAAACACCTAGCCCAGACTCACTATAAAGGCTGGAGACATGATGTGATGGGCAGGGTGATCCACTGGCACCTATGCAAAGTAAACAATTTACCACATTCTGAGAAGTGGTATGAGCATAAGCCAGAGTCGGTGATAGAAAACGATCAGGTGAAGGTGCTGTGGGATTTTAGGATACAGACGGACAAGAAACTGGAACACAATAGACCTGGCCTGGTGGTTTTGGACAAGAAAAAAGATCATGCCTGATTGTGGGTGTGGCCTGCCCATTCGACACGAGAGTGCAAGAGAAGGAGAAGGAGAAAATTAACCGATACCAGGATTTAAAGTGGGAGGTAAAAAGGATTTGGCATTCCCATGAAGTCAAAGTGGTCCCGATTGTCATAGGCGCACTAGGTACTATCTCAAAAAGTTTCCAGGGATGGTTAAAGAAAATTGGCCCCGCCACGCTTTTTGGAACGCTTCAAAAGGCATGCTTGCTGGGAACAGCAAGAACCCTCCGGTACGTCCTGAATATCTGAGGCTGCAGGTAGTGGCTTGATATTCATTTCAACAAACTTTCCAGTTAACTAACATCAAGACTGAGACTCAAAGAACAATAATAATAATTAATAATAATAATAATAGATGATGATGATGATGATGATGATGATGATGATGATGATGATGATGATGATGATGATTTGTTTTATTGGTCACAGGGGCCCAAGACATTGGGACAATAGAAAAACCAAATCAAGTTTAACAATAATTTGTAATACACAGAACAATAGAAAACAATAACAAATTCCCCAATAGTGAGGGACTGCACCTTAGAGTAGTTGCAGGGGGAAAACCCGCACAAGACCCCGGATTATACTGTTGCTTCACGGACATTAAAAGTGCTCTCTCCCGGTGGCGGTTCAACTTTTACTATAGACACGGCTGATAGCCAGATAAAAAATATAATGTAATATATTATGATATAATATAAAAGCGGTCGAAAGCCACTCAAAATAGACTAAAATCCGCAGCTTCCTAACTCCTGCTCTTGAGGAAGGCAACGAAAATTAAGACAAAATACATTTCTAACGCTCGAATTCTCTAAACGTTACACTAAGTACGGGCACCAACCTACAGACGTTCAATCTGAATATTATTTACAAGAAACTCGCCAATCTTGATTAATTCATTAAAAATGCATGAGCGTGGGCGCATATTATTCTGTGCAGATGTGTGTATGAGAGAGTGAGGGGTGTATGTGTACGTGTGCAATGGGTGCAGGCATAGGCGAGTGGGTGGTTGATCCTACTGCTTGGTATCATAGGCAAATATTTTCTGCTATAGACTCGAGGCGTCCAAAGCTATGTGAGAAATTGGGTAGGCAAAACTTTGAGAGCCTGTTGGATGGACTTTAGCTGTAATTAAAGAAGCCAACTTTGTCACGCATGGTGACACCTTAATTTTGTCTAAGGGTTGCATTAAGAATACAAGTGCTTATGAAATACGTATCTCCTACATTATAATTCAATGAGTAAGCAATTTAGTTGATTAAGCAGCTGGATATTCATCGTCGAAACCGGTGGAGGATTAATTTATTTTATTTACTCTGCTCTGTGAAGGTTGCTGTTGATGTGTCTAGTGGTATGTGTTGTTATTTTGCCACAGGTCAGTCCTAATCGAGCTGATCTATGATAAAAGACATGCCAATACAATATAGTGTAACCCCGACATTCACGGTCCCAGTTATTCGCTGAATTTTCCTTAGGACCTAACTAATAATTGTTCGTGGAAACCACCGCATACTCGCGGAATCGTAAATATCATTTGCGATATTTTTATGGCTTTTTCGTGGCAATATATATTTTTCTAACGCTAAATCATTAATAACAATATACAGTATTTGCCGGCCTATTGGCCATGCTCTTCGCATAAGACGTTCTCTCTTCTTTTAAAATTATATTTTACGTTATATTTTGGCGTTTATAGGCATTTTTATGGATCACGCCCAATATTCGCGGTTTTTCACTCTTCGTGGGTGCTCTAGGAACGTAATCCCCGCAAATACCGGGGGACAACTGTATTTTATTATCAAAAGTATCTTTTCTTTTTTAAGATGTATAATTTGAGGGAGATTTAGCTGTTGTTTTTAGCAGATCAAGTAACCACCCAGTAACTCCCACGTCGGCTCAAGGCATGAAACTGTTGGTAGTACATGGATGTGGATTCATTTGATTGCAATAATATGAGTTATGCTTGGGAATAATGAGTTTGTGACAATGTGTAATCATTCTTGCTTGTGTGTGTGGGGGGGGGGGGGACAAGTGTGCTCATGAATATGTGGACTTGTAATGTAACTCGTGCCTGCTGTATTATCAAGTATATTACTATATATATATATACGTGTGCACGATCACGTATGCATTGTGTGTGAGTGTGAATATAAGCGTGTAAAAGTGTGCGTGTGTGTGTGTGTGTGCGTGTGTATGTGTAGTAAATCTCTTGTCGGGCTGGTCCTTGCTTAGCATCTCACATTATATTGCAACCAAGGCCATTTGCGGCTTGACGTTGTATAGTATGTACGAGTGTTTGTATGCAACCACTCACACTCATATTTACACACATGCACACACACATATATATATATAGATGAGTACGTGTGTGTGTGTGTGTGTGTGTGTGTGTGTGTGTGTGTGTGTGTGTGTGTGTGTGTGTGTGTGTGTGTGTGTGTGTGTGTGCGTGCGCGTGTGTGTGTATGTACTATTCTACACTTACAGTTTGAATATCTAGACTCTACTTTCTTTAAGTATAAATTACTAACTTGAATACTAGATTTATTGATCTAATCAGTTAACCTAGTAAACCCCATTTCATCTCTCTTTCTCTGTCTGTCTGTCTGTCTGTCTCTCTCTCTCTCTCTCTCTCTCTCTCTCTCTCTCTCTCTGTATATATATATATATATATATATATATATATATATAGAAAATAGTATATATTTATATATTTCCAGATACATACACACACATACACACACACGTATTTATGTATGTACAATCATAAAATATTGTACTCAAGCATACACATATACACATATGTTCATCATACATAATATACACATACATGCATACATACACACACACACATACATTCATACATACATACATGCATACATACATGCATACGTACATGGTGGCTGCCAACTCGTTTTCGAGTACGGCCACTACTTTATATCCATGTAGGAGAACCCCTACCGATGCGCTGAACGAGTGTGACTTTTTAATCCAGCCAGCGACTTGAAAACTCTGGTACAAACACTACACTTGTGACAATTATTGACACATAGTGCTGGGCCCATGGCACCATGTGACGACAAGTGCAGAGAGATCTCCAGATATAAAGCAATGCCTCTGCCGTGAAGCTTTTATAGT
Organism: Eledone cirrhosa; assembly: GCA_964016885.1. Taxonomy (NCBI): domain Eukaryota; kingdom Metazoa; phylum Mollusca; class Cephalopoda; order Octopoda; family Eledonidae; genus Eledone; species Eledone cirrhosa. The sequence goes on along the minus strand of OZ024743.1, from coordinate 352,899,446 downwards.
GGTGAGCAAAGGCACTGCACAAAGCCAGTCCCACTCTCTTAACCAAGATGATATTTACCAAAAAGAACAAGTCAACATACATGCTTACATACATACATAATACATGCACCCATAAATATGTGCATGTCTGTATATATATATGTTTATGCGTATATATATATTTATGTTTAATAGATACATAGGCATATACAATATATATAGTTGTACATTGTGACATTTCAGTGGGCCTTAGAAAAACTTGGTGGTGCCCATCTCATCGCCAAGCGTTCAGTCATTCACGAAATTTAGCCTGCCAGCAGTAGCAGTTATCGGATTGTGGCTGAAAAACATCCCGGAATCAGAAGTGTGAGTCTGGTGAGAACCAATATACCCGTCCGTTTCTAAGAAGGCCGCTGCCAAACATCAAAGTATTCTCTCGGTTTAGAGATAATGTTTCTTTAAATCCTGGATAAAGGTATATCCGGTATTGCAATAACGCTCCTTCAAATCATTTTACTTTGTTTACAAAGATAACGTTATTTCCTGTATTGAAATAATTGTTTCTACTTTTGGCACAAGGCCAGCAATTACCCAGTGCATTACTGGTACTTTATTTTATCGACCCCCATAAGGATGAAAGGCAAAGTTAACCTCGGCAGAATTTGAACTCAGAATGGCAAGGGCCGTAACTCTATGCGTCAAAACATCGCGTCTGACCCTCTACCGATACTGCCAACACCGAAATAATGCTTCTTTAAATCGTTTCACTCTACTTTCAAAGAAACACGGGTAACGGTAAGCCCGGTTTTGTATTAATGATTTTATAAACCTTAAACATACTAACCCTCATAGGTGTACGTATCCAAAAATGAGTAAATAATAGGAATGCCCTCGAGCTAATTGCGTATGCTTAAAACTATATTACTTACGTTACTCCGTTGCTTTTTTTATCGCTTATCTCTGACTATTTTCTGTATTAACTTTTGAACTCTAGCAAAAACTGAATTTTAATGAACGAACAATACTAGTGCAAATGACAATAAAGGAATTTGAGTTATTTTATGCTTTACGCCCCATCATTGTCCATTTTTCAAGATATCTTTTCTGAAAGTGTTATACTATTGTCTCATATTCATGTGGATTGGCAGTATTGGTAGAGGGTCGGACGCCATATTTGACGTATAGAGTTACGGCCCTTGTCATTCTGAGTTCAAATTCCGCCGAGGTTAACTTTGCCTTTCATCCTTACGGGGTCGATAAAATAAAGTACCAGTAATGCACTGGGTAATTGCTGGCCTTGTGCCAAACGTAGAAACAATTATCACTATATTGGCAGAATCGTCAGTGCGTCGAATGAAATACATTGCAAAATTTTGTTACGGTCCTCTATGTTCTGAGTTCAAATCCTGTCGAGGCCAACATTGCCTTTCATCCTGGGATTATTATAATCGCCTTCCCTTTCCACACCAAAATTGTAGGCCTTGTACTTATGTTAGAAACAATTATATGTTTAATCAAGGTTATGGAAAAAAAGACTTAAACTCTTATCCCTTACGCTATAGACCAGATTCACTCCTCAGTAGATTTCATAGTTAATTAATTAAAATGTTGGTGTTTAAACCTCAAGATACTTGAACTTCTCTACCTGCTTCAGAGGAACTCCATTTACATATAGTGTGCACTGCGCAGGCTTCCTTGAGAGCACGAGTGTCTCGGTTTTCGCAGCACTGATTTTCATTCCAGCCATGCAGCACTCGGCATCAAACCTATTGAGTGCAAATCGGAGATCACTTTCTGTCAAGTTAAATAATTGTTTCTACTTTAGGCACAAGGCCAGCAATTACCCAGTGCATTACTGGTACTTTATTTTATCGACCCCGTAAGGATTAAAGGCAAAGTCAACCTCGGCGGGATTTGAACTCAGATCGTAAAGGGACGTAACTATGCTGGAAAGCATGGCGTCCGACCCTCTACCGATACTGCCATCCACCCCTCTGTCAAGTTAAATAATATCATGTCGTCTGCAAATTCCAGCTGACAATTTTACTCCTGCCAGTCATGGTTCCACTTCCAGCCCGACTGCACATGTCAATCCTGTTTATGTAAATAATGAACAGAAGAAGTGACAGTACGCATCATTGGCGGAGTCCGAACCCATATTGAATGGTTTCGATTTAGCACCATTTATCCGTACACAAATACTCGGGCATTCATATAGAGACATCAGGCCAACAAGAAGCTGACCATCGATCCTATACTCCTGCAGAAGGTCCCGAGGAATGAGGTCATATATCTTTTCAAGGTCGACAAAACAAGAATATACCTCTTGGCAATACTCCAATGATTTCTCGAATACCTGCTGCAGTATGAATATTTAGTCAGGGGTAAAAACCACACTGTTCATCAGCTAGCTTGGACTTGTCAATCTCTCTGCATCTCTTAGCCAGACACTTAGCATAGATTTTTACCGGGGAGCCTTAACAAGGAGAACCCTCTGTAATTGGAACAATCTCTCTTGTCTCTTTTTGAAAATTGGGATTATCACTCCCGATTGCCATTGCTTAGATGCCTTTCCAGAGATGCAGGCCACCCGGCATTGAGCACCTGGCATGGAAAGGAGTGATTGGAAGGAATGGCGACCCCGATCTAAATATGAATGGAAAGGCCATATTAGACTGCTGTTCTAGCAATGGACTCTCTTTTATTAACACTTTCTTCCAGCACAGAGACATCGATAAATATACATGGTATAAGGGGAGTCAAGGACAGATATCAATAATTAATTTTGTTATTGTCTCTGACCTCTTTGATTCTGGGCTGAATGTTCGTGTTAAGAGAGGAGCTGAGCTGTCAACTGATTAACATCTAGTTATCTGCAAATTGAGACTACCTAAAGCCAAAGAAACCCACAAAACTGACAGGTCCAGGGTGACCCTCAGGATAAAGAAGAAAGCATTGGTAGATAAGAAATGCAGATACTATTGCAACTAAATTCAGAGAACTCCCTGAACAAACTGAGGATGTTGAGACAGAGAGGAGGTTGTACAGCTCAGCAGTTTTTGCTTTAGCTGTTAAATGCTACGGTCAAAAGAGGCTTGGTGTGGTGCTGGATGACAGGAGGACTCCTTGATTCAATCAAGAGGTCAAAGATATCATCCGAGCAAAGAAGGAGGCGTATGGCTTGGAAATAAGTCCTCCTTCTTGCATTTGTGGTACAAGCAGGCACGAGGAATCACAACAGAGACACTAAAGGCGTCCAAAATAAAGATATTAAATATACAAATTAGCTAATTATATATTTAAATCTCAAATATAATTTTCATATCTTCAATTAAGTTACATTCCTCAATAAATGTGTTCATTGATTTCCTATGTTTGAATAACAATATATTGTTACATTTGTCTATAGTAAACCACTGTTTCAATAAAGTAAGTATACATAAATAGTACTGCAGATAACTTTTCCCGGCCAAATCTGACAACACCAGTAGAAAGTCTGAATTTTGTAAATCTAAAATAAATGTCTATCGTGTGTGTGGGGGGGGGGGGGGGCGTGCGCGCGTATAGTGGCTGAGAGTTAAACGGTCAAACAATATTTAAAAATTAAGTCATTTATCAGTAAAATATGCCGAATAATTCAAATGTTTGCAAATCTGTTGAATGAAGGTATTTTTGAAAATTGCACATGTGATAATGGACACAAAGGTCATAGCAGTGACATATGTAAATGGCATATGAATTCATTCTGTGTAGGATTCAAGAATATTACATTTAATATAGGGTGTTTTATTTTTTCAAAATCTAGGGAAGATTGTCAGTGTGCATTTAATCAGCAAAGCCAGCATTCTTACTGGCCATATAAAACTGGACGAAATGATAATTTTAAAAAAGGAATCTTCGACATCAGCCACTACTGTCAAAGTTGGCTGCAATGGCGGTGGATTGGCAGTATCGGTAGAGGGTCGGACGCCATGTTTTACAGCAAAGAGTTACGGCCGTTTACGATCTGAGTTCAAATCCCGTCGAGGTTAACTTTGCCTTTCCTCCTTACGGGGTCGCTAAAATAAAGCACCAGGATTGTACTGGGATAACTGCTGGCCTTGTGTCAAAAGTAGAAAGAAATATTAAGAAGACACGATCTATGAATGCAATGGAGTTCCGTCGGTTTCGACGACGAGTGTTCCAGTTGTTCGAGAAACGAAACTACCTGCTCGTGAAATTAACGCGCAAGTGACTGAGAATTTCACAGACACGTGTAATTTTCATGGGACACAGTGTATGAAGGTTGGTCTATTTATATTACCGCTACATGTAACGGGCTCTCGAACAGCTTCCATCTCCCCAACTTCACTGAGAACTTTTGGGCCAACCTAAAGTTATGGTAAATGGTAGTGAGATCAAATTCGAGACCTAATGATTACCAAGTGAACTTCTTAACTATTCGGTCATGTTGTGTCCAATGAGCTGTTTTTCCTTGATAACAAATCACTTTCAAATGTTATGCCCAAATCTGTGTATTTTACCATGTGTTCATGAGTGTGCGGCATGTTTCTCGTATGTGGATGTGCTATGTTTAATATTAGACTTGAGGAAGGGCAGTCATAGTGGCCATCATGTTGACCATGACAGACCTGCCAACCTCTAAAAACCCAAACGGAGAGTACCATGAAAAAAAATGCTGCCAAACGGGGAGAAATGGGGCAAAAGGGGGAGATTTTACATAATGAAAGCTATACCCATTTTCATAAGAGAAAACATCTCTCACCCACCCCGAAGTGGGTGGGAGATTTCCCCGACGGACGGGGAGAGTTGACAGGTCTGCCATGAATTGGTCAGACCTGGTTTAGTAGACCAGCGAGGAAAATCATTTAAGTTGTCAACATCCTACTTTTTCTTTTCTCACACACAGTATATAACAACATATTAGGTAGCTGTACGGAAGGTTTTTCTTTTCCTTTCTTTTTTATGCTTTTAAAATAAAGTTATTTATTATCTGTAGAAAGAGGGCGGTGGATTGGAAGAATCGGTAGAGCGTCGGACACTATGCTTTACAACATAGAGTTACAGCCCTTTACGTTCTGAGTTCAAATCCCGCCGAGGTTAGCTTTGCCTTTCATCCTTGCGGGGTCGATAAAATAAAGTACCAGTAATGAACTGGGAGTCGATTTAATCGACTTTCCCCTCCCCCAAATTACTGGCCTTGTACCTATACTAGAAATCATTATCTGGAGAAAGAAAGAGATTAAATGATGAAATGTCAAGTGTAAGATATCCAAGCCCAAAACACGTAAATATGCCAGTTTAGAAGGAACACTCACGAAGATTTTTATCCCTTTTGAAACATAGGAGGAATAACGACTTCGGAAAGCTAAGAACGGTTGCGGGCTCGGATAGCAGAAAGCGGAAGATGCGATGTTAGGTGTGCTGAAGTGAGCGAAAATAAATTAAGACACTTTAGACGAAACAGAAATTCCTTGTTATTTATTGTTTACTTCTATTGTAATGATTCATAAAGTTAACATTCCACCAAGCCTCCTCATCACTGACCTGCACTACTAGTTATAAAACTACTGTTGGCTAACATACTTGCGATCCGGAAGCCCATTGTGTTTTGTGTGTGCATGCGCATATATATATATATATATATATATATATATATATATATATATATATATATATATATATATATATATATATATATATATATATATATATATATATATATATATATATATATATATATATATATATATATATATATATGTCTGTGTGTGTGTGTCTGTACGTCTGTGTGTGTATGTATATATATATATAGAGAGAGAGGCGGGTTATTTGTTCCGGTGCCATGAGTTCAAATCACGCCGCAGTCAACTTTATCTTTTATCTTTCGAGGTCGGTACATAAAGTACCAGCCCATTTTTCTCTATATAACTTTCTCACTTTCTTTTCTCTCGCCCCCCGCCCCCTCTCTCTCTCTTTCTCTCTCTCTCTCTCTCTCACTCTCTCTCTCTCGCGAATATCGGACGTGGTCCATAAAAATGCTTATAAACGTGAAACCATAACGTAAAATATAGGCCCGCAAATACGGTTTATTGTTATTACTAATTTAGCGTTATTAATAATTTAACGAAAAAGTCATTAAAAAATCGCGGAAGATATTTACGATTCCGCGAAGATGCGGTGGTTTCCACGAACAATTACTAGTTAGGTTGTAAGGAAAATCCCGCGAATAACCAGGACTGCGAATGCCGGGACCACGAATGCCGAGGGTACACTGTGTACGTATGTATGTTTGCGTGCGCGTGTATGATTGTCTGCGTATATATGTGTATATACTTATATACATATTCTTTTATTAATTTATTCTTTTACTGATGCTAGTCATTAGACTATCGCTATTCTGGGGTACCAGCAGTTTAATCCCCTGGGACATATTGGCGGCCCGTTCAGAGGGAGTCACATAACGGTGGTAAACTCTGGTCTAATGAGCCTCACAGACGGTGAGTACGGAGATGTGAACCATGAGTGTGTATGTGTATACACACATACACGTGTGTGTGTGTGTGGATGCACATACTTTCTTGAGCTTCAATAAAAGCACAAGCACCAGTTGAATTTCACTTATTTATCAGGTTACTAATCCATTCACCGGCCGGTTAAACACCAAACGGCTATTTACTTGATAGTCAAAGCTCTTTCATCACACATTCTATGACCTTATCAATGGCATTTTGCCCTCTGTGTCCCTTCTTTGTCTCGACTTTGTCTCTAACTGCAGTCCTCTTTGTAGTGTGGTATCTGTGTGTGTGCGCATACGTGTTATCTGCTACATTTTCTTTCTGTGTATATTATTGGCTTCATTGTTATGGTTAATGTTCATTCTATTTTCTGTTAGCATGACTATTGCTGCTATTCTTCTTATTACTTCTGCCATGTGTGAGTGCGTGCATGTGTAGATTATATGTTGCTACTCCCACAAATCTCTATGTGTGTTCATACCTATCTGTGTATATGGTGTATTTCTGTGTATCTTGGTAACCTACCCATAACTTTCCTATGTCCTTACCTATATACTTATGTGCATGTGTATACACTCATTCACATCTCTGTACTCACAGTCTGTCTGTCGTAATACCTTTGTCATCAATCACTATGTCGTGGGGTTGTTATTATTTAACTCCTGCTTTGTATTGAGGATGGGTTTAGTTTCTGAAATTTGGGTGGCTTCTTTAATCTATCTAAGCATTGTGTCGGCCCGGTGTGTGGATAAGATCTTCACTTGAATGTTTCTAGTGAGCCACCATGCTTTAGTTTGGCGTGTTAATGGAGCACTAACAAGTTTTTCTTGTCTTTGCATTCCCGCCAGTGCTCCTTTATCTTTACTCCTACAATACGGCTGTTTCTTCAATGGACTGAAATTTGTTGACCAATCCGTCTGTTAGTATTTTTTTCATTCAGTAAAACTCCTTATTCTGAGAGTAATGTGACAAGATTTACCAACTTGCTGAAACATTGTGTCTTCTATCAGTTCTCATCGAGTAAGTTATAAAAATTTAGAATTACACAAAGAATTTATAATGAGTTTGCATATCTTTCACCACCACTCTGTCCACACAGTGATGGTGGTGAAAGGATATGTGAGGCTACTATATGAGCACGTCTTTATTGGCTCCTTCAATATAACTGATTCTGAGAGAGGATGGGGTGAAAAATCGTCCTGGTACTATTTGACTGGTGCCTTGTTTAAAGGCCCCTAATGGATGAAAGGAATAGTTGTTCTCAGCGGGATTTGAACTCATAGTTCAGAGAAATGGAACAAATACAGGAAGACATTCTATAAGACACTCTAACGAATCTGCCAATTCACCACCTTGGCAGGTTAAACTTGGGGCTAAACAACAACAGCTATAATAACCACCCCATCCAACCTGGTGGTTGTGGTGGTGTTCGTCATGCTGTTTAACCCACATTGACCTTAAATAAAGAGACCTCTGATCAAAATTGTTCTAGCGATGACCATCATTTTTTTTTCAGGTATCGTGTATCTAATATTACAGTATTTAACTTAGTCTTGGATACAATCGTTTTTTTTTTTAACAATATGCTGAATTTGGCTGCTATTTCTAGCAGGTCAATGTGACAACCCAAATGCTCACTCAGCATGCATTATTAAAGGTCAGAGCTCCAGTTTACAAAGACCATGTAGGAAAGAAGTGTTTCATCAACTCCACAAAAACGCGGGAAGTTCAAGTTTGCTGTGACGCTGATAGGGCCGTGGCCCTTTAACCATTGGGGCCTTAGATCGCAGCTAATAGTGTCTCTGCACAAACGAAAAGAATGGTGGGCCCCTAGGCTTCAGCTTAGCCAGCCTTATGAATAATACGGCCCTGAACGCAAAGATCTTTAATCATTTGTATGTGTCTCAACAAGTTTAGTTGACACTAGCAGAATGGCCCGGTGTTGCTCGGGATTGTAAACATAGATTGACATGTTTATCCCTCCTTTCTGAAACCGTTTCGTCGTATGTTCACCAATTGATGCAAAAGTCCTAATAAAAAGTGCAGTCGCCTTGGGTGAATAGGCAAATAATTTTCCATTAAGATTTTTCAAAAGCATGTAATTGCGTTCCCTCTCTTTTTTGTTGTTGTTTTTGCTGCTGTTGGTGTGATAGCAGCCGTTGGTCATACTACTAACACAATCTCGTCCTTCTTCAGCCAATTGTTTATATCCCCTTCTGCCTCGTCAGCAATGAGAAAAATATTTTCTCTAGGGATCTTATATATTTGATATATATTTATCCTTATCGAGCCTCGTGAAATAAATACGTTTGTTTATATTTTGTTATTGTGTATGCAAAAATATCTGTACGCGAATATATAATTATATATATATATATTAAAATAACAGATTAAAGTTTAAGCGAAGAATCGCTGCTTTCACTCTTAACGGCATCTTCTGAAACTAAAAAAATCAATCTGTGAACACAGAAGTAAATATTTTGAAAAACGTTACACACTATATATATATATATACACACACACTACATATATATACACACACACACAGATAGTGTCATAACGTCGTAATGCAGACAGCCAAATATACAGACAGATATTATAAGGGCGCGACGTTGTAGCTATGTATCTATCTAAAAAGAGACAGACTAAGAATTATAGAGAGAGCGCTAAATCGCCTAATGCGGTCCCTAGGGCATTGAACATTTGAAGTATTGTTTGCTCAAAACACTCACAGGACCATAAGTATTACATGTGTAAAGTTTGAAAAAAATTGGTTGGGTGGTTCTCGAGTTTTAGGGAGTCAGACAGACAGACAGACAGACAGACAGACAGACATTCTCTGTTTTAGATATATAGATTGAGTGAGTTAACGCATCTGAATCACATCCTCGTGTAGATCTGAAAATGACTGAGAGAATATATAGATTTTAAGAAGGAAAAAAAATCACTGATAAGTTAATTTATGTTAGGATATTTTCGTTCTTAAACGGACGTAGAGACTCGACAGCAATATAGATAAACAAGCCAACAGACGGGCTAGACAGATGAAAAATAGGCTGCAGACAGAAAACTGACTGATATCTGAACTTACTGACGGACAGTGAGTCATGATAAATAAGCAGATAGATTAATAGAGAACTCAGACTAAAAAACATGCACATACACACACACTCTCTCTCTCTCTCTCTCTCTCTCTCTCTCTCTCTCTCTCTCTCTCTCTCTCTCTCTCTCTCTCTCCCTCTATATATATATATATATATATATATATATATATATTTCTATATATAGGACTATTTTTATCATATGTAACCCATGTGCAACCACGCAGTATTCATTCTTCTCATGTTTTTTATATATATTTTCCCCAGCTGCGTTTGTCTGTTTCTCTCTTACTGCTTCCCCCCTCTCTCTGTTTCTCTCACCTTCTTTCGCCCCCTCTGTCAGTTACACTTTATCTCGACTGGCCTCTTCCTCGTACTTCCACTCACTCTCTGCTTCTCCCCCTTCTCACTTCCTCCCGTTTGGCCTGAAGTGGAGTCCTTTCTTGCTCACACCTCACTCGCGTCGCACGGTCTGTAGACTCTCGCTCATGAAATCCACACAGCTTAAGCTGATCGGACTCCCATGTGCTTGATTTTTTCCTATCTTTGCGTTGCTATCCTTCTACGTTTGTTTACTTGTCTCGCTCGCTTTACGCGATTTACTTGTCCCAATAGCTTTATTTAGCTATTGCTCGCACCAACTGGAGGTATATGATTTTTAAAACGATGAAATACCAGTGAAGGTTGGAAAATCACTGATGAAGGACTATTTTTACCATATGTAACCCATGTGCAACCACGCAGTATTCATTCTCCCCATGTATATATATATATATATATATATATATATATATATATATATATATATATATATATATATATATATATATATATATATATATATATATATATATATATATATATATATATATATAGGAGGCACGTGGTCTAGTGGTAAGGGGGTTGGGCTTACGTATGATCATAATGTCGTGGGTTCGGTTCCTGGGTTGTGTGTTGTATTCTTGAGCAAAACACGTCATTTCACGTTGCTCCAGTATACTCAGTTAAAAATGAGTACCACCAATAGCTGGGGGTTTAACCCGCAATGGACTGGCGTCCTGTATAGGAGGTGGTCTTGTATACTCAGTCGCTTCACGTTATGAAACCGGGATAAGCACCGGCCAAATGAGCCTTCTGGCTTAAAATAGACTTTAGACTTTTTAGATACATATATATATATATATATATGTATGCATGCATATATATATATATACTAGACATGAAAAATGCGCAAGCTCAAAAGTGCCACAGAATGTTATAATAAACCTTCAAAAGTGTGGGACTAGAGTTGTTGCTAAAAAATATTGTAATCATTATATATCGTACATTCTGTGGCATCCTTTATAAAAATAGCTTAAACCAACGAAGCCTTTATTTTTACGCTATTTCACTTAGTTAATTCTTAGAGTGTAACATATAAAAATATGATTTACAACTATAAAATAAATTAATTAATATAATAACAGAGCTGCGGAGTTGAAATTTAGGAAATAATGGAGTATCGGATCCTGAGTTGGAGCCAGTCAATTTTTGACCGACTCCGCAGCCCTGTATAATACATTTCATATTAAAGTTATTAATAAACCTATTTTACACTTCATGCAAATTACCACGAGATATTGATATTAGATATAAGATACAGCGCAATATCTACAGCTGTAAAAGTACGAAAGCGAAGTAATAATAAGTGGCTTAAGGTAATTCCAATATGAAAGTTTGTAGTGATAAAAATTTGATAATGCAATACGATTGTTAATATTATAGTTCTATGAAAATGTAACAATAGATAACTAAATTATTTTACTATTAGTATATTTAAGAAATTATCATTATAGATTTGATCGTTCATATAAGCATCATATTAAGTTTCAACACAATTATTTTGTTACTATGAGTATATGATAATAATATTACGTAATTATTTATAGCTGTTATTACATTAAACATAGATGTATTTATTTTTATATGTTACACTCTAAGAATTAACTAAGTGAAATAGCGTAAAAATAAAGGCTTCGTTGGTTTAAGCTATTTTTATAAAGGATGCCACAGAATGTACGATATATAATGATTACAATATTTTTTAGCAACAACTCTAGTCCCACACTTTTGAAGGTTTATTATAACATTCTGTGGCACTTTTGAGCTTGCGCATTTTTCATGTCTAGTTTAATATTTTTTTAAGGCAACGCTTGTAATAACTCTAGTTAAACAGGATATATATTAATAATAAATTATCGTTGTAATGTAATTAGATTATGTAATTGTTATTATAAATTATCTTATAAATATTAGTGTAAGATGTATAAAAATATTTTCAGACTTTTAATATAAACAACTACAAAAAACAATCAATATTAAATCAATATATTATACATAATAGAAAACATAAAATATACAATACAAAAACAAAATATTTACATACATTTGCAATTATCAGTGTATATACATTTTCTTTATATTCCCTGAGCAAATTAATAAGATTTGTTTTTATTGTACATAATTTGATGACTTGTTGGAGTGTATTAAAAGATAGCAACAATTTGTGATTAAATTGTTATCTTAAGCAACTCACTTTTTAATAGTTGTTGGCTGAGCGAAATTGTAAAAGCCTATGAGCAAATATAAAAAAAAATACACAAACAACATTTCCTTGTGTTATTACAACATTAGATAAAATAATTGAGCAATGTCGTTATATTTTGCTCTTATTGCACATTAATAGTGTTTCTATTTTTCGGCACAAATCCATTACGGCAGTCCATTACTGGTACTTTATTTTATCGAATTAGTAAGTATGAAAGTCGAAGTTAACCTCGGCAGGATTTGAACTTAGAATGCAAAGGACCATAACAATACTGCAAAGCATGGTGTCTGACGCTCTACCAATACTTGTGTTGAGCTGGTCATTAATTTATGGTGGTCGTGCGTGAAGTAGAGCAATCGCTAGTTGAAATATTATGAACAAAACATTTTTATTTGCCGAAGAACATATTTTCAATACTGTTTGTGAATGTGACGAAGGAAATACATTCTGATATGGAACAGTGTACAAAGTGTGTCTGTGAATAACATAATGTTACCTCATGTTGTTGTCAAGACATAATGGATTTCGTTTATCCAGTTAGAAGATGAAACCTAGCCATCTCGGATTAGTTATATTTCATGCCATGTGTAAACGTGTTTGAGGATAGCAAAATATGCGCGTTAATTATAATAATTAGTTAATAATATTACAAAATATACCTAATTAAACTCTTTGCTTGAAATTTTATCATTCTTCGTTTATATATATATATATATATATATATATATATATATAGAGAGAGAGAGAGAGAGAGGGAGAGAGATTTATCTAGTCCTTCGCTCAAGATTAATCTATAAGTTTAGATGTTTGCCTTCGTTTAAGTAAATATTACAGTAAGATTTTTAATATAAACAACTACAAAAAACAATTAATATTAAAACGAAAAAATTATCAATGATAAAAGAAGCGGATGCAACTTTTTTTTTTATAAAGTTATATTCCTGTTTCTTTAAAGAACATTTCATTTTTGTTCTATTGTAGGCGAAATAATGCAATGGTTTAATAGGGAAGATATAACTTACGAATTATGTCTCTAACCGTGTAACGCTTTTTAAGTAGATAACTACAATTGAAAATACTAAAGAAATGGAACCAACAATTCAATTTGAAAGTCGTCTAGTGACAGTGTATTACTGGTACTTTATTTTATCGACCCCGTAACGATGAAAGGCAAAAATGCAAATGCTTAAAATTTAAATTGCCTTAATTCTATCGTCTGCTGTTTCATTAAAGGGAGATTATCGTCTGTATTTAATTCTATCGTCTACTGTTCCACTAAACAGATATACCTCCACTATCGTCTCTATTTATACATTTTAACTTATAACTTATACACATTTGATTTGAAATATTTTATCTAGTCCCCCCTCTCAATATTATGATGATTTCTTTCGAATGAAACAGTTCTAGTCCTGTAGAAGCCATTTATATATATAATTGAACTGAGTTAAAAATTCACAATATTTATAATTAAATAAGCTCATATATATATGTGTGTATTTATCTGTTTATTGTATTATATATAATGTGTGTATATACAGGATGTCCCCCAAAAATATATACACACTTCAACAGCATTCTAATAACTATTGCCTGTACAGGTAATCAAAGTGTCAATCGAATGTTAGTTTCGTGTTTTAACAGTACAAATTTACAATACACACATAAAACCAGTGTATATACATACATGAGTGTGTATACACATACATGAATGTGTATATACAATATATATGTATATATATATAGACACATATATTCACGGTGCAACGGTACATTAAAATATAGATGCGGTAGAGGGGGGTGTATATATAGGGGCGCTGGGGATAAAGGAGTGTAAAGCGTGTGTAATTGATATATTGAAGGAGAGGAGTGTGCAGCGATAGAGTAACAAATATATAGAGAGGGGGAGAGATGGTATTGAAGGGGAGGAGTGCAAAGCGAAAGAGTAAGAGATATATATATAGAGACGGAACAGATAGAGAGAAACAGGCGTAAGTAACAGTGGAAGAGATATAGAGAGAGGTACTCTGATTGGTTGAAAATTAGCCAATGACATACGATCACCACCACCACGGCTATCCCCGAAAAATTTTTAAAGAAGCTAGGCATATATGTTAGAACACGAAAAGTGAACATTCTGTGTTTCACACTTTTCGTGTTCTAACAGATATCGCAAGAAACAGTCCTTTTTTTAGGGGTCTCTTGATAAACCCTATCAACCTCACAGCGATGAGGCATTTTTATAGCAGAAATCGCTGCAAACGGATTCGACGAAACTGCAGTCGGGATTTTGTAGAAAAAATAGGTATATTTTTGTCTATTATTTCCCCATATTTTTAATTTGATATATATATATATATAGTAATAATAATAAATGTGAAGACTAAAATCCGAAGAGGGCTCGATAAGGATAATAATATATATATCAATATATATATATATATATTTATTTATATATATATATATATATATGTATGTATGTATGTATGTATGTATGTATGTATGTATGTATGTATGTATGTGTCCAAAATGGCTGACTGAATACACGTGTTTTTCCCCCTTTTTTTCATTTTTATCCCTCTTTTTACTCTTTATCTTTCTATTCATCTTCTATTTCTAACTCCATCTTCTGATGAAGGCCTATTGTCCGAAACGTTAAGACTCTTTTCCTGTTATTCCAAGTGTTAAACTAATATATTTCTTCAATGTACTGTGTCGTTTGCTTTGTTATTACTGTTTCCCTTTTACACACACGCGCACGCGCGCATATATATATATATATGTATATATATATATATATATATATATATATATATATATATATATATATATATATATTCACCTTTGTTTAAGCTCTTGTGCACTTGATATATATATAATTTGCCTAAACAGGTAGAGACTAATTTGTCTCTACATGTTTTGTTATATTCCGATGCGGGCTTTTTTTTTAAACTGTCATATAATAGACATCACACCGCCAGGTCTGTTTTTCTGTATTCTCCCTTCTTACTTTTTCTACGCTTATTTGTCTGCACGTTGGATTACACTTATTATTCTCTTCTGTTTTACTATTTCTCTCCTTTCTATATTTTTTCTCCTTTGGCTAATCCATTGCGCACTCTATATTTGTGTAATTTGCCTAAAGATTTAATTTGTCTCTACGTGTTTTGTTATACCCTAATGTGCACTGGAATGAAATGGTATTGACCTTAATGCACCGAAATCATAGTGATTTCCAGAAGTTGCCTGAGGGAATGGGACTATCCGTCTTTCCGTTTATTTACATTGTCCTTGTCCTGTGCAGAATTTATATTTTAAATTTATATATATATATATATATATGGCGGCGGGACATTCTCACGATTTCCAACTGCCAAATTTCACTCACAATGTATTGTTCAGCCACGAATCTATGATAGAAAACATTTGCCCGAAGCGCCGTATAGAAGAGTCGATAACGGAACCCCGTATATATAAAAAATAGACATGATGATTTATTGTTAACACTCGACTAAGGCCCTACCAGTCTCAGCTGGCTCCGACTAACAGTAAAAGAAGTAGACAGACTAACTCGTTAGAGTGTCGGATAAAATGCCTTGCCTTATCTGTACCGGCTTTCTGCACTTTGATTTCAAATATCGCTGAAGTAAACTTTGTCTTTCAGCCTTTTTTTCGAGATCGAGTCTACTACATCTATCTCTCTCTGAAAGAAGTTGATTTTACTCAGGCATGCAGAAGGATGGATTCTGCCAGGTTTAAATGCCCCTGTTCACAAATTGCGATACAGAATGAATAAATACATAAATAAACAAGACAATATTTTGTTTTCTTCTCATGACTCTGTTTTATTAATATTTATAGTACATAAAATAAAGTACCAGTCATGCGGTGGGGGCGATTTAATCGACGCCCACCCCACCCCACCAAAAAAAAATTGCTGGCCTTGTGCGTAAAGTAGAAACAATTAATATCTATAGTACCTTTTATTGCAATTTACCTATGAAGGACAACAAAATAATAAAAAAAAACCAGAATTTATTAAAAGTGAAAATGGAAAAAGGGAATTTACCAAAAGTAAAAACGGAAATAAGGAAAATTTGTTACCCTACATTTTGTACTAATTCACATATCTCACTTACTATCATATATGTATTCATTTTGATGAAAACAATAGCAGCCTATCAGTTGTATTGCAGATTAAAATTATAACTGGTGGAAATCATGCTCCATCCCTCATCTCACTTTTGGCTTGTGCCTCTTCCCCAGGACGTAATGTCCCCTTTGAGTCATTGAGTTTGAAGTCCCTGGTGTAGGATTTGTTAAGTCAAATAGACAATATATTCAAGTAACCACACCTTTTATTTATTTACCTTAAACAACTCTTATACTCTAACTTCAGCGTGGACGTTTCTAGGTCATTGTGACAACTAGGTCATTGTGACAACTAGGTCATTGTGACAACTCCTGACCTGACAGGAGTGTTACTGTTAAGGTAATTTTACAGTTATTCGACGTATTGCGCAACTTCTCTGGACCATTAGGTCATCTGATTGATGCGATGCCCTTCAGTGGTGATATTGTTGACAGTGACGGGCTTTGTTTTCCCGCTGCAGGGAGTGTTTCACTGAAGTGTAACAAGTGTTAAGTTAATACAATAGCTTCTGGGTGTGTTGTCTCACTTCAGTGTGGGAGTTTCTAGGCCACTGTGATAACGCCTGACTGAAATATTTCACTAGAGTGATGTTACTGTTAAAGTAATTCGATACCTCCTGGGTGTGATGTTCAACTTTTGTGTAGCGATCTTCAGATCACTCTGGTATCTACTCTTGACAGATCTCGCAATCGTATTGTAGTTGTTAAGTTTCTGAATCAATTCTGGACTTGTCTGTCTAACAATAGCCATTTCAATGTTGAATGCTATTAGGTTGGAACCTAATAAACTATTGGATATTCTATGAAAGAAATCATATTTACGTCACCAGAGTCAGATAAATAGAAGGCAAATCACTATTTTGGGTTTGGCCGTACGTAATCTGCTGTAAATGTTAATTAGTAATGGGGATGATCACTTTAGTTACTCTATTTAATTCAATATAAAGAGATATGGTGGTTAATAAACAGGGCTGGATTTAGGCATGGAGAGACTCCAATCTGTGGGATCCTTTTTTAATGGCTTAGGCCGAGAAACTTTTTCAGGGGCTGCATGACTGGTGAGAGAAAATTTGGAAGTTATCTTCGGATCGGCCCAGATGTTTTTAACAGAGTGACCCCGCTAAAGGGACCCGTGAATTAAGTGACGGTGTTAAATCTGGCTATAGATTTTGTCTACCCATCCAAGAACAGGAATGTTAAGGATTTATATAAATACGTACATTAAAAATTTACTAACTGCTTGTAAAAAATGTGAAATTAAAAAAATATAACAGATACCATGGAATGATATTCAGATCTTTATCCAGACGAGAGCTTCAGCACTCTCGTCTCGATAAAAAAAATCTGAATAAAATGCGGCAAAGCATTTTGTCCGTCATTCTAACTATGCTACCAATCCGCCGCAATCTGACAGTCTTCTGATTTAGGCACAAGGTCAACAATTTTTTAGGGGGGGGGGGGGGGGTAGATTAAATCAACCCGTGTGCTACTGGTGCTTTATTTTATGAACCCTGTAAGGAGGAAAGGCAAGGCTAAACTCGCCTGGATTTAAACTCGGAACGTAAAGGGACGTAACTATATGTCACAAAGCATGTTGTCTGGCGCTCTACCGATCCTGCTAATCTACCACCCTTAGTGGTTTATGATTTAGACATAAGACCAAAATTTTAGAGGGAGAGGAAAGTCGATTAAATCGACCCCAGTACGTTACTGATACTTTATTTCATCGACCCCGTAAGAAGGAATGGCAAAACTAATCTCAGTGGGATTTGAACTCAGAACGTAATGCATTTTGTCCGTCACTCTAACAACTCTACCAATCAGCCACAATCTGGCAATCAAATTAATAATAACCCTTTTATTGCCCACAAAAGCGGAATGACATTTGGGGGTGCTTTAGGGAGATAAAATTACAGGGACTAAAATAAAATTACTTCCGTCGCCGGGGGGTTAGTATGAAATAGATTTTAAATTACCCCTAAGGCTAGCTTAGTTTCAAGCAAGCCACGCGGGTAATTTAAAATTGATTCTGTTCTACTTTCCGATAATCTGAACACGATTTCATACAAGGTGAAGTAGGAGTAATCTGAAATCGTTACACAAATATATAGGAACCGACACTAAGACACAAGCATCAAGTGGAGCCAGAATTAGTCAAATACTGGAGTGTTATCAACACAAAACAACAGTTAAAACAAAAGATGTTACTAGAGTCAAGATGATGGTAAGAGGTCATACTACAACTCAAAGAACAATGTGTATTATGTTCTTTATTTATACATATATTCTTTTCTTTTTCCTCTTGATTTTCTAAATTATCTGAAACAAAGAATGGTTTCTTTTAAAGAGTGAAAACAACAACCAGGAAGATGAATGAGACGTTCACAACATCCGGAAGGAAATTAGTGAAAGGAATTGACACTATGTCAATGACTCGACTCTATGGCCATTGCGTTTAAGATATATCGCTTTTTCGTGTGTGTGTATATATATATATATATATATATATATATATATATGATAATAATGATGGCTGCGCGTTGCAAATGGGGGTGCATATGAAAAAGTAAGTCCTTCATCAGTGACCCTCCAACCGTCTCAGGCATTTCATCGCTTTAAGGGCCATATACCTCAGGTTGGTGCGAACAACGGCTAAAAAAAGTCGTTGGGACACGTAAATAAAGGGAACGTTAGGGTAACAAACAAAATGGTTTAAGCAACGGAAAGTGAGAAGAAATAGACAAGTCCCAGATCTCTATGAATATAAACTCGGTGAAATCGTGAACAAGAGACAAAAGACCATCAAACCTGGTTGAAATGTGAGGAAGGAAGGAATTTCGCACAAGTCTAACGGGGGGAAGAAGAAGAAGAAGAAGAAGAAGAAGAAGAAGAAGAAGAAGAAGAAGGGGTCTGGTCTATGAATTCGGTAAACATAAGTTTTGTGAAGTCGCAGACGCAAGAGAGAGAGAGAAAAAAAATTTTCATACCGGCTTGACCAAGAACGCGCGAGAAAAGAATTACACACAGGTCAAACTTGAAGGAAGAGGAGGAAAGAGGAGGAGGAGAGGTAGTGACAGAGAATGAGTGAGTGAAAGTTGAGGAGGAGGCTAACAGAGAGAGAGACTGCTAGAAAGGGTAAAAGGTACAAAGAACGAAACAGACGGGTAGCAGCAGAAGAAAAATTAGGTGTAAATATGATAATAATGATGGCTGCGCGTTGCAAATGGGGGTGCATATGAAAAAGTAAGTCCTTCATCAGTGACCCTCCAACCGTCTCCGGCATTTCATCGCTTTAAGGGCCATATACCTCAGGTTGGTGCGAACAACGGCTAAAAAAAATCGTTGGGACACGTAAATAAAGGGAACGTTAGGGTAACAAACAAAATGGTTTAAGCAACGGAAAGTGAGAAGAAATAGACAAGTCCCAGATCTCTATGAATATAAACTCGGTGAAATCGTGAACAAGAGACAAAAGATCATCAAACCTGGTTGAAATGTGAGGAAGGAAGGAATTTCGCACAAGTCTAACGGGGGGAAGAAGAAGAAGAAGAAGAAGAAGAAGAAGAAGAAGAAGAAGAAGGGGTCTGGTCTACGAATTCGGTAAACATAAGTTTTGTGAAGTCGCAGACGCAAGACAGAGAGAGAAAAAAATTCTTCTTCTTCCCCCCGTTAGACTTGTGCGAAATTCCATCTCCAACTGATCCAGCTGGATCTCCAAGCGAGACCAGCCAAGCTAATTGGATCTTATCCAACCATCTTGCTCAGGGTCTACACCTGGGTCTCCTGCCGGTTGGTTTTGCCCGTGAAATCTGTCCAGCGATTTTTTCCTGAGACAATCTAACCACATTCCCATAGTATCGAAGCTATGGTCTCTCAATTCGGAGAAGTAGTAGGTCTACCTGGAGTGACACTCTGATCTTCGAGCTACACACTCTATCGAGTAACGTTACTCCAAAGACCCTTCGGAAGAACCCCATTTCGACCGCTTGTATTCACAATCATATTCTTTTGGTCATTGCCCAAGATTCATGACCATAGAAAAGGGTTGGTATGAATACCGAATTAAAGATAACGAGTTTGGGTTTTACGCCTACCTTCCTTCTTCTGATTACTGAATGCTGAAGCTGGCGCATTACTGCACCAACTCCTGCAATTCTTGCACTTAATTCAGCCTCCTGCCTTCCATCACTCGTGAACACGGCCCCTGGACTCTTGAACTTCTCTACCTGCTTCAGTGGAACTCCATTTACATATAGTGTGCATTGCGCAGGCTTCCTTGATAGGACAAGTGTCTCAGTTTTCGCAGCACTGATTTTCATTCCAGCCATGCAGCACTCGGCATCAAACCTATCGAGTGCAAATCGGAGATTAGTAACACAATGTCGTCTGCAAGTTCCAGCGGATTGATTATACACCCTCCAGTCATGACACCACTTCCCCCACCCCCACCCCGAGGATATGGGTTGTGTAAAGGAAGTGAAACTACTTCAGCCGGCAATTAGATCATTGTAGCATCAATGGTAGTAGAGGAATACAAATTACGATCTGCTTTCGATTCTCTGTCGGGAAATAATGGACATTACAATGTCCCATTTTCTCTCTTATCCTTGATGTTGTTGTTGTTGTTGTTGTTGTTGTTGTTGTTTAACCCCAGTTCAATCCTGATCGAGCGATGATCGAAAACTTTCAAGTTAGGACCGACTGGTATTTTTTCTTTTTAAGCGTAACCTATTTAGGACTACATCATCAAATATACCTGTCTTTGTTAAATTTGAAGGAAATTTGGCTGTGTTATTTGTAGCAAGTATGGCGACAAGACAAAAGTTCTTTCGTTGAATTGTGTACTTTGGGTAAGTGAACCTGACAGAAAACCATTCTTATTCAAGCTTTCTATAGGATAAAACGCAGCACTGTCAGCTATCAAAACATTTATCAATGTTTAC
Source organism: Eledone cirrhosa (assembly GCA_964016885.1). Classification (NCBI taxonomy): domain Eukaryota; kingdom Metazoa; phylum Mollusca; class Cephalopoda; order Octopoda; family Eledonidae; genus Eledone; species Eledone cirrhosa. The sequence goes on along the minus strand of OZ024743.1, from coordinate 352,878,166 downwards.
AGCAGAGGTTATCAAAGTGGGTGCTACCGCTTCCCGGGGGGGGGGTCATTCAGAAGGTCCAGGGGGCGCTGGGGCCTAAGGGGGCGATGGATGGTGGGTGGTAGAGATGATCTAATAGTATATTAAATATCAAATGATACACATATATAAATATAGTAAAATGAAAAAATATAATATTTATTTATACATAGTATATTATTTAGAAACAATTATATTATTTAGAGGGTCGGACGCCATGCTTTGACGCATAGAGTTACGGCCCTTACTATTCTGAGTTCAAATCCCGCCGAGGTTAACTTTTCCTTTCATCCTTACGGCGTCGATAAAATAAAGTACCAGTAATGCACTGGGATAATTGCTGGCCTTGTGCCAAAAGTAGAAACAATTATATTATTTATTATATATAAATTAACGATTTTATTTATTATATATGATTTACAATTTGCGTGTAGGCAGGTATCTGGAAATAAGGTTGGGGGTGCTGAGGGTATTACGTGACCGTGAGGGGGCGGTGGCCCCCAAAAGTTTTAGAACCTCTGGTTAACAGTGTTGCCACTACATGGAGCATTAGTAGTTGTTCTTACTCAACAGTACACACAGCCTCTGAAGGAAATTTTTATCAGCGGAGAACAATGTAATTGCTAGCCTTCAATGTGAATGCTAGTTTGCAAATATCTTCTGAAATTCCAATAAATTTTCGAGCTCGAGTGCGATGTACATTCTGTGTCACCTTTTCATCGGCCCTGATGAAACCTATTTTCAACTAGGTAGCTGAGTCCATTTGAGATTTAAATGTCTCTTGATTAGTTGTCTCGTACTTTGTCCCCAGTGTCATCTATGTTCCCCCAATAAGTAATACTGTGAAACACATGTTGTTGCTTTTGCTGTTTAACCCCAAATCAACCCTGATCTATCATATTTATGATATTTGATCTATCTAATTTATCCACCCATAATCGAAGGTGTCCCAGATATGACCAACGCACCAGTATTTTCAGTATGTAGTATATCTAATACGTTCTTCCTTTTTAGAGTGTAATTTGAAATAGATTGAGCTGGTGTTTCTAGGAGAGTGAGGGACTCTGTTAAGGCTCTTTCATTGGCTCATAAATGATGCACGTTATTTAACACCGGTCTGCCCTGATTGAGCTTACCTATGACCAATGGTGCTCTAGCAACCACCATCTTGTCTATTTTCCGTCTATTTTCAGCTATATTATATTTAGGGCTACATCATGAAATGTGTACCCTTTCTGTTTAAGATGGCGTGGTGGGGTTGAAGAAGATTAGGTTGCTCTTTCTCGCAGGTCTATGAAGTGTCCACGTGGAAGCGCCCTCATAAGCTGTTGGCTAATGCATGTTTTTCACAATGGAAGATGCCTGTTGACTGTGAACGTTTTCCACAATCTTTGACATTGGAACTGTAGTGGAACTACGTCGCACCTCGCAATAGCAACATTTTCATACGCAATAAGGTCAAACTGACCAATGGGAAGTTGCGTATAAATACATAGTCAATCTCCTTCTCGTTCTCTGGTAAAAAACCTCAGAGAGCACTCGAGAGACCGGACAGACTGAGCTGACCAGGAGAGGATACAAACGCGCGACGATTTATATGTAAAATGACTCCTACATTCCTTTTGCGACAAATAATATAATATTTATAGAGGATTGAGCATTAAAGAGCTATTTATTTATATCCTGGAAGTCAGAAGCATCTACTACCGATGAGAAGCAACCAACTCTTCGATTAAGGTATTTCCATTATATCGCTTATAACTAAGATCCTTCGAAGACCGATAACAACAATGTAAAAGGATATAGGTAATATTTAACCCCTCATCTTATCTATAGAACATTTCCCAAGGATCCCTTCTGCATGAAAAATATATAGTTAAGTGCAAACTAACATACTTAGTGTAAGTCAAAAATAATGTTTAAGTAGTTGTTATTAAACTCGTAATGAAAAAACAAGTCATTAGAGTTAATGACAATTTATTTGAAGGAAGGCAATGAAGGCAACTTCATTTGACTTTATAATTCTAGAATATTTAACCTTAGGGGTGTTGCTGCTGATGATGATGATGATGATGGATCCCCGATCAACTTAATTACCCATTCGTTGAATTAACGTGGAAATAACTGCTTACCCCATAGGCATGTATTCTGTAACGTAATTCTCCTGTGGAATCAGCCTATCAAAATATGTTAAAGATGGACCATTGAATTACAGGTAGAATCCTTCCGACCGTTTCCGTCTACTCAAGTTTACTCATAAGACCTACATCGACCTGAATCTATGGTAAAAAAAAATTGGATCAGAGTACCAAGCAGCGGGATCGATCCCATGATCACATAATTGCGAAGCAAAGTTTTTAATCCCTCGGCTACACCAGCCTCCATTTGTTGACTTTCATACTACAACAGAGACAGAAAAGAAACTAGTATTGCGTGTAAACGACAGTGTAGCGGTGTTGGTATCAATGACCGGATAAACAACCAATCAATAACCTTCAAAATAGTGAAGTACTTTTCATGAAAAGGATGAACGAGTGTTACTGTTCTGAGTACTTAGAGTTAGTGAAGTTAATTCATGCCATTCCCTCTCGTAATAACACACGTCACTCCTAAGATATCATATAAATATTTCTTGTTTTGATCCACGTGAACTCTGATTCAGCAGATCTATGACCAAAAGGTATTACAGCTGTGACAATCCCATCTTTTCGGAAATGGACGAGGGAGAGAGTCAGACACAGTGTATATAGGGTCATATTATCTAATGTGACACGAATGTTTTCAAGTTAGTAAGGTGTGACTGGTAGGTTTAACTGCTCTTATATATAGCAAGTTGAGTGATCACGTAGAAGCTCCATCGTTGGTTCGCCTAAGTAGTGATGACACTTGTGAAGTAGTTATCGTTTTTGTCAAGTCCCAATTCGTGGCCAAAAATTATCTGTGTCAACAAGAATTACTTAAATGGCGATACATCAACGAGAATTGGTGGAATAGAAATGAATCATCGGGATTTATTGGAGTGACGATGAGTCAACGAGATTTGGTGGGGTAGCCATAAGCCAATTGGATTTGGTGGAGAGGCGATGACTCAATGGGATTTGGTGGTCGACTTTCACTTTCATTCTACCGGGTTGACAAAAAAAGCAGCTGTTAGGTTCTGGAAGATGGTAGAAATCATTATTATTTGCAGAGGAAGAAGTGAGTGGATATAAATTGAGGGTGTATCGATATAAACACAATGTAATGTTTATTATTGATCCTCTACCTTCTGATTTCAAATTCTCTTAAGATTCTGTTTATTTTTTGTTATTCATACTGAAGTTTGATAACGTTAGTATCTAATATAAATATCTCGGTCCCATTAGTCTATAAACCACTAGCAAAGATAGGGTAGCCTTGTGTTTTTGAATTATAAAAAATCATTAGTTAACATAAATTATGGATAACCACAACTGTCACGGATAACAAGGTATCCGACCATCAAACCAGACTAGAAGGAGGCTAAGAAAACCAGTGGTCACGGGCTTACGAATTTAAGGAGGTTTACTGAACATAGTTTTATCTACTTTTTCGTTGAAAAAGGAAAGTAGAGAAAACGATTTAAAGAAATATTATTCCTGTACATCGAGATGTATGCGTTAATAGAAGCTAAGGGGTACTTCACTCGCAGTGGTCCCACAGTATGCCGTACACTAAATCTTCGTGCAGTAAACTGGGTGGGTGGTTTCAGCTCGGCGGTCTAGATAGGCACCCAGACTAGGAAAAGAACAACTCTGAGCATAAACCCTCATTGCTTGTGAATGCACGTGAAGAGAACCCGGGGCCCACTGACCTCATTCATCCCGAAGAGAGCACGAAGACACAACGAATGTTTAGAAGAATGGTGGTTGTGTGTTAGCCCCCACGACTCTCAACCATGAGGATGGGATTTCATTCACTCGTCTCAAGTTTTAGTCGTTTTGTCAGATCAAAGTTATATTTAAGATTTCAAAAGAGTCTTTACGAGTTGAAAGAGAGTATAGTGATTTCGAAGTGAGAGTAGCGATTTCAAAATGAGAAATAACATAAAAGGATTTGAATTCGTCAATGACATTTTGAGAGGCGACCAAAGAACAGGATATGTGCTGATAAGAAAATGTATTTAATAGAAAATATAACATTAAAACATCGTTACATCATTTGTAATATCAACAATATGAAGTTACCTAGTTAATTATATGTACTAGCAGAAAAACCGCCCGGGGGCGATTTTCTGCTAGCATATGTAGTGTGCATATTGGACCACCTCAGCCTCGCCATCGCCCCAGGTAACGCAGCGAAGGTGTTGGCTTGCCTCAAAAATTATTAGAGAGGTTTCCCAATGCTCCTCGCTATATTGCTATCTTTTGCTCTGGTAGCGGCTCTTTTTACCACTCTTTCGCCAGTATATTGTTCTGTGGTCGAAGATGTGTGTATTACCTGCGTGTGTATTTTTTCTCTTTCTTTTTTTCCTTTCCCTTTCCTTTGTATATATTATATTTGTTAGAGTTTTCGTTCTGTAACCATTATATTAAATGAGTTTTTAAAAAAAGAGTTAATAAATAAATAAAGAGTTAATAAATAAATAAAACGTTATACTTGTTTTACCCTCTCATTTCCAATTAAACCGAACACTATCATGACTGTATTTGTGTAAATGTATGTGTGAATGTATGTATGTTTGTGTGAAAGTATGTGTGTATTTGTGTGAATTATGTCCGTGAGTGTGTATTTTTATAAGTTTGTGTTTGCGCGATGATAGTTATATACTCATAATAGTTATATACTCATACATATAGATGTATGTATGTGCGCACTCATACGCGTCAGCGTGTAGAAAATCTCTAGCTCTCTCTCATCACACAATCTCTCTTTCTATATATATGGTAGTTGAAATGGTGCTGATGGCGACGATATACCGGAAGTGCAACTTTGAAAAGAAGTCAATTTTAAATTATTTATTTTTACGAAATTATTTGTTTACGAAATTTAGCACATAAATTATGTAATATTCATTCATTATTTATTCAAAGTAATCCAACTTATTTTACTAACTGGGTTAAAAGAAATAAACCGTACGCAGTCCCGCAGCCCTTGCTTTTTTATAGTTTAGATTTCTCAGCTACTCTCAGGTCTTGAATAATCGCCCCCTTCTGCTTATTAATTTTTCAGACACCCTTCCCCCCGCTTTTATTCCCCCTACACGCTTATTAAATTTTGCTAATCTCTCTCCGGGAAATTTTATTGTAAGTGATTCATATCGATACATCAGCTGGAGAAGCTAATAATAATTTTATTTCCGGCGGTTTTCTGCTACCATATGTAGTGTGCATATTGGTATTATACGCAAATATATATGCATATAGATATAGGTAAATTGAAAAGTAAATTGACAATATCTTCTTCACCCACTTATTTCTGAGAGGGTCGTGGGGTCAGAGTCCTTCTCAAACACTCCTTCCATCGAGTCTGTCAGTAGCAAACATCTGTAACTGATCCAGCTGGATCCCAAAGCGTGACCAGCCAAGCTCATGGATGTTTTCCAACTATCTTGCGCAGGGTCTACTTCTGGGCCTCTTGTCGGTTGGTTTTGCCCGTAAGATGTGTCCAGCGATTCTTTACTGAGACATTCTAGCCACATGTTCATAATACCGGGGTTGTGATCACTCAATTCGGAGAATTAGCGGCTCTACCAGGAGTGACTCTCTGGTCTCTGAGTTATGCACTTTATCGAGTAACGTTACTCCAAAGACTCTTCGGAGGAATCCCATTTCTGCCACTTTTATTTGCAATTGTATTCTTTTGGCCATTACTCAAGATTCATGATCCTCGGTAAGAGTTGGCAGGAATACCAGGAAGACAGCGAGTTTGGCTTTTACACCTACCCCTCTTCATCTGATTGCTGAATGCTGATGCTGGCGCATTACTGCATCAGCTTTTGCAATACTTGCACTTAATTCAGCTTCCTACATTCCACCACTCATGAACACGGCTCCAAGATACTTGAACTTCTCTAACTGCTTCAGTGGAACTCCATTCACATGTATATAAATTTGAGGGACTTCTGTCCACTGGTCCATCACGCAATGTGTATATGTGTTTGTGTGAATGTATGTGTGTGTATATATGTCTAACTTAAAAACAGTGACACACACACACGTGTCTCTAATTTAAGAACGCCGACAAACTCACGCGCGCACACATACACACACTGTCCTATTACCACTTAAGAGCTTTGGCCCGGGCAAACATCCCCTCAATTTTGGAACGATCTGGGTTGTCCTGAATTGATGGGAAAAGACTTGACGGTCTTACTCTGTGCTCCTGGTCAAGAGGAAGGTGCCTTACCTGGGACGTCATATTTAGTGACTCTTTTGCTTCATCCCATATTCTGGATGCAGAAGTAATGGCGAGAGCTACAGTATCCGCAGCTGAACGGAACAAAATCCTAAAATACTGTGTTCTGTCAGCTAACTATATTATCCAGCCTGTGGCGTTCGAACGTTTGGGGGAGTTGGGCTACTCACAGCGAGCTTCTTATCTTCACTGGCGGCTCGCCAAACAGAGGTAACTGGTGATGCATGTGAGGGCACTTGGTTGTTCCAGCACCTCAGCGTCGCCATCACCCCAGGTAGCGCTACGAGCGTGCTAGCCTGCCTCAAAAAGTATTAGTGCGGTTTCCCAGTGCTCCTCGCTATATTGCTATCTTTTGCTCTGGTAGCGGTTCTTTTTACCACTCGTTCGCCTGTATTTTGTTCTATGTGGTCTTAGATGTGGGTAATACGTGCTTGTGTATTTTTTCTCTTTCTTTTTTTCCCTTTCTTTCCTTTGTATATATTATATTGAATTGGCAGTATCGGTAGAGGGTCGGACGCCATGCTTTCCAACATAGTTACGTCCCTTTACGGTCTGAGTTCAAATCCCGTCGAGGTTAACTTTGCCTTTCATCCTTACGGGGTCGATAAAATTAAGTACCAGTAATACACTGGGATATTTTCTGGCCTTGTGCCAAAAGTAGAAACAATTATATTTGTTAGTGTTTTCGTTCTGTAACCATTATATTAAATGAGTTTTTAAAAAAAAGAGTTAATGAATAAATAAAACGTTATACTTGTTTTACCCTCCCATTTCCAATTCACCGAACGCTGCTATCATGACTGTATGTATGTGTTCGTGTAAATGTATATGTGTGAATGTATGTATGTTTGTGTGAAAGTATGTGTGAATGTATGTGTATTTATATGAATGTCCGTGAGCGTCTATTTTTATAAGTTTGTGTTTGCGCGATTATAGTTATACTAGCTGGCCCGTCCGGCTGGGTCTCGGCTAGATATACCTTCCCCCACCACTCCACTGCAAAGATACCACACACCCTTCCGTGTCACATTGTCCTTCCAACTCTCTCTCTCCCTCTCACTCTCTCTCTCTCTCTCTCTCTCTCTCTCTCTCTCTGTGTGTGTATATATTGAAGGGAGATACGGAAACTAAAACAGTGTTGTCATATAGAGAGTGAAGAGCGACAGAGAGAGTAAAGCAGTTAAATTATAGAGAGGGGGAATGATCTTACATACATACATACATGATGGCTGCCAACTCGTTTTCGAGTACGGCCACTACTTTATATCCATGTAGGAGAATCCCTACCGATGCGCTGAACGAGTGTGACTTTTTAGTCCAGCCAGCGACTTGAAAACTCTGGTACAAACACTACACTTGTGACAATTATTGACACATAGTGCTGGGCCCATGGTACCATGTGACGACAAGTGCAGAGAGATCTCCAGATATAAAGCAATGCCTGTGCCGTGAAACTTTTATAGTGAGCAAAGGCACTGCACAAGTCCCACTCTCTTAACCAAGATGATATTTACCAAAAAGAAGAACAAGTCAACATCATTGGATACCATCAGGGTTGCAGGTGTTATATCAGAGTTTTCCTTCTCCTAGAATTCTGCCTTGACAAAGGCTAAGGGGTCATCTCTCCCGGTGATTTTGGATGGCCATTGACTCTTCAGAGGTCCTTTGCCCTTTGACAGGTTTTGTTTTTAGTCCTGCAGGGTGTCCAAAGTCACCCTCCTCACCAAGAAACCTTACATACATACATACATATAAAGTATAGATATGTGTGTGTTTGTGTATGTGTGTATGCGCATGTGTGTGTCTGTGTGTTTTGTTTTGATGTTATATTATGTGTGTGTGTATGTGTGTGTGTGTTACTTATGCGAGCGACGACAGAAAGTATGTGTATTTGTGCGTTTGTGTGTGTGTGTGTTATGCGAGCGACGACAGAAAAACAGAGGGAGGGGAAAAAAGAGATGGGCCGTTAAACAGAGAGAAATACAATTAAAACGGAAAGTAAAAGAGTGTTGTCATATAGAGAGTAAAGAGAGACAGAGGGTAAAGCAGTTAAATTATAGAGAGGGTGGAAGAGGGAGAGAGAGAGACGACGCTCAACTTTATAATATTTGGGAGTGAAGAGCGACAGAGAGAGTAAAGCAGTTAAATTATAGAGAGGGTAATGATCTATTATAGAGAGAGGGAAGAGTGACGGAGAGAGTAAAGCTAACAAACTATAGAGAGGTGTGTAGGATACATACATACATACACACGACACTCAGCTTTATAATATTATAAATACTTATAATAGTTATATACTCATACATATTGATGTATGTATGTGCATACTCATACGCATCAGCGTGTAGAAAATCATAATCTCTCTATCGCTCTCATTACACACTCTCTCTTTCTATAGATATATGGTAGTTGAAGTGGTGGTGGTGGCGACGATATACCGGAAGTGTAGAAATGTGAATGAAACTTTGAAAAGAAGTCAATTTTAAATTATTAATGTTTACGAAATTTAGTTACGAAATTTAGTACATAAATTATGTAATATACATTCATTATTTATGGTGGATTGGAAGTATCGGTAGAGGGTCGGACGCCATGCTTTGATGCATAGAGTTACGGCCCTTTCCAATCTGAAGTCAAATCCCGCCGAGGTTAACTTTGCCTTTCATGCTTACGGGGTCGATATAATAAAGTACCAGTAATGCACTGGTTAATTGCTGGCTTTGTGCCAAAAGTAGAAACAATTATTTATTCAAAGTAATCCAACTTATTTTACTAACCGGATTAAAAGAAATAAACCGTGCGCAGTCCCGCGGTCCTTAGTTTATTATTGTTTAGATTATATATGACAAAAAAAGGATATTACAAGCAATCCCATATTTACGAATGTTCACTATACAATTACCGACGTCCCTCCACCTGCTTATTCTACCCCCACCCCATATTATTTGGGTCCCGAGAGTAAGTAATGAGGCGATAAATTCATTAAAATAAGGTTGTAAAATCTCCCAGTTTTTTCCTGCGTAATCACAGCAATAACACTGATCTACAACCATAACAATTTATGAGCTGACTGAGCAACGTTTAACACTCGCATCTTTTTTTATTCACGCCCACTTGATGCTGTTTTCTAGGCTTTACAAAAGTCTTTCTTTTTTTTTTCGCTAAACTCCGCCAGTTGCAGACTGCGCATCAACATGAGATATTTTTCTCCACAAAGTTCGATCACCAGCAGCAGAGTTTGAAGAGTAAAGATCAAGTCTAGTCCATAAGTTGACATTATCAAGCCTTACAAAAGTATCAGACATGAAATTGATAGAGCACCTGTGAGTTGAAACCCCAGCTCCTTTTACCGAAAAGAAATGGCGTCATGATAAGACTAGGAACTCTTCATTAACCCCACCATTAAAAAAAATATATACTTGATGTAATGAACCCCAAAGAATTTTGGAAGGATTGAAATTACATTCGCAACGAGAAGTATCACGAAAATCATTAGCATTCATGACAATTCTTGGCCACTGAGAGAACTCTGTGAGAACAAATTAAATAAGGATATTCTGTGAAGAGTGAGTCTGATCTTTGGTAATTGCGGTCATAACTTTTCGATCTTATTGCATCTCTTGAATGAAGCATTGTATAACACGTACTTACCAGAAGTTAGAAATGACGGAGAAGAAAAAGATTTTGTGTGGACATTATTACGTGGACGGGGTCGATAAAATAAAGTACCAGTAATGTACTGGGTAATTGCTGGCCTTGTGTCTAAAATAGAAACAATTATTTATTAATGAGGCAATCTTAAATAATGAAAATGGAAAATTTCTCAGCCCAGGGATGCTTTCTGTCTGAAAAACGTGTAGCTAAGTACAGGTTAGTATATTTAATGAGGTGAAGCCAAAAGATTGTTTTGCGATCACACAGGGTGTTCCTCGTTGTCTTGTTTTGTTTTAATGGAAAAAAAGGTATATACTAAATCGGGTGTTCATATGTTAGGTGTGCATGTATGCGTCCAGACACCGTAAAGGGGAAACGGTAAGAGGTATGAAAATGCAGTGTGAGCAGGCTATAAGTAAGAAATGTAATCAAAGAAAGAGAGGGAGAGAGGGGTGGTTAACAACAACGTGATAGAAAAATGAACAGCTGACACACTGTGTCACTCACAAATTTAGGTATAAACTAGACCACCCGTGACCCGTTGGGTCACGTTCAAAATATTTTTAAAAAATCATGTTCACTTAAAAATAATTTTTAAATAATTAAAATATACACAGACATGTATATAATGTGAAATGAAACAGGAAGGCCCATATATATATGTGTGTGTATGTATATATATAAATGTGTGTGTGTGTATATGTATGTGTGTGTGTATATATATATATGTGGGTGTCTGTGATCTATATACACTGGTCATAGACACACACACACACACATATATACATACACACTCACATATATTTATACACAACACCAGCTCGCGCTCTCTTTCTCTCTTCCATTCTCCTTCTCTGTCTCCTGTCCCTCTCTCTATGTCTCTCTTCAAATCTACTCTCTACACTCACTCTCTCTCTCTCTGTTTATGAAGATACCCGGAAAAACCCCATATCTCGGGAACCCGTCCACCAATTTGCGTGAAACTTGTTTTATTCCATTTGTATCCCCATTTCAGGGTCAACTTTCTTTCAAAGTATTTTCAAATTATGCACCATTTTGGCTGTATTACATTACAGACAAGCAAGCAAGCAATAATAGAATTTTAGTAGTATATAGATTATAGACAAAAATATTGTTTTGTTTATTTATCCTATATCGCAATTTGTGAGCTATAGCGTCGTTGATTACAGATTTCCTACCTGCTAAAGTGATATCGAACCTGGGATCTTATAATTGCGAGACAAACTTCTTAGCCACTCAGCCATATCTGTTAACAATTTGTTGACATGGTTATTTTAAAAAATATAAAATATAATTTCGACACACCAAGCTAAAAGAATAGAATTAATCACTGTTACAGTGTGTGTGTGTGTGTGTGTGTGTGTGTGTGTGTGTGTGTGTGTGTGTGTGTGTGTGTGTGTGTGTGTGTGTGTGTGTGTGAGAGAGCGCGCGTGTGTGTGTGTGTGTGTGTGAGAGAGAGCGCGCGTGTGTGTTTTGGACCTCAATCAGTTGTTCAAACATCGGCACAGCTTGCTCGGGAATTAATGTGCGAGTGGCTGAGCATTCCATATACACTTACCCTTAACATAGCTCTCAGGGATATTCAGCGTGACAGTGTAGGGCAATATCTTGGCACTAGTGTCGTCGCAACTCATTTTTATCAATTGAGCAGAATGGAGCGTCGTGAAATAAAGTATCTTGCTCAAGGACAAAACACATCACAAGGAATTGGAGTCCTGACCATTCGATAATAATCTGAAAACCCTATCCAATGAGTAACGTGTCTTCACAACAATCATAGTGTCGCATGCTGATTTGCAAATGTCTGAGATAGCGTCTCGTCCTCGTTTCACAGGTAAGGTGATACGAACCAACATCTTTATTTATTGGATGGATGATTCACTATTGACCCGATTTGTCTGTGACAGTTAATGGTGGTAGGCTGAGATGATCAGACAGAACATGACGACCTAGACAGGCTTTAACAACTATATATATAAATATAACATTCCTGATTAGCCAGCTTATCAAATTGCAGCTATAAATTAAAATCTGTGTTGTATGCGTGTGCATAGAGTGTATATATCTCCGTGAATGCATGCGTGTGTGTAAATGCATGTGTATGTACATGTCGATGCATGAATGTATGTGTATTTATCAGTATCAACCACTGAGGAGAAATCTGTGTTAAAACTAACTTTACTGTTTTTACATGTGGTTAACTTCTCTGAATGATTTATTCTCTAAGCAATTCTAGTTTCTTATGTCAGCTAATGTACAAGCTTGTACATTTCCTGGTGGATTTTTTCACATTTGATTCGGCTAGTACCGGAGCTATGATCTCTGATCTCTGAGCTACACACTCTATCGAGTAATGTTACTCCAAAGACCCTTCGGACGAACCGCATTTCGGCCGCTTGTATTCGCGATCGTATTCTTTTGGACATTGCCCAAGATTCATGACCATAGGTAAGGGTTGGCACGAATACCGAATTGAGGATAACGAGTTTAGCTTTTACATCTACCTCCCTTCTTCTGATTACTGAATACTGAAGCTAATGCATTACTGCACCAGCTCCTGCTATTCTTGCACTTAATTCAGCCTCCTGCCTTCTATCACTCTTGAACGCGGCCCCAAGATACTTGAACTTCTCTACCTGCTTCAGTTGAACTCCATTCACATGTAGTGTGCACTGCGCAGGCTTCCTTGATAGCACGAGTGTCTCAGTTTTCGCAGCATTGATTTTCATTCCAGCCATGCAGCACTCGGCATCAAACCTATTGAGTGCAAATCGGAGATCACCTTCTGTCGATCTAAGTAACACCATGTCGTCTGCAAATTCCAACCGATTGATTTTACTCCTGCCAGTCGTGATACCATTTCCAGCCAAGCTGTGCATGTCAATCATGTTTATGAAAATAAGGAAGAGGAGAGGTAATAGTAAGCACGTTGAATTGTTTCGATTTAGCACCATTTATTCGAGGACAAATACTCGGGCATTCATAAAGAGACATCAGGGCTACAAGAAGCTGATCATCGATCCCATACTCCTGCAGAGCCTTCAGCATTAGGCCCCGAGGAACGTGGTCATATGCCTTTTCGAGGTTGACACAACAAGAATATACATCTTGGCAATACTCCCACGATTTCCCGAAGACCTGCCGCAGTATGAATATTTGGTCGACTCTTGAATCTGGGGCGAAAACCGCACTGTTCATCTTGGACCTGACAATCTCCCTACATCTCTTTGCCAGACACTGAGCATAGACTTTACCAGGGAGGCTGAGCAAGGAGATCTCTCTGTAATTGGAACAATCCCTCTTGTCTCCCTTTTTGAATATTGGGATTAGCACTCCCGATTGCCATTGCTTAGATGACTTTCCAAAGATCCAGGCCAGCCGACACACACGAGTCAACCAGAGAATACCTTCTCTATTTAAGGCTTTTAACATCTCAGGCGGGATTTCGTCTTCCCCAGCGACCTTGCCACATTTGAGCGCTTTAACTGTTCTTGTGATCTCAGCCTCTGAGAAATTAGAGACCGCTCCCAGATACACCTTGCATATCAGGAGATGCTTCTGTGACCGGCCTTAGGAGATCAGCAAATTATTCTCTCCACCTTACGAGGATGCACTTCTCTAAAGAGAGAACCCCTTAGATGCGTTCCTGATAGCAAGTGTGGTGGAGGACTTCTTATTATGAAGTCGGCGGATGGTCTGCCAGAACACTTTATTTGCTGATCTGAAGTCGGATTCCGGCTTAACCCCAATGTTTAACTTTGGACTCCTTTGCTGTCTCTGCTGCGAATGTTCCTACCTACTTGTACCGCAAGTGCAAGAAGGAGGACTTATTTCCAAGCCAAGCTTTGAAGACCTCCTTCTTTGCTTGGATGGCATCTTTGACCTCTTGATCGAACCAAGGGTTCTTCTTGCTATCCGGCGCCACACCAAGCCTCTTTCGCCCGCAGCATTTAACAGCTGGAGCAGAAACTCTGAGCTAAACAATCACCATTTTGTTTCAACGTCCTCAGTTTCCTCAGGGAGTTCGCTGAATTTGGATGCGATAATATTTGCATATCTATTCCTGATTTCCTTATTCACCAACGCTTCTCATTTTATTCTGTAGGTCGCACTGGGCCTGCTAGTGTTGAGGGCTTCTTTGGCTTTATGTAGTCTCAAGCTGCAAATAACTTTCCATATCAGATGGTCAGTGCCAACATGTGCGTTGAAGTCTTCCATCAGGATATATGACTCAGTCTTAACTATATCTAACGCTGCAGTGACTTCATGAAGGAGGAATCTATATTCGGACTACTAATTTGTTGAATAAACTTACACCACACACAGAGACCTATCTATCTACCTAAGCTTCGAGAGGCAAATCCTCCCTCTTAATGGGATCCAGTCCATAACACATTCTGACAGTCAGAGTCTTGTGAGTATCCCCACCTCTGCCTGTGCAATCATTTCTGGCGTCACAACTGAATAGTGGAGTTTCCATCCTCTACTCAAATCTACAGTATCAGAGTCATGGAACTTTGTTGAGGAAACCCCGACTATATCTAACAGGTAGTATCTAGCCTTTTCACTACTTCCTGGTCCTTACCTGTAAGGTTTGTGATATTCCAGGTTCCAATTGTCAAGATTTGCTGAACTTCTTTGGAGTCTCGGGATATGCAATCTTTGTGCATCCATCCCACGCCTCCTAGGACAGGTCGCAGGCCCATCGCCAGTTTTTTTCGAGTTGAAATGGAGATTGAAATATATTTTTCGGGCCGTCTACCTAAGGCCTGAACGCATCGGTATGGTTCTTTTTCATACCTCTCACCATATTGCATTTTTGGTGGTCTTTTTCGCGCCAGTCACCAATCAGATACTTTCTTAAACCCGGGGGTTTGAGAAAATGTCTAAATATATAATAAATAAAATCAGGGCTAACTATTTTGAAATTGTTGTTTAGCCCCAGGGCCACCTAATTTGAGCGGACGTATGATCAATGGCATTCCAGATATGGCCATCGTGTCTATTTTTCTAATCATAGTATATCTACGCTATCCAGTATGTCTTCCTTTTTTTAAGGTATTATTTGAGGAAGATTCAGCTGCTATTTCTAGCGGTTCGAGTGACTCGAGCTTTTTTTTCTTTTTAAATTATTTTGCTGTGTAATGAAATATTCAATGTAGTGACAAACTTAAAGGAATAGGATTATTAAATAGTGCTATAATAATATGACTCCCTTTGTTATATCTCTTTTCAAAGGTAACATGCTGGGGAGATGCAACAACAAGCACAAAACAAAAATAGGGCTCCGTCTGATTGAAACTGTTTCGCTGACCTTTCTGTAACCTAAAATTCACCTAGATATTTTCAGTGAAGAGGATTTGCCTGTCTCCTTAGTTCATCGGGAAGTGGGGGTTGTACCTTACTGTGTAGTTGGCGGTTAGGGAGTTGATGTGGGAACAGACAGGTTCGTTCAAGGAGAAGCTAAAGAGGTGTAAAGGTGTAGGGGTTATAATTATAACGTTTATGATAAATTATAATTTGAATTGTAATTTCTGTAGTCTGTAGTCGTTAGTGTGTATGGGAGAATGAATTCGGTGTAAGGGTGGAAATAAAGTGTAAACGAATTTCAGTCGATTACAAGAATGGGTGTTCCAATTGTTAGATCACTGGAACGGCTTACACATTGAATTAGCACGTGAAGGGTTGAGTATTCTACAGACATGTGTACCATTAACATAATTTCCAAAGAGAATCGGCATGACCGTGTAGGCTCGTCCTTCGAATTGCAGGTTGTTATGCCCTTATAGATAAACCAATACACTGCAACAGTGCAATAACAATATAATCGAAACAAACGGCAATAACCACACTTAATGGAACAATAATCTTTTAATAACCAATAATCCAACATGCTAACTCGAACTGTGAACTTGAACTCCAGCTTTGATTATCAACACAAACTGTGGAGCTAGTACCAACTTCCCCCACTTACTCAGGCCGCTACTATTTATATGTTGTGGTCCAGCCTATTCTAGCCAGGGGAGCGTTGTACTCTCGCACAACACAGGTACAGTCCATCCGATAAAGTGTTCGTGTACCCAATTTCACTCATAAAGTTTGGGTCAACCCGAGTATGTGGTAATAGACACTTGCCTAAGATGCCCCACAGTAGGAGTGAACCTGGTACCTCATAATTGTGAAGTGACCTTCTAAATTACTCGGCAATGCCTTCGATTACAACATGCGATATGGCATAAGGTTACATCCCTTTACGATCTGATTCAAATCCTGCCGAAGTTAGCTTTGCCTTTCATCCTCACGGGGTCGATAAAATAAAGTACCAGTAAGTGCACTGGAGTCGATTTAATTGACTTTCCCCTCCCCCAAAATTGTTAGCCTTGTGCCTAAATCAGAAACCAATGGATTGCATGAAAATATAGTGTACAGTGATTGCATTCGGATTATTTTTATTTTTATTCTTACATTATGAGTAGAGTGGCAAGTAAAATTCCTGTGGTGGTTGCATGGATTGTGGAGAGAAAAAGCGTGCTACAGTGTGAGTCAAAAGAACCTAGACATTTTTTTGTGGCATTAATGGTGTTTGGTACGGCTAGAGCAAGCGATACTGACGGAAGGTTCTGATATTGCTGTAATAACTGGTGAACGGAATGTACAAGTTCGGTGTAAAGCAATATATATAATCCCGCGCCTTCATAATGCTGCTTTGCACACAGCTAAAATAATTCAATGAAAGTAGTGGTAGTTGTTTATATCAAGGTCAGCCATAATAGAGCTGACCTTGATCTAAAAGCAAAGGCATTCGAACCATGAACTTCCTATCTTTTAGAAATATGTCTATTGTGTTCTTTCATTTCCCAAGACAGTAGGACGAGATTTGTAAGAGGATTGACTCTAGTTAGTTCTAATAGTTGTAGCATTGATATGTAATGGTCTACAGACATCTTGACTCCTCTTTCTTTTGCTCTCTCACTCTTTATATACCTTTTCTACTGTTACAACTAAGGTTTCTTATATTGAGTATTTCTGCGTAATCCAGGTTTCCTAGCTGAAATCGGCCTTCCTCTCGGGATTCCGGACAATCCTATAGTGCAATAAATTATGTCAGTGCCTTAAAATGTAGCTTATAATTTCCTGCAATTTGAAAATCTGTCCGTTTCTGTATAGTAAAATGTTTTCGTTACAAGTAAGAAACTTAAAATAACTTCCATTTTATCATAAGATGTGTGTGTGTGTGTGTGTGTGTGTGTGTGTGTGTGTGTGTGTGTGTGTGTGTGTGTGTGTGTGTGTGTGTGTGTGTGTGTGCGTGCATGTATGTATCTATGTATGCTTGTATGTCAATAATTGTCACAAGTGTAGTGTTTGTACCAGAGTTTTCAAGTCGCTGGCTGGACTAAAAAGTCACACTTGTTCAGCGCATCGGTAAGGGTTCTCCTACATGGATATAAAGTAGTGACCGTACTCGAAAACGAGTTGGCAGCCACCATGTATATATGTATGTGTCAAGTCGCTCTCGGTGCTACTGGTAACATGTAACCCAGTACAACCTGTCCGATGGTCGGGTCGTCGGCGACTAAACCGGCAACCCCACCAAGCCTGCTTGGTGAGGAGGGTGATATTTGGACACCCTGCAGGATGAAATACAAGACCCGGCAAAGGGCGGAGGAGCACAGCAGAGTCAACACCCATCCAAATAGTACTTTTTTTTTTTTTTTTTTTACCTGGGAAAGGGAAAGTCTAAAAAAAAAACCGGCAGCTTCAGAAGCAACCGCTGATTGACCAGTTGTCCTTTTCGGGTAATGTTTTCGATGCTCAGAGAGTGGGATTGGTCGAGTGCAAGGCCTTTCCCCACTTAAAAAACATTCAAAGCACAGGCATTGCTTGTTCAGGATATGTTACGTGTGACTGACCGTAGCCTAAAAGTGCATCAAACTCTATAATCCTCCAAGCAATTGCAGTACTCTTAGCAGAGTTTGCAGCCATCATATATATATATATATATATATATATATATATCTATGCATGCATATGTCAGGCTGCTCATCAACGCTACTGGTAACATGTAACCCAGTACAACCTGTGCATGGTCATGTCGTTGGTGACTAAACAGGCAACCCTACCAAGCTCGCTCGGTGAGGAGAGGATTTTGGACACGCTGCGGGATGAAAAACAAAGGGCGAAGAAACTCAGGAGAGTCAACGACCATCCAATAAGGTTTTTTTGTCTTTTTTTTTTTAGCGAGAGACTCCTAGTCTTCATTAAGACATCTATCTAACATGTGACTTTGTTTGCATCCAATGATGTAGACCAGTTCTACTTTTCTTTAAATGCATTCGATGTTCAGTGAGTGGGATTGGCTTCGTGCAAAGCCCTTTCTCAATTAACCTTTTAGCATTTAAATTGGCCGTATCAGGCCAGAATTCTCTCACCTCTTTTTGTTCAAACCATCCATAACTGGCCCCTCAAATTGAATTTAAGGTATTGTTCTCAAAATAAATAATATCAAAATCTCATAGATTCGATATTATGTGAGATATGTATGTGAGGTAAAGCGTTTTCTGTGGAAATACAATAGTAAATATAGAATAATATGAATGCTAAAGGGTTAAAAACGCTTCAAGCACAGGCATCGCTCGATATGTGACATTTTTGGCGATGTATGGTATTGTTGGCCATAGGTCAGTCCCTAGCAAGACTAAAAAGCCTCGTCCGTAATGCTCATGCTAAAGTACGAAGCGATGGCATTACTCGAAATCGAGTTCCAGCCATCATGTATGCATGTACGTATGTATGAAAGTCACCAGTTGGTGCTACTGGTAACATGTCAGGTCACCAGTTGGTGCTAGTGGTAACATGTATCCCAGTACAACCTGACTCATGGTCGGGTCGTTGGCGACTAAACTGGCAACCCCACCAAGGTTTCTTGGTGAGGAGGGTGACTTTGGACATCCTGCAGGAATAAAAACAAAACCTGTCAAAGGGCCAAGGAGCTCTTAAGAGTCAATGGCCATCCAAAATCACCGGGAGAGATGACCCCTTAGCCTTTGTCAAGGCAGACTTCTAGGAGATGGAACACTCTGATATAACACCTGCAACTCTGATGGTATCCAATGATGTTGACTTGTTCTTCTCTTTGGTAAATATCATCTTGGTTAAGAGAGTGGGACTGGCTTTGTGCAGTGCCTTTGCTCACTATAAAAGTTTCACGGCACAGGCATTGCTTTATATCTGGAGATCTCTCTGCACTTGTCGTCATATGGTACCATGGGCCCAGCACTATGTGTCAATAATTGTCACAAGTGTAGTGTTTGTACCAGAGTTTTCAAGTCGCTGGCTGGACTAAGAAGTCACACTCGTTCAGCGCATCGGTGGGGGTTCTCCTACATGGATATAAAGTAGTGGCCGTACTCGAAAACGAGTTGGCAGCCACCATGTATGAAAGTATGTATATTTATGTATGTAGTTTGGTAGGTTCATGCTGCCAATAAAAGATGTATGTTTCAGTTGAGTTTCATTTCTGTTTTTATTATTAGTCAAGGGCGGTAGATTGGCAGTATCGGTAGAGGGTCGGACGCCATGCTTTCCAGCATAGTTACGTCCCTTTACGATCTGAGTTCAAATCCCGCCGAGGTTGACTTTGCCTTTCCTCCTTACGGGGTCGATAAAATAAAGTACCAGTAATGCACTGGGTATTTGCTGGCCTTGTGCCTAAAGTAGAAACAATTATTAGTCAAGTGGGCCGGTGGATTGGCAAAGTCATTAGAGTGGCGAACAAAAGGTTATCAGTATGTCTTAGGCTATTACTTTCTCAGTTCAAGTCTCTGTAGTTAGAAAACTATCTCACTTTCCGCTTTTCACAGGCGCCGCTAAATTCCACTGCAGGTACTCCTCTTCCACGTGCGTCCGACTGCTTAACACCGGGAGCTGCCCAAAACTCGCGTCCACACCGTGTGCTGGTCACCACGAGAGAGAGGCCCTCTGCTGGCCCTTCCGGTCGAGCATCCTTCCGGCCAAAAACCCCTTCCGGTCGAGCACTCAAAAACCCCTTCCGCTCGTCTCTTGACATAGCTGCATGCCGTCCGGAGCCACCCAGCGATCGGGTAGTGACCCACCAGCTTTCCACACACCGAGAAAAGCTCCCGCCTATTCATACTTGGGCCCAGTTCCGGAACTTCGTTTCCCCTCTGGAACACCAAAACGCCCGTCTTATCTCGCCATAGCCTAAGTCCCAGCGCGGCTCCTCCCTCCAATGCTTCTGATGGCTTCGCAGTCAGTCCATACCTCCGCCGTCGACACCACCGACTCGTCCACTAGGATGTCGTCAATATAGGAGTTAGTAGCCCTCTTTATCTTGTCGGCCCTCCCCAGAGCGGTCTTGAGGACCGCCGCCATGATCTTCGGTGCGGAGCTCAGCCCGAAACCGAGCCTGGTCAGGCAATATGTCCGGCCCTTATAACTGACCAGCTGATACCGCCAGAGCTTCTCATCTATATGCAACTGCAAGTAAGCCGACTTTAGATCCACGATCGCTGAACCCCTCGTCATGCGTCTCCACTCACGCAGGGTTTCCCCACAGACATCCGTGACCTCGCCACCCGTGTGGCATGACACGTGCTCGTTCAGCTCCCGATAGTCCAGCACCGGCCTCACCTTGCTCTTCGTGGGTTGCACCACCGCCATCAACGGCAATACTCCGCACTTCACCTCCTCCTTCCAGGGAAGCAGTATGCCCTCTTCGATCCATCTCTCTACTTCTCGCTCCTCGCGTTTCCCTTCAATGTGTGTTGATAGCAGCCCACTTTGGTCTTCAGTGTTGGTGGTTCTCCCTTCCAGTACCACTCAACAACCCATCGCTGCCCATCAAACACGGCCTTGAAGTCTTTGTCCTGTACAGTGTAAGCGGGGTATTCCTCCTCGTGGGCCTTCTGGTTCTCATGACGTGCACTCACAGCGCATACCGATGCAGCGGCGCCAAACGACACACCGACATTGTTCACCGTGACGCCCCCTAGACGGCCAATCGCGTCCATGCCCATAACCACGCCGATCCCACCCACCACACTGTCTACCACGATGGCGGAAAGCCCTATCGTCCTTCCCCGTACCGCTATTTCCATCTCGCTGCGACCTCGGCATTCAATTTTCCTGCCGTCGACTGCCCTTACGCTGCTCTTCCCTCACCACCTTTGCGCCACCCCCGCGGTCACCAGTGTCGTCGTACAGCCCATATCCACGAGGGCTCGCTGTGGCTTCCCCCTCACGAAGACTTCCACCACGGGCAGCGCCGCTACTCGTAAGGGGCAACTACCGGCGCAGTAGTTCCCCTTGGATCGTTTCCCTGGTCGCAGTTAGTAGCGATGTGGCCTGGTCGCTTACACCGGTAGCAAATTATCTCCGGCTTCGACTCTCTACAGTCTCTAGCCATATGCGGGCCCTGGCACCTAAAACAGCGCCCCCTAAACTCACGCGGACGGCCGCGTGCCGAGGTTGCCTCCCTTTCACCATTTCGCTGCCAGGTGTCCTGAGCCTCCGTAGTCGCTATCGCCGCAACACTATTTTTGGCATCTTCCGCTATGATCCGGGCTTGTTCCACCAGTGAACGCATTTCCATCTCTTTATACCCCGGGACTTGCTGCAGTTTCACCGCTATGTCGTCCGGAAATCCATTGACGAACGCCAACCGCACCGTGCGTTCGCATTCCGACTGGTAACCGGCCAACATAGCCAACCGCCTTATTTCCGCTGCGAAAATGTCGATGCGCTCACCATTCCACCTGATTCTCGCCAGCTTAGCAAAAGCCGCCAACGGTCCCTCGGCGAATGCATCCATCAGACGCCTCTCAATCTTCTGCACATGTCTTTGGTTGTGCTCGTCCAACTCAAGGAAGAGTACCA
>OZ024743.1:352846203-352851203 GCA_964016885.1 Eledone cirrhosa | reverse complement strand
GCCATACATATACTGAGAAAGCTCCCCGGGCGAGTTTGTTTGTGGAAGATGTTGTCCAAGGGAGAGGCACTATCTCCCTACGCCCGACTTCTGTTTTTTTATTGTTCTATGCAGAAACACATACATATATATAGATATGGATTTTGTATGTGTATATATATATATATATGTGTGTGTGTATGTGTATGTGTACACATAAAAAATCCAGGGATTTCTCACTCCTGTCCGAAATTAGTAAACTTCGAAGTTACGGACAACTTCTAATATTGTAAATGTTAAAGAGAGGAGATACGTAGATGTATAACGAAAGAATTAGAATGACATTAATACAGAGTAAAAAATAGAGAGAGTGAAAATAAGAGTAGTAATTAACTCAGGGAGTAGCATGAGTAGAGTGAGAGGAGCGGCAGCAGCAGGAGTTAACAGCGCCGCCTAACGCCAAAATTCGATTGGTTGAACGTTAGACATGTAAAGCAGTAGCAGACTTAATATATTCATTAGTGTATAAGAACGTTGCTTGTATAGTAGATTGTGTCTTTATATATATAACATAAAAATATATGTTAAGGGGTTGAAATTATAAAGCTCTCGTATACATACAATGATTTAATAATACATATAGTATATGTTTATATATGTATATATAGACACACTGGTATTTATATATATAGATAAATACATATTTCTATATATACATACATATATTTGTGTGTTAAACAAAACGAACTGAAATTTATATATATATGTATAAAGATAACATAACATCTCTGTAAAACATACACAGCATACATTAAACCTGTAACTGATTATTTTCTTATTTCATTGTTTAATGGTCAACTGCTATAAAGGAAAGGAAAACATCTATACAAATGTATTAAACAAGAAACAAGATCGAACAAAAACAACAAAGTTACTGATAATCCATATCAAGTAAATCTGATAATTATATATATATATATATATATATATAAATACATATATATATATATAAATACATATTTATATTCACATATACATAGTTTGTTTTTTTTTAAAACAAGTACAAAACAGTAATTGAATGAAATTTTCAATCCTATTTCTTTTATATTAAATATATATATATATATTCTTATGAAGTAATAATTTTTTATAACATGTTAAAATAATAATCATAATAACCATCCCCGAAAAAAATGTATTTTATTTGTTGCATAAAAATGAACAATCATCTAAGCAATAGAAGCAATGTTACAAAACGACAAGAGCATAGAAGAAACAAGATTTGATTCATACTTAATGAAGATTCGACCACGGAGATATTATTTAATTATACTATTTTAATTATTAATTGGATTTAGGCCAAATAACAAGAGAGTAAGAGAAGGAGGGAGAGAGGAAACAAAAAACACACCTGAAACTTAACGAGAAGGTATGTGGAATTCAATATGGCTGTGTGTATGTGTGTGTGTTTCTGCATGTGTGGGGGCTAGTCGCACTCACAAACACATACTTATCTATATGTATGTACATACTTACGTAAGTATGGATACATACATATACTACACACTTATCTTAGCCTTTTTGCTCTGTATGTGTACGTTTTGTATTTATGTATATATACAAATATATATATATATATATATATATATATATGTATATAATATTCGAATATATATACATAGTAATCTGGGTTCACCATTCACGATGGTTAACTGGGAACCTTGACTAACCCCTATAGTTGTTGTTTTTGTTTCTTTTCATTGATTCAACATTCCTTTTTTTTTAATGAATTAGTTTGTGATGGTAGTGTTGATGGTCATTGTATAGTTGTTGATGTTTTGTTCACTAGAACCGAGATAAAATTCTTGTAGAGATCCAGGCAGACATTAAACCTTTTATATCCTTTTGTAACCCTCCGCTCTCACTATATATATACCACCACACACATCTGTCTGAATATACATTTGTGGTATATTCCTTCCTATATTTAGCTGTTTTTAAACACCAAAGCACACACACACATATATAATGAATTGTTAAACAAACCGGCACCGTCCACCATATATCATTTAAATGAAATTAATGTCGCAAGACTTATATTCATGTTTTATGCCGAAAAAATAGTTTGAATTATGTCACAGATTCACTTTCACTCCATGTAAGTAGAAAATATATGTATATGTATATATATATATATATATATATATATACCCACACAATTCCCCTTGTCGATAATTTGTATCAAATGTAGTTTATATTATTGTGTATGGAATATATCAAAATACACATCCTCCTTACTAGATTGATATATATGAACATTATATACTTCTTTTCACAGACATGTATTATTATATTATATATATATACACACATACATCCTCTAGGTTGTGTCTATATATTTGTACGTGTCACTGGCGTGTTAACCCATTCGCCACGTATGGACGTCTTGAGATGTATCAGTCGCGGATTCTGAAGAACATCTTTTACAGATGACGAAGAAAATACTAATAGCTACGATATAATCATATTATATATTCTGTACACAGATATAACACTGTATAGTGATATTAACTCTATAACCTACGTGTATATATCGACATCTTTTTCTAATATGTCCCCCTCATCCGCACACACTTTTTGTAACGTTTCCTTATTCGTCGTCCTTGTGCCAAAGCAGAGGAATAAACATATTTTAAATAATATTCGAAAGTGTTTTGTTCACCGACCTGTGTTCCAATCTTAATATATCATTTATCCCTTCCTGGGATGATAAAGGATATAGTAGCTCTCTCCCTTACATAGATTATCCTCATCGTGTAAAAAAAAAAAAAAAAAAGTAAATTAGTATATACATAAATAAAATATACAACTCCCCCTCCCCTCCATATATTCATGATATCTTGTTAAAAATCTTGTCAGGATCTGTTTGCTGATATAGCAGTAGTTAATGTCACGGTTATTTGGGTCCCAGTTTATAAATATATAGCCATGTTTCAGGTTGAAACAAGACAGGATTTGGGAGGGGACATCATCACCAACTTCATTATCATAGTCATCAGTATCACACGCACACACAATGTTGCCTTACTAACATGTTTCATGTTGATTTACCAACTCCACGCGTCTTGTATTTCGTACACGCATGTATATGTCTGCTATACATATATGTATATATAGTGTGTGCGCGTATATGTAATATATGCATCCAACGACCTAGCAAGCAAGCTGCCAGCCAGCCAGCAGTCAGTCTGGGTTTGTCTGACTACATATTAAACACTCGTACAAATAGAAACAAACGTATAAGCTCATACATACACACTTAGTGTGTATACATGTCGCTACGACCAAATTCATTCAGTAGTTGGAAAGACTTGGTCACGAGGGTAAAAATTGACGAGTCGGCTGCTGCTCGCACTCTTCCTCTGGATCTTTTTTGTCCTCACTCTATTACTAATCTCTTCTCTTCCTTGTAACTTTTAAAGCTTTCTTACTCTGTTTCTCTCACTTCTACCCTTCTTCGACTTTTCTCTCTATTACTTGTCCAATCTCCTAAACACTCACCCTCTCTTTTCTCTGAATATAAAAAACTCTCTCGTTCATTCTCTTCCTTCCTCCCTTGTTTTTATATGTACATTCTTTCCTTTTCAAATTCGTCTTAATTCATATTCTACTTTTCTTTCTCAACCTCCTACTCCTCTTTCATTCAAGTTTCATCTTTCGCCAGTTCTACTCCCACTTATACTTTCTCCTTCGATTTTCTCCTTTTCTAATCTCAATGCTGCCCTTCTCTCTCATACACAAACTCTTTACTATTACTTTTCTTATACCTATTCCTCCTTTTCATATTTTCACCCCTTTTAATTATTTTATCACGTAATTCCCATTCCCAATGTCTATTGTTCTCTTTCTAAATCTTCTCTGTAACAACTTTGTTTCATTTCCTTCTTATTGACTAGTGCTTTATATATTACATCCTCTTGTTTCATATTTAAACTTCCTATCCTTCTTTTAACCCTTTTCCATCTTTAAAACCCTTTCTTCTAATATCAATTATTACACACATGCTCTCTCTAACGTAATTTATATCATCTCATACCGCATCCCTTATTTCTTTCCTCTCCTCATCCTCTTTCAGTCCCACTGCTAATTCTCCTTCCTGCCACAAACGTAATTCTTATACGCCTTTTTCCTTCTTCCCTCCTTATTATAATTTCACTGTCTTTATTTAGTTTTGTAAATATATTAAACATAAATCATAAATAAACACGCTAGACACTTCAAACCTTGTTTGATGTTAGAGCTAATGTGTGTGTTATTCTATATTTTATTGTTCCTCATTTACAGAAATCGAATGCGATTCCTTGCTGGCCATCCAGTTTATAATATTACCACGCGCGCGCTCGCCACATAAATTACTGATACGTTAGCAGTGTTCGATGTTATAATTATACTACAGAATAAATATCTAGATTTGAGTCGGTACTGCGTGTGTAAATTCATTAAACACACGGGACAGTGGTAAACGACTCTCTTAGTGTTTAAGCAATCCCATCACTGACAGGAAGAGTAGGATCAGCTAGTTATAAATCATCGAGGTCGAACAATTAAGTACCAGTTAAATACTAGTGATATAATCCACTGTCACCCCCCTCCACACAAATTGCTGGCCTTGTGCCTAGATTAGAAATCATACTTCTAATGAAATACTGCCTATAATTTTCAAATATATTTGAAAATCAAGAATTTGGAGACATTTAGTTACTAACTTTCTCATTATTAAGCTCATGTTTGGAGCATAACTTAACGAAGGTTCCGAGAAAAAATTACGAAGGAAAGTTTTAAGATAAATATAAATACTTTAAAATAAACAGCGTTGTAATCATAGAATGACGAGCAGTTTGGTTGTACACATGTGGACAAGATTTCCAGTTTAGGATAACACTGACCTCCTTTCGATTAATCTTAGAGGCCCTGGCAAAAAATAAAGGGGGTTATGATTGAGAGTTCGATTCAACTACGTG